>CM038599.1:2752912-2842606 GCA_021533255.1 Ceriops tagal | reverse complement strand
GGACCACGCCGGACATGAAGAAAGAGGAGGTGAAAAAGGAGGAGAAGAGGAAGGAGGAGAAGAAGGAGGAGTTCGACACGAAGGAGAAGCCGGCATACGTCCCTGGGAAGAAGAAGGAGGAGTTCGACACGGAGGAGAAGCTGGCAGCGTATCTTGCCCAATACGTCGCTGATTTGTCAGAGAAGTATATTAAAGAGAGAGGATTTTTCAATGTCGCTTTCTCCGGTGGCTCTCTCTTTCAGTTCCTCAGGTCAGCCCAGTTCTTAGAACTTAGTTACCTAGCTAGCACATGGGTTTTGAAATTCCGCCCCATCTTGATCCCATTTTTGTGCTACACATGTAGTAAAACCGCCGCACCACAAATTGTGGTATTACAAATTTTAAGTGTGATATCGGCGGCGTTACATTTGGGAAGATTGGGGATAGTCTTTTAATCTGTCGGAATAAACTCATTATTAATTTGCAGGAAATTATTAAAACCACCGTACGAGAAAAGGTTGGAATGGTCAAAATGGCGTGTCTTCTGGGTGGACGAGAAAGTGTTGCCCCGGGATCACATTAACAGCAACTACAAAGTAGCATTTGATAATTTTCTGTCACGGGTACAAAATAGTTTCAGTTCAATTTTCTTTACAAAAGGTCAAGTTATGATCAGACTTGAAGCTTAAAACCTCAAATTTGACCTTTTGCTTCAATTAAATCACATAACAATAATTCTATTCTTTTTTTTTGTTTTGGCAGGTACCAGTTCTGCTGCGTAATGTATATGCCATCAACGACTCGTTGTTGGATGAGGGAGCAGCCGATGATTATGAAGGCCGTCTGAAGCACCTGGTGAATACCAGGGCGATAGAGATCTCTTCGGAGACTGAGTGTCCAAAGTTTGATCTTATGGTCTTGGGCATGGGTCCGGATGGGCACGTGGGCTCTCTCTTTCCAAGGCATGCCCTGCTCAATGAAAACAAGAGATGGGTTGCTTATATGGCCGACTCACCAAAAGAACCCAGCAAACGAATCACCATGACCATCCCCGTGATCAATGCATGCGATCACGTTGTACTTGTGGCCTGTGGTGGTGCTCAAGCTGACGCAGTTGCCAAGAGCTGGGCAAAGACTGCTCCTGCCGTCCTCCCCGCTCAAAAAATTTCTCCTGAAAAGGAGTTTCTCTGGCTTCTAGACAAGGATGCAGCTTCACAGCTCCAGAAAACGGCAAGCCCGTCTTAATTTATGAATTGAGCTTCAGGGGCGAGCCTTATAATTATGATTATAATTAAGCACACCCATATATAATAATCCCAGTACAATATTTAATTTGTTTTCTGTGTCGTGTGTTCGTGATGATCATTTGATGTATGATTTGATTAATTGGATATTGTTGCCTTCTGATTAATATGCAATCTCCTTGCGTAGTTTTTTCTTTTATTTACTCACAAATCATATGGATAAGGTGGCTTAAACAGTAAGAACGGATAATTATGGCCGAACACGGCGGCTCTCGCTCCCATTGGCAAAGAAAGAATAACGAAAGCCATTTGACACACGTCACAAAGAAACACTGCAGCCCTCATTTTCAACCCGGGAAGGTTTACGTTAACTAAAGCAATTTTTTATTTTTGACAATGACTTCCTTTATTATAAAAAGAGTTTTGCATTGCTACATAAACCTTTTTTCTAATTTAGATGCATTTATTTAACAGATGATTGCGTATTTCATATTCATGTATTTATTTTTCTACGTACATAATTAACATCAACGGTTATCACTCTTATTACATATTTTAGTAATCATTTTAATTTATTATAAATATTATGTTTATTAATTACATATTTATAGTTGATGAATAAATGATCACGATTATTAAATACATATTGCCATATCCATGTCATTTTCATCAAAGCAAACTGTGTCGATGAACATGGTCCGTACGAAAATGGAGTCGAATCTTACCTCGTGACCTTGATACTGTTTAATCAAATTCTATCACACCATAAAATGCCAAAAGATGGCTTTCTGACCTCATGTGTATTTGTGGCCAAACACAAGATTAGCCACCTGGTATCAAAGCACAAGTCAGTGGCATACAATAATTCTATGCCCAATCAACCATGCTACTCATGCTGGACACAATGGTAAGTAAGGCTGAGGAGGCTAAGGTTTCAAATGCTTGCTCACACTCTCACAAACTGTAAGTCTTAATTTTGATCCGAAAAAAATAATTTAAAGCTCCGAAAAGGACTCGATTATAAGCTAATGATTGGCTTGCTTGTAATAGCTTGACCTGAACCAAGTTCAAGGCTATTGTATTTTGTTTAAGAAAATCTTTCTTGGATTCAATAATCGAGGTGTCGTTTGACTTGAAGATAAAAATTTACAAAAATTAATTTATTTTTTTTGTTTTCGTTTTTTTTTTTTTCAGTTGCAAGATGATTAACATTAAAAAACATATATAACATTGATTTTGCAAGGTCATTAACATTGAGCTATTCGTGGGAGAAGACAAGGAACTAACATGACAAGTATAATGATGAAGAAATAAGCACGGCTTTAGTTTAAATTAAAATTAAAATTAAATCAAAATCAAAGTAGTTTAAAAGTAAATTAATTTATAATTGATTGATCGTGATATTAATGAATTAAAATTGTAGAGAGAGACGTTTAATTAAAATTTTATCTTTTTGAAAATCTTAAATTGTCTTTTAATTGGTTATTTCAAATTAAAATTAGAATTGTTAGTTAAACTTACAGTTAAATTGATACTTTTTAAAATAAAAAATTAAATCAAAGCTAAAAATTATTTTAATATAAACGTTTACATGATTTTTTAATTAAAAAGTTAATGCATTTTAAATTAAAAATAAAAAAGTATTTGACCTGGATCAAACAAGCTCAAGTCATACTAAATTAGACACTTTTGAACCGAAATAAACTGGAATTCAAAATCGAATTAAAAATAGAACGAGAAACAAAACCAACAATTTGATCGAAACAGCTAACTTGCAGTTCGGTTAAGATTTCCCTTAGCTTTGCAATCAGAACCGATGGCTTGGAACAGAAACCGAAAACCGAACCTGCTTCCTGCCTTGAAGGCATTTCCGTTTTCTGCGGAATTTTTGTCCTAACTTTATCCATCTCTTTGTTAAGTTGGGAAGCAAAGAGGATTATTCCTCAAAACATATGCAGACTGCAGACAAAGGCAGAAGGGAACCATTTGTGATGATACGGAAGGTATCAAAACGTTACTTGGGTAGCTGCTAGAAATTGAATAGCAGAGACGAAAAATATACAAAAATTGAATAAGCAGACAGAAGTAAAGTGGAAACAGATTCTACAGGAAAAGGCAAAATAGCCAAACAAATAAACAGCATCAAAGGAAAAGAAAAAAAAACAAAAAGGGAAAGCGAAAGTAACAGAAATGAGATCAATGGGTCAGGATGAAACCATTGGGCAGCAAATGTGAAGTGTGACAAAAGCAAAAGGCACCATAGGCAAGGGAAGAAAGCAAAAGTTAAAAGTCAAACCAAAACATATCAAAAACTAATACATCAAACACTTTTATTAGCCAAAGCTAGCTAAAGGCTAAAGTGGGTGGCATTCACTTTGGGTTAGACGGTTAGACCTCGAAACTTAGGTCTCAAGAAGAAGAAGAAGAAGAAGATGCGGAAGAAGGAGGCAAGCATCACATGCAAGCCACCTTTAAACACTCTTCAAGTTGAAGCACATGGGCTCGGGACTCACAGCTGTCTCACTTAATCAATGCCAAGCCACCCCTTGCATTGCCATTGTTATATAACCCAAGATGCACCCCGGCTATTGCATTCACAGACAGATTCATACTCTTTGTTACAATCAAGTCATTAGCAAGAACACGAAGTCTAATTTCCAATGGCCTCCTTCTCTGCTCTTTCTGCCCGTGCCACCGCAACAGCTGCTCTGTCTATGCCTTCACGGCCATCTGTGGTTTCCAGGCAATCCAAACCGAGTACTTTGCTGTTGGCCACATCACCCCTGCAGCCCCAGTTAGGAGGCAAGGAGCTCATCAACCACTCTTATGGACTGAGAAGGGCTGGCGTTAATGTCAATACAGGTGCCAAAATCAAGGCATCAGGGGCGGTTCCCGGGCCAACGGTGCCCATACCCAAGAAGAAGAAGTTGGAGGTGTTTGACAAGGAGGAGGAACTGGCGGAGTCTTTGACCAATTACGTAGCCGATTTGTCGGCTAAGTATACCAAAGAGAGAGGATCCTTCAACGTTGTTCTCTCTGGCGGCTCTCTCATTCGATCCCTCAGGTATGTAATCGTGATCAAGCCAATCCATGCATGCATGCATCCATGCTGCGATTGGAACATAAGCTTGATTCCACCTTATGCCCCCTCACGAAAGCTCATTGTATTAGCACACCATACTCCTAGAAGTTTATAATTAAATGTGAAATTAGTATAATTTGATCAAAAAATTACTTAAATCATACATTTTTTATATTATATTTAAAAATTATTTTATTTAAAAATTTATGATGAGATACATGATGTGAATCATATATTATATTTTAACAATAAGAAAATGACTATCTTGCTAATAAGATTAAAACACCAACTATTGCGTTTCTTTCTTTATTTTTTCAGTGGTACATTCCATCTTATTTCGAAAGTGGAATAGAAGATACTAATGTCTCTCGACTAACATGACCAAACCCACTTGTTGTTAAATGTGGGGACAAATATACTCTTTAATCCCAAGAAATAATAACTGTTTAAGAGGCATACATTTCTTACATTTGGATTCACAGCTATATTGATAAATTAGGTTTACCTAAAGAGTTTAGAACTTTTTCTCGATGTTTTATTTCCTGTATTCATTTGACAACCTGGAGCTGAAGGTGACTCCCTAATATTTTAATTTAACATGCATTTTCTTGTTTGAGAGAGACATAATATGAGTTTAAATTAATTAAGAAAAGAGGAAAGCAAACCGTGAAACAAAAAATATGTTGAACAACATAAAATTATTATCTATCCATACCGTTTGGATGAAAAGAAAGTATATAGATTGAGAGGTTCTTTTGCAAATGACAATACGAATATTATTTTTGTTTCATCTATTATATATGTTCGAGGGTATAAAATATCTTGATTACACAAAAAAAAAAAAATTATACCTTTTCTCCATTCCTCTGATTTTCTCCATCTTGGAGGATTGTATGGTGGTTAGTTGATCCAAGGAAAAACTTTAGTTTCCAACAATTCTTCTTGTCTCCTGCAAGCAATAATGTTCGGATGGCAAATACAAAGGTTTAATGACTTCTATTTAAATTCTTGTGATAAAGTGCATGAATGGTTTTGATCTTGGAAATTGCAGGAAATTGACAGAAGAACCATATGTTAATTCAATAGAATGGTCGAAATGGAATGTCTTCTGGGTTGATGAGAAAGTTGTTCCAAAGGATCATGTTGATAGCAACTTTAAACAAGCATATGATCATTTGCTCACTAAGGTAGGTGTACCTATGTATATACTCATTTCCTGTTGTTTATATTGACTGGTTGTTGCTTGCATGTACCTCCAATATATAAGGATTAGACAATATGGTGCGTTATTTTGAAGTGTTCTTTGGAACAATTTATGTTCGTCAAATTGTTTGGATTCATGTATTAATACCTTTTACTAGCTTATTCATAACTATTAACTATTAATTTTGATTTTCTACATAAAATATTCTCTGTAAAAATTGCAGCATTCTATTTTGTATATATGCATGTTATTTGAAAAACAACTCACATAATTTAGTAAATATGTTACTTATTATAGCATAAGCATTTAAAATATAAGACATTCACATGTTTCTAGCATAGGTTACAGTTTTCTTCTTTTCCTCGCATTATTTTCACATGCTTTTTCCTTTTACTTTTATTTGGGGGGTGGGGGTATGCAGGCATGATTGTGAATTATCGAGTATGTCGAGGTGAACCTGCACTATGTCCTAGTCGATCAGTCTTTTGTTATTTGACTTTTCTTGCTAATGGAAACGTATTATTCTATTATTCAACAAAAGCAAATGAGTAATATTTTGCTATTAGCTAATTCGAGGCCTAACTACCCTACCAACGTGAAAATATGTGATACAATTTATCAAGGTTGAGGCAGTAAATGACATTTCATTACATAACTATTCCCTCTAATCCATTAGCTACCACATTATTGGAACAAGTACTGTAATGGTAATATTGGGTTATCAAAAATGTTAGGTGAACGCTAAAAATTTGAGACGGAACGAACATAACACAACCTTGATTAATTGTTATATGAAAAAGCAACTCATTGTCATAATAAAGTTCGTGTCTTAAATTTTGCGTCCTTCTAATCAAGCTCTTAGGCCATTCCTTTCAGATGGTGGGTTGTCGTGGGCCCTCGTTCAGAAGCTTGCATTATACATAATCGAGACCGGCCACCTTAATGAGCGATGTCCCCAACTCCATTCCAAGGGAACTCTTTCCCTGCATTATCATGTGATTAATTCCGCAATCAGATAACTAAAATCCCCTGGTTCCTCAATTTTTGGTTGCAGGTACCGATTATCCTTAGCAATGTCTATACCATCAATGATTCCCTGCCAGTCGAGCGCGCTGCTGACGATTATGAAAATCGCATCAAACAACTGGCTTACAACAAGATGATTGACACCTCTCCTGTGACTGGGCTTCCAAAGTTTGACCTCATGCTTCTGGGAGTAGGTCCTGATGGCCATGTAGCTTCCCTCTTCCCCGGCCATTTCCTTGTCAAGGAAGAGCAAAAGTGGGTGGCTCACATCAAGGACTCGCCAAAACAACCTTCACAGAGAATCACCTTTACCTTCCCTGTGATCAACGCCTCTGCAAATATCGCACTTGTGGTAACTGGTGCTCCTCAAGCCAATGTGGTGCGCATGGCACTGGGCAAGAAACCACTTCCTGATATTGATCCGCCTGTCAAGATGGTTTCTCCTGAGGGCGAGCTGAAGTGGTTCTTGGACAAAGATGCTGCGTTCTACTGCTAGTGACAGAAACGTGGAAACGCCAAATCTTCACTCTTTAATTATCGGCGCATCCAAAAAAAGATTATTATTTGTCGGTGCATGCTTGTAATGTTTGCTGGTGTCCGTGTGCTGTGTTGTCCGAATGTTGTACTTTTGGATTTCGAGTGAACTAACTTTTGTATGGAGTTTATCCGGCTCCTGTAATAGCCTTTTAAAGGCATATCAGTAAAATAAAAGTCCAGCATCAATCTGATGCACTTTTGGCGTACAATTGTCTATCTTTGTGTCTTCTTTCTTCTTATCTTGTAGCAACACTTGGATAAACTGAGTCCAACACGTAATATTAATTATTGTTTTAGAACAACCATCAGGTTAATAATATTAGTTCCCATGTGAAGTATGAGAGGATTTTTGTTCCATGCATTGCCCAAGATCAATCACCATAATTATAAAGGAAAACCAAAGTAGTAACTCGTTGTTTTCTGATACAACAATAATAGCAAAATCTTAATTTTAAATTTAATCAGAATTGACTGAGAAAATTTTTTTATTATAATATTATGAGTTGAGCTAAGTGTGAGATGCACGTGTTCTTAGGAAATTAAGAGGATTCATGTGGAATTAATATGGTGTGAAAAAAACACCATCTTCAAAGTGATGTCGACTCCCTTTCAAATTGCTGCAGGATTAAAACAAATTAGCTTTTGTAAGAATTTCTCAAGTTTGTCGTTATTAGAAATAAATATAAAAATATGTATTTTTAAAGTAATAATTGAAAAAATAATTACTTAATTATCATAACAATTAATTTGAATTTAAACTAGTTATAATTACTTATTATAAAAAAGTTAGATAAAAATTAATAACTAACATAATTGCTAACGTAACCTATAAAAGAAGAACCCTATGAACCATCAATATACTTTTGAAAAAATATTAGGTTATAAACTACAAGATTTAGCCAATACTATAAAATTTATATATTTACAATCACATGTCTATATTTATTGATTATTAATTAATATAATTGAATGTACTTTTTTTACTCAATTTATTTTGATTTATAAATAGTTATTTTAATAATTGTATATTCAAAGCCACGTCTCCAATTGTATTGATTACAATTAAAGTATAATTTTCTATTGTTATATTTGTTATTCCAATTAATTTGTTTTCAATGCAAATATAATTGAAAATTTATAAAAGCACCCATGACAATTGTATCATGAGCATTGCCATTATTGCCGAATATGGATTTGGTCGACCTCTGGGTTATGGAGATTTATTTTGAATTTAATTGATAGCACAAAACTATAGAAGGGTCGTAATTGTGTGTAACAAGTTGTTTTAATTTTTTTTTTTCGCACCAACATTTCTTTTATTTATTTATTTATTTATTTATTTATTTATGTTAGGTTGTTCCTGTTATTTAATCTTTTCAAAATAAAATACTTGAGCTGGACACCCTAGAATTCATAAGCAGTGTCAAGCATCAATTTCCAACGCTGACACATGTTTGTAGAATTTTCGAAGAAACGACAAAAGATTTGATTCGTGTGCTGCCATAAAAACAGGTCACAACAAACAAAGTTGTTTATCCGGTTAGACGAGTTTAAGACGTTGAGTCAGGTATTTATGCCACTTCCTCCTGCACGACTGTTTTAGGATAATTTGCGGGAATTTTCACATAAGCATTATGTTGCTTCTAGTACACCAAACTGAAAGTAAATATTTGCGCTTTAGCTTACCGTTTAGCCCAATTCGGTAATTGTCAAGGCTTGGCACAATGCACACTTGCCTTGCTGCAAGAAAATTTCGTTGGACGCAGGCTTAGGGGGAAGCATTGGTGGCTCAAATTCAAGGTCCTGTGGGCTCCCTTTGTAGCTTGTTGTTCTCAGTTAATTATAAAATTACTTCGATGTACGTTGGTTTGGCACTTTTTTTCTATTATATTATGTGTATAATGCTTGCCATATATTTTACTCAAATGATATACTAAATATTTATACATGATTTTGATACAAAAGATTCATACATATTTTATTTTAAAATTTAACAAGTGTAAATTATATATGATCTTATAAATGTCATTCTAAAAAATATTATAGTAATTTAAGAGTAAATATAATATTTGAAATTATTATAATATTAGTAATTTTAGAAAAATACATAAAAATATAGTTAATGGACTATAAATGACATATAAAAATTATAATTAATTATTTAAAATAGATTCATTAGTCTTATAGAAAAATATTTATTTTATAAATTAATTGAAATAAAATATTAAATTAGATATTAAAATAAAATTTTCTTATATCCACAAAAAAATATGATATTTAATGTTTAATTTATTAGCCTTATTATAACTTGTGTGTGTGTATGTGTGTGTGTGTGTGTGTGTGTTCAAGGCATATAGTAACCTTTGCCTATAGGAAGATTTGAATTTATATTTATAATGGTTCATGATTCTTATATCATTAATTTATATATACTTTTTAGTTAATACAATTATTCTTACTATTTATTATAATAATCCCGTTTGTATTTTAATATTGTCTAGTAGCAATCTTGGGAACTAAAAAGAAAATGTCCTTTTGACTCAATGGTCTATGAAAATTAGTTTAGCTTTTCGTAAGGATTACCAACCTATTCTTGCAGAATCAAACACACTAGCTTAAAGAGTTGCTTATGATAAGTAGAAGTGATCCAATCAAATAAGCTCAATGATTATTAAATTTCACGTTAATAAAGCATCAAGGGATTTATTATTAATAAAAATAAAGTTAAAGATTTCATAAAAGTTATTAAGGAATAATTTGTGAAATTAAACAAGACTTTGGTTGACACCCTAATGAAGAAACTTTTAAGAAAAAACTTTGACAATTCTAAAGGTATGTGTGAGTACATTATGGAAATGAGAGACATTGTTATTCAACTTAAATTCCTAAAGGTTGACATATCTAAGACTTTTCTAATACACTTTATCCTAAATTCTCTTCCTCTTACACATAGACCTTTTAAGATATCATATAACACACACAAAGAAAAATGGTCAATTAATGAGTTTTTAACCATGTGTATTCAAAAGGATGAAAAAATTAAATACAAGAATACACATGGTTAAGAAAACTCATTAAGACAAATAAGATAAAGGTACTTTATATTCAAAGAAAAATATAAATGTGTCAGATTAAGAAAACTAACAATAAATGTATATGTTTTTTCTACAAGAAAACATAGATACATGAAAAGGGCTTGCATTAATTATAAGGCATAGTTAGTAAAGAAAAGTACTCTTATATTTTTAATGTATTATTGATTTCTTTTTATTGATACTCTAGATAATACATGGTAAATTAATTATATTATTGCCATCCATATTGCCAATACTACGTAGGGCTTTCTTGAGCTAAGGAAACCAAAGGAAAATGACAATGACATTCATTCAGAAAATTAGATGCATTCTCATGTTGAAACTGTAAGGACTTATCTTTTAGTTTTAAAAATTAAATTTGTTTTAGACTTTTAAAATACTTCTTATGTTTCATTATTTTCTAAGAATTTAGCTTTTATTTCTAAATTAGTTTATATTAGTTATCAATTTATTTTTAAGGACTATAGTATTTTACAAAATAAAGTCATTGTTAATTCTAGATATATAATTGATAATGTATTTAAATTTGTTATAGACCCAACTCAAGAATGCAATATTACGTTACATAATAATATTAATACAAAAAGATGTATTGCCAATGAGTAATTTTATCAATTATGGTATAAAAGATTACATCATATCTTTCGAGAAAGAATAAAAAGACTTATAAATGATGAAATTTCAATGACTTTTGACTTTACAAATTTTGGTACTTGTGTGAATTGCATAAAGGGTAATTAAATGAATAACACTAAAAATACCTATAGAAGTTTAGAAATTTTTAAAATTACACCTATAGACATTTATGGACTATTTTTCACTTGTCTTAATGGTCAAAGATATTTTATCTCATTTATTGATAACCATATAAGATTTATATATCTCTACTTATTATTTGATAAAACTAAAATAATTAATACTTTCAAAACATATAAGATTGAAGTAGATAAACAAAAGGATAAAAAGATCAAAATTATAAGATATGAAAAAGGTGAAAAGTATTATGAGAGGTACACAAAAATGTGATAACAAAAAAGGTCTATTTGTTAAATTTCTTTAAGATAAGGGTATTATTGCATAACATACCAGTCTAAATATACCTTAACAAAATGGTGTAGATGCAAAAGGAATTGCACACTTATAAACATGGTGAGAAGCATAATTAATAATTTAAATCTTTCATTAAGTTTATAAAGTGAAGTCATAAAAGCTGCAATGTATATGTTAAATAGAGTTTCATCAAAAATTATTATTAAAGCACTATTTAAATTATAAAATAGGTAGAAATCTAGTTTATTACATATATATGTATAGGGTTATCCTATTGAGGATTTATAATTTTCAATTAAGAAAATTAGATTCTAAGATAACTAGTGAATTTTTTATAGGCTAGGCAATAAACTCCAAAGGATTTAAATTTTTTGTCCTTTAAATATGTCTAAAATTGTTAAAGGTAAAAATGCAAAATTTCTTAAGAATTTTGAGTTTAATGGAAGTAAATTTTCTCAAAATGAGTAATTTAATAAAAGTAAAGACTTTACTGAAATTCTTATAAATTCTATAGGTTTAGTTGTTGTTTAAGAAGATTCATATGATAATGTTAAAGGATAACGAATTGAAGATCAAGTGTCTAATGTAGTACAAGCAAATGTACATCTTGTGATATTTAAATTATATGATGAAAATCTACAAAATGAAGAATTTAGAAGATCCTCAAGACTAAAGTGACCTATAAATTTCAATGACTATCTTATATACTTATAAAAAGTTGATGTCAATTATAAGGATTTTCCTTGCATATTTTCATAAGTTATAAAAAGTTAAATATTTAAATTATGGTATAATGTCATGAGGGAAGAAATGAAATTCATGGTTAACAATCAAGTTCAGGACTTTGTTAAATTACCAAAAGACATTGTAACTGTTAGTTACAATTAAGTTTATAAAACCAAAAGAGACTCTTCTAGTAATGTTAAGAGACACGAGGTTAGACTTGTAGTTAAAGATTTTACTAAAAAAAAAAAACAAAAAGATATTGATTACTATGAAAGCTTCTCACCAATTCAAAAAATGATTTATTTAGAATCATTATAACTTTAGTAATTCATTTTGATTTAAAGTTGTATAAGATAGATATGAAAGCTGCCTTTTTAAATAAAGATATTGAGGAATAGGTATATATAAGTCATTTTAAGTTTTCAATTTTGATAAAAAAAGTTACCTAGTATGCAAATTTAAGAAATTCATATGGGTTTAAGTAAGTTTCTCGATATTGGTATATAAAATTCCACAATATCATAGTCTCATGTAACTTTACAAAGAATATTGTGAATTAATGTATATACTTTAAGGTCAGTAGGAGCAAATATATTATATTAATCCTATATGTGGATGATATTTTGTTTGTATGCAATATTTGTAATTACTATATAAGACAAAGGAATTTCTCTTTTAAAACTTTAAAATGAAATATATGGGTGAATCTTCTTATGTCATTAGTATAAAAATTTATTGAGATAAATTTCAACATATGTTAAGACTATTTCAAAAGGCCTTAATTGAAAAATTTTTAAAGAAACTTAAGATGGAAAAGTATTTTTCTACTATAGCACTTATAATTAAAGGGGACAAATTTAGTTTTGCACAATATTCTCAAAATAACTTAAAACAAGATGAAATGAAGCGCATACTATATACATCAATAGTTGGTAGCCTTATATATATACAAGTTGGCACTACACTTAACATTGCTTTTGCAATAGAAATGTTGGGGAGGTACCAAAGTAATTCTGAGCAAGAACATTAAAAAGTTATCAAAAAGATTATAAGGTATTTACAAGGAACCAAGAATTATTAACTTATATATTAACATACCGAACATTTGAAGGTGGTCAGGTATTCAGATGCTGATTTTACTAGTTGTGTGGACAATAAAAAGTCTACTATTAGATATATTTTTATACTCACTAAAGTTGTTGTATACTAGAGAAGCATTCAGCAAATTATTATTACCTCTTTTATTATGGAAATAGAATTCATTTCATACCATGAGACTATAATACAGACTTTATAATTAAGGAATTTTATAACAAGATTACAAATTATGGATTCTATCTCTAGACCACTAAAAATATATTGTAACAATTTAGTTATAGTATTTTTTTAAAATACCAATAAAAGTGGAAACCAAAATAAGCATATTAATATAAAGTATTTAGTTGTCAAAAATTATGTTAAAGAGCAAACAATTATAGTACAATATTTTAATACTCAGCTTATAATTGTTAATCCTATGACTAAAGGATTAGTAACTAAGTCATATAGGGATTAAGTTAAGTATATAAGACTTGTTAATTTTATTTGAATTTTATTTTAAACTATATTCTCTAATATTTTGTCATTTTTTGAGACTTTTTAATCACTTATAAATAAAATTTTATTTTATACACACAAAGATTATTTGCATAAGGTTTATTTGGAACTTATATAAATTAAGACAGTTTTTTTTTACTCAATAAAGTGTATAATTAGAAATTTATTATCATTGTGATACATGGAAGAAAATGTTTTAAAAGTGTTGTATAACCACCATGATCCATTTACATAAATTTCTATTTATGCAAATATAGTTTTAAATCAATTGGTATGGTTAGTATAAGAAACCATCATTGTTAAGAGTATCACCCATTTATAATCATAAAGATTAAGAGGAAGAATGTTGAAGTTATTGTTAAGGTGACTCACATGATTAGAGATAAATATAAAAATATTTATTTCTTAAGATAATAATTAAAAAATAATTATTTAATTATCATAACAACTAATTTAAATTTAAACTAATTACAGTCACTTACCTTAGTGAAAGGAAGTTAGATATAAAAATTAATAACTGATGTAGTACTTAGTGTTACATATAAAAGGAAAAGCCTATGAACAATCAAAATATCATGTTATAAGTTAGAAAGTTTAATCAATACCACAAAATTTGTATTTTTGCAACTATGAATCTATATTTATTAATTATTGATCAATATAATTGAAAGTATATATTTTGTTTAATTTATTTTGATTTATAAATAATTATTTTAGTAATTATATATTCTTACAAGTGTAACAAAACAAACTCCTACATAAAAATTCCTTTGATTTTAGAGAGGAAGAAAAAACAACTAAGCATATTATTTATGGTGTTGAATTGTTATAAATTAAAATTGAAGGGGCATACCTTTAAAGAAGTGAGATATACAACTCTATATAATTTAATAGTCTTTAATTTTTAGACAAAAAAAAAAAAGCAACTCTCTTGAATATACATAACGCTACTATAAATAAACCTTTTCCAAACAACATAATTATTCAATAAAAAAGCTCTCTAATTAAATAAGACTTTGTTTTCTTGCTTTCCACGAGCCGTCGGAATACTATATAAACTTCCACAATACTCGCATAGATAGCGATATTACTTATTATAAAATTAAAATTCACACGTACAAAAAGTTATCTTTCGACTTAAACGTCTCGCTAATGTTTAATAAGTTAGATTTTAATAGTATATACAGTTGAACCAAGATTTGTTTATATTAATATTAGAAACATTGCAAGTGTGTCCTTTTTTACATGGTGAAATTCTCAACATTATTACAGCATGATTTGATGCTGGTGGGGACCGATCCAAACTCGCACTCTCACGTTCTACACGTTTGGCCTTTTTTTTTTTTTCTTTTTGTTAGCGTTTGAGTAAGGTTGGTTTTTTCTTTTTATTTTTTGATCTTTCATCGATTGTGTTTTATTTAATTGTTTATTGGTCCTTAGTTGTTATCCTTAGATATGAACGAGCAGTGGGCCTTTTTACTCTTTTACTTTGCGTCACTTGCCTCTATGTATGTGGCGAATAAAAAAAGAAAAAAGCACAGAAGAGAGTCTTAATGTGAATTTATAAAAATATTTTGGGGAAGAGTGCATACCAATAAACTCATATGTACCGAAGAAATTATTAATTTTATGTACCAAAGAAAACAAAAATTCGCAAGTTTTGGGGCAGGTCATGGCGGCTCCTCTCCTAGTCCACTCCTAGCAGCTCACCGCTAACATGACAAAAATGAAGCTATCTCATTTATGGTTTTTACAATTACTTGTTTGCCAAATAAGATTTAAAGTGAGATTAAAAAATATTAGCTTGTGCACAAAACAAGTGCATTCTCGAACCACTTTTTAGAGGAAGTGTATTAAAAAAAAATTTAATTTTAATTTTTTCATATTTATTTAAATTTTATTTTAAATCAGTCATTTTTAACCAAAAAAAAATCAAAATGGTTAAAAATAATTGATATGTAACAAGTTTAAAAAAAATGCAAAAACTTAAATAAAAATGTAAAATACTTAAAATTTTATTTATCAAAATTTAAAATTAACTTTTTATATATTCCTCTTTTAGTGATCCTATGGAAAAATTTAACGGAGGCGTTTATGATTGTAAGGCAACGGTATTCTTCTACATATGTAGTTACTAGAAAGTAAAAACAGATGCAGTACGGTAAAAAGATGGGGTGGAGGGGGGGGGGGAGAAAAAAAAAAGAACAAAATAAAAACGAAAAAGAAAAAGGGAGAAGAATCAAAGTCATGCACATAAAGAAAGTGGCATAACGAGAGAAGACTCACTTGGGTGCTTTCCTGGATCCTGCAGTCAAGGACAAATTAAAAGATTCGCAGCAGGTCGTACACTTTTCCTCCTTCCGGTGGTTAGGTATTGTCCATAATCGGTATCCATCTCTTGCTTCCTCTTTTTCTTCCTTTTGTACCGTCTCGCTGGATACAACACAAAAAGGGCAGCTAGACAGAGAGACACTAGTAAATGAGAAGAAAGTAAAAGCTAGACAACAAGCTCAAGCAAAGCCTAGCTTGAAGAAACAAAAAGAAAAAGACAAGAATGGATAGCAGAGAGAGGTGGGTATCAGACATTAATTAAGAAAAAGGACCAACGGTGGTGGGAAGAGAACTGAGACATCTTTAGACAGTCTTCAAGTTCAAGCACTCGAACTGCCGCACCCTGACTTCAATTCCTACTTTACACACACACACACACATATTTATTTGGTAACTCCAAAAACTATCCGAGCAAAGCATAGCTCGATCATTCACAATTAATCTCTAAAGCTTTTGACTGCTTCGCATAGCGCCGCGCCGGTACCAGAGAAGTTCTTCCATGGCATCTTCCTCAACTCTCAATGCCACTGCCACCACATCTTCTCTGCGCGTGCCCGCCTTCTCTTCAACACTATCAAAGCAATGCAGCCTCCTCTTCTCTGCTGCCCGGGGGATGCACCCGGTAGGAATGTCGTGTCAGAAACTAAACTACTCTTCATCATTGGGATTGAAAAGTGGACCCGTTGTTATTGGCAATGATCCCAAGAGATTCCTCCAAGGCAGCGGAATAAAGGCGCCGTACGCGTGTGCAGGGTGGACGGAGACACCCAGGAAGAAGGTGGAGGTGTTTGATAGGGAGGAGGATCTGGCAGCATCTCTGGCCCAATACATCGGAGGCTTGTCGGCTAAGTCTATCAATGACAAAGGTTCCTTCAATGTCGCTTTGTCAGGAGGCACTCTCGTCCAGTCCCTCAGGTATCTAAGTAGGAGCCTGCCAGTCTTACTGTTAAGAATACAATATATAATTTATATATCTAACAGCTTAAGTCTTTTAAATTAAATAGATTTCTTAATATTATATCATATTTTTTTCAAGTAAATGTCTTGTAATGTCATAAATTTTTTATGTAAAAGAGTGCATTAAAAATATAATATATCAATTTAAATTTTCAAATGGATTAATTTTTTAATATTACGATGCATGAATGTCTTATATAGCATAAGAATTAGTAAATATAATTTATATACAAAAAATCTTCTGTTTTGCCTTTGATCCCATTTATTTCTTCATTCATTCAACCATGCCCTTGTATCGCCTTTCATTTTACATGTGATAGTATGTAGAATCTACTATAATTTAGAGAACTTCATGATGAATTTATCTATTGTCAATGAAGCTCTTTTCTTTTAGTTTTTTTGCTTTTTTTTTTTTTGGGTTAAATGTTCTTGAAATTTTTAGCTGACCTTGCATACACTACAAATATAGATGCATCTATGTCTATATTTATAAGAAAGGAGTACTAATTTTTCAATTACGTTTATAATCAATTGGCAGGGATGACCCATAAATCGAACATCTGGGATTGGTAGATTATTTTTGGTAGCAATAAAAATGGCGTTGATGTCTGTTTAATTGCAGGAAATTAGCGGAACAGCCGTACTTGGATGCAATAGAATGGTCCAAGTGGAATGTTTTCTGGGTCGACGAGAGAGTTGTTCCCAAGGATCACGTTGATAGCAACTGCAAACTAGCTGTTGACGGTTTGCTTTCTAAGGTGCACATTATATATTTCGCTTCCCCCCACCCCCTACTCCAATTAGCTCCCATATACCAAGTGCTTCGTTTTTCTGTGTGTGGGTTGAACTTTATAATATCAAGTTATACTCGTAACACGTCCTAGATTAACTAAAATACGATACAACCTATCTTGAATTTAAGGATTGGCGAAACCATGCACCGAGCCGAACTGACTTAAATTTAACCCATAAAAGGGGCCAAGCAAATGCGAGCAAAAGAAATTGACGAAATTTTGGTACAATGTCAAATATGATGTGGAGTCCCATGTCCCCCATAAGCTTCAAATATTTGTAGACAAACGCACACAAGTTAGTTTTAGAGAAACTCACGTACATATAATGTGACATCATCAAGTATTTGTATTTTGTCCATATGATACGATATACTACTTTTTATAAAGACAAGTGAGACGTCTGATCTCATCCAGGATGCCAATAACCGATGTCATACATAATTGGAAGAGGTTACTGTTTTAAACATGCATGTTCATTGTAAGTGTCAGTATAATTTTGTTTATGTCTCTAATTTCATCCATCCATGGCCCAAAAACGTTAAAACTTAGACCATTGATAGAAATTTTAGCATCGATAAGTGGTTCTTCATAATTCTATATTTTCACTGATTACGAGTGGCTACTGTACCTAGAAGCAAAGAAACTCACAGCTAGTTTAATGTCATATAATCAACATTATTATTATAACATATATAATAATGAGTGCTACTACTAAATGGCTAATTAGCTTAATTTGTTGTACATTTTATAACCAGGTAACCTAGTATATCATATAGATGAATTGAGGCCGACCCCATCATTTGCCAATTATATATTTATATATATATATATATATATATACACACACACATAAAATATTTTTAAAAACAATTATTTATTTTGTAAATCTGTACTGTACTGTAGGTACCAGTTCTCCTTGGCAATGTTTATTCCATCAACGATGCCCTTCCGGTTGAGATTGCAGCGGAAGAGTATGAAACCCGTCTGAAAAGCTTCACACATGCAAAAGGGATAACGTCTCCAAGGACGGGGCTTCCAATGTTTGATCTCATACTTCTGGGTATGGGTCCTGAAGGTCATGTAGCCTCTCTGTTCCCTAGGAATCCCCTTCTCCATGAAGAGCAGAGGTTGGTCGCCTACATCAAGGACTCACCAAGGCCACCTCCCCAGAGAATCACCTTTACTCTTCCTCTCATCAGTTCCTCCGCAAACATTGCCATCGTGGCTTGCGGTTCTGCTCAAGCCGAGGCAGTGCGCTTCGCACTTTCCAAGGACATCATTACCAAGGATTTGCCTGTTACACTGGTTTCACCTCAAGAGGAGTTGAGGTGGTTTCTGGACAAAGATGCCGCCTTCTAAATCAAGCACAAAAAAATAATTGATAAGTGATAATAAGCAAGATATATATTATGAGGGCACCAAAAAAAAAAAAAAACAAAATATTACTGTCAATTGCACCTTTTTTGTTTTTTTTTTACTTACAATTTCCATCATGTGTGTGATCATTAGTGCTTGCTTGCGTGCTGTATTTGCGATTGCCTTATATACCATGTTATCTGGTTTGAAGATTATTATTCCTATTCTGTACCGGAATATAATGAGATAAATAAAGCTATCATTTTGCAATGTACTGTTTCGCAGCTACACCCTCAAAATTTCTTGCTACATTTTTTTTTTTTTTGGTCTTTCTTTCACGTAAAGCAGGAAGCCTTAAATTTGGCTCATCGGGCCCAGATTTCATGTTGACAATTTATGATCACGTTCTAATGAGACAATGTTGATGCTTCGAGTCCATTGATTACAGGTTTTAATAGATTGTAAGAAACTTGGATAGGAGAATTTAAGTATTTGGGTATTCAATTTCATCAATAGAACTAGAATTCCCCATCCACGGCTATTGATTACTTCTTTTAAAAATCCATCGGTAGCAATTGTTTTCTCTATGTGTTAACTTATTCAGATAGATAAAATAAATAAATAAATAGACTGAGAGAGTTTCGAGACCTTGTGATGCGACGGGTACTAGCCTACAAGCCTTTTTTTTTTTATATAAAAAAAAAAGAAGAAGTCTACTTAGATTTTCTAACTACTGATATTGTAAATGGGATTATGATTCTAATAATTAACATTTTCATCCAAATTTTGAAAACTTACCCATTTTTTCTTTTAAGTTTATTGTTGGGATAGTTAGAGCCAGTGGTTATTAAACAGAATTCAAACAAAAATTAAATAACTAATCCTGACAATTTGCAGAAAACAAAATTTTCTTCTTTTAAATCACTTTCATCACAATTTCTAACATAAAACCATGGCTAATGCTAAGAACACTAAGATTGCACTAAGACTTTCATATCAAATTAGGCAGTCAAATATTTGTTTTATCTTCTATATATTATTATGCCCCACCACATACCTAACAACATGACTTGATTACAAAATACCCTAGAAAGGAAATTCGTAAAATTTGAAAAAGACAAAATTGCACTTAAGTTACGCAATAATGCTATTAAGACCCAGACCCTTTTATTACCTGCACCAGAATTAATACAAACTCTTCTGTTTTAGGATAAAATAAAACCCTTTAATTTGATTGTACTCATACAGTGTAAAATCAAAGACTCAGGTTTTGCCTAGAGGATTTGATTGTAATGAAGTTTAGTGCAGAGTATGAAACGGACAACATACAACTCATTCGAGACGACCACAGATACAACCTACATTACTTGGTACAGCATGGTACCATGTACAACCTTTGGTCTCATATCGTATTGCAAAAGCCTTATTTCTGCTCAGGTTATACACGTTCAAGCCATGGATTAACCTGGGTATCATATTGGGGATTACGAAGCATCGATGCCAATTCAAGTCTTCTAACAGACTGCTTGGTCATCTCCTGGAAAAACCGCGACTTCACAGAGAATGGGCACGGCATCAAATGCTCACCTTGGCAGTGTCAGTTGTTCTCAGAACAGAGTTCCATTTCAATTTATCACCTGGCCATGAACAAGGCATCTTGAATAGAAAAATAAAGTAAGTGAGCAAGTACTTCCAATGCCAGGGTACTGCCTCTCTGTCACTACTGCGATGACCAAAAAGATAGAGCCCAAATAAAACAACGACAACAACAAAGCCTTAAGTAACCAAATAAAAATTCTACATAAATTTGCAGAAGCACAGAAAGCAAACGAAAATTAGAAAGGAAAAAAAAAAAAAAGATTTTACTCATTCTAAGATTTTTCAAAAATGATTGAAGAAAAAGTTTTCACCAATAAGGAGTCCCACAATATAAATTAAGCATACACTAAATATACCACCATTAGGTTTCAAGAGGATGGTCAAAGTCTTTCTGTTTTAAAATGAATCGCCTCAGAATTCTGGGATTACTCAGGATTTTAATAGAATTCTGTATTTCTACTCAAAATGAACCGCCTTGCAATGACATGACAAGCAGCTAAGGCGTCCTTACTTCAAATCAACAGATGAAAAATATCATGCAATTAATACAACACAAGCCTGCATATGATGCCGAGAGAGAAAGTCTACCATTACTCGCAACATTGATAAAGCACAAAGCCATTGCAATCAAACCCAACTGCCCGCCTTGTAAAAGGGCAAGACAGCTTACCAACCTCGAAGACAAGAGAGACAACATTAATTCAGCAACCAGCCTAAGAATCTTTGCAGTTACCAAAAAAAAAAAAAAATGGCGCGCAAAGAGGATGGTCTTAACGGTCTAAAAGTAGATATATGTAATGAAGGCAGGAAGAAAGAAGACAGAAAGAAACAAAGATATCAAAACAAACGAAACAATTGCAAAGAGACGCTATTCATCTTACCAATGGTATCCACCCCCTCTTTCCGCTATGATAGACAACTGCAGCAGCAGTATGGCCCATAATAGTGTCAAAACCAAATGCCCCTTAACACCTGCAATACATCTTAACTTGAGAAGCCAACTGTACCTAAGTTCCCGCTACAACGAGTGTAAACAAGAAGTAGTTAGTTGCAAAAAATAACAATGTCATTTTTTAAAATTTAGTTAACTTTCTTGACTTTGAGTTCCAGCTTAAAAATTCACATATGCAAAATTTGACTGAAAATTGTTATTTTAGAAGCTTAATAGACACCTTAATCGTTCCCATTAGAAAACTAAAAAATTAGCAAAAAAGGAAAGAAAAATCCCACAATTTGATTCGACTCAAGCAAATTTTTTTTACTTTTTAGTTAAACAAAATTTCAGTTGGTCAGTCTCTTTTCACGTTTTATAATTTATTAAACGCTTAATTAAGGAAAAGGGCAGTATTACAGCTATGCTCGTGTCCCATTCACATTCATACACATCAGTATAGGCACTCAAAAATGCAGCATGTGCAACGTTCTAATACAAAATTTGAAGTCAAAGCTAGTCGAGCTCAGATGTACTTGTAGGTGTCAGACCAATAGTGAAGCAATATAATTAATTACTTTAGCAAATTTTTGTAAAATAATTTATTTCCTGCCTCAGCCACTGGATCTTTCATTTTTCAACCCCAAATTAGAATATTGGACCAAAGGGGCTTTAACAACTGGGGGAAATCATAATGACCCACCAGCCGAATGGCTCCGCAATCAAAACTTGCCCTGAATTACGTATGCATCTTCTATGCACACGAATTGATTATTCAACCTTCGACCCCATCTCCTCTGTTATATGTTAGTTTGGCAGTTTAACATTTGATTCCATACTAATATATATTATTTATTTATTTTACTCGGTAGGAAGATCACATCCAACAAATAGCAACAACCTGAGTAAGTTGCAGAAATACTATAATATTATTCTAATACAAGTGATAATTAGTGGTAATCATAGTAGACCAACTAGCCATCACATAAGCAGCAGCTCCAATTTGCAAAGCATTTAACAGTGTTGGACCTTGAAAATTCCAAACAATTAACTTCCCACAATGTTTAACACACACACACAACCCCATACACATAAATGCATATGTAATTCACCCAATGTACCTATGCTTACTGAAAAATTTCAACTGATGTTGACATGTACCATTTATGCTATATGCTTACCAATAAGTAGCCATCATTCCAAGAAAAAACAGTAAGCATTGATATGCACCACAAGCTTCCCCACCCCCTCTCTCCCCATGTGACCACACGCACATGCGACCCCATGCACAGTCTCAAAGACATGTACATGATAGCTTATTATTGTGAAAAATACTCGATATCATTTGCTGCTAGGTTCTTACTCTAATGCAATAGAGAGTATAGTGGAGCAGGTAGCAAACATGGTAAAAGGTACAGCACCATGGAAAACAGATAGAGTTCCTACAGCAAGAAGCACCCCCAGGTGTTGCAGCATCTCAGTTTTCCAAATTATTTGTTTATTCTGCCAAAGTTTAGCTATTAATCCTTCCAGAATCTTTATTCTACCAACTACTAAGATGCATAGCACGATTTCCAAGAGCCAAAAGCAGATATAGCTTAATGTTCATGCCTGTGAGGTTCCAAACATATTTTGCCACCTTTATTCATGTGGGCATTCAGTCCTCACAACCAAACACAGCCCTTCACTAAATATAAAATGTGGGTAACATTCTTTTGATCCTACTTTGTGGAAAATATTCAGCAGATATGAGATGAATAAAATGTGGAAACAAAACTTTAAATGTGCATCAATCAAAGACTCAACAAAAAACCCCTTGAACTACCAACATGCATGACTCCCAATGGCATCAGTAAAAGCAGTGACCTTATCCACAACAACAACAAATAATTCTTTTCAAGCATTGTATGTATTGGTCAATCTGTTTCCAAAACAATCTAGTACTGACAGAAGCATCTCAAAATGCCTAGGCTGAAAGTGAAGTAGATGCTTCAGATAAAAATTCCAACAAGACCAGAACTTTCATGCCTTAGAAATCACACTTTTTAGAATTCCATTACCCAAAATAAAAAGTTTATGGTTCCCAAATGTTCAAACAAGCACATATACACAAACAGTGAAAACAGCAACATAGATTCGGCTTGGTTTAGTGTGTGGCCCACAAGCAATGTAAGTTCCCTACCATCTTCCATTCATCCAGTTCATAAAAAATGCTCAGCACATTAAGCAACCAATGTATATACAAGGACTCAGCTACTCAACCACAAGAAATCAAATCATGTGGGACCATAATAATCATTCTGCTACATGAGCAGCTTATCAAGATTTTCTTGGGAGGAGAAAATTTTATCGATGCAACAAGTTACATTAGAAAACAAAAAAAATCAAAAACAGAAACTAGACAAACAGAGAATTCTTCTACTTTCTTCTTTTTTCAAGTAAAATCATATATATATATATATATATACACACGCACAGGTGCTTGACTTCAGTGCATGCTCAAACAGTGGGCAAGCACATGCATTTATGTATGTATGTAAACAGTCACAGGTTCCTAATCCCAACGCATGGGCAGATGCCAAGAGAGTCTTTGCCATGCTCGACCAGTAATAAGTTCATCAGTATAGTCTGAAACACAATTTAATGGAAATAACATCCTCTTTGACAGTAAAGCACTCTCTCTACAAGTCCATGAATACTGCCCAAAGATTTTCGGAAAATAAAACGCTCAATTTTGTTCTATCGATAGTGCCCATTCAGAAATTCGCATAGTTCTTGAAACCGCACAGCTGTCGTATCACCCCTTATTATCAAAACCTCCCAATTTGCGCAAATCCTACAGAGCAGGGTCTTTCCACGATTTAGGCTGATGAATTGTTTTACAACAAAATTTGCTGCAGATGGCACCTTATAGTCAAGACTAAAAGAGGTTTAGTGGTAAAAGAAGAAGCATTACCACCTGCAAAATTGCATTATTCAACGCTTGCCACGATGCCCGCCACCTGACCTTGCACCAGGATAGCGAGCAAATTGCAATCTTAAATGGACCGAGTCACGGTCATGCTCGTCAAATTTATAACCTGCAAAATCGAGCTTGACAATTTTACGCTGCATAAGGGATCACACTTTGAATGGCAGGTTACCGCATCAGCAAAGAAATTACATAAGACGTTGAAATCATTTACCCGAGTGCATAAAACTGTAATTATAGCAGTAGAATATCCATCAGATATTGAGTCATATATGTGCCACTAGTCTCTCACTGACCAATAAAAGACAGTCTCAAAGAGAAATCGGCAAGTGGCCACACCAGCTTCTGATGTTCGGCCAGCAAAACAGGTTGTCAGCACTACCTCATGCATATAATGGATAAGGGAAGAGGGAAACGAGGAAAAGAGGTTGAAAACCAATAAAAAATGCATAGTATCATCTTAAATCTCCCATATCTATAGTTGGATAGAAGACAATGGGATAGGCTCCAAGTAGTGTGGTTCAGCTAAAAACACCTTGAGAACACAGGAAGCCCCATGACTTTAAGTAGTCTGCAGTATAGTCGGGTCAAACGCATCTAAATTACCAATCTACCAACCATGTCAATAAGCACAGCACGCTGTCAACCAGATACCTCACTAATTTTTCTCCTTATAATTATCGTTATGGCTTTATTTATGACAACCATGCTTTAATGTTTTACGGAAAAATTGAATCTCCTCGACAGGTGACATCACCAAATGTCCTTGATGCCGTATATTTAATTCTAACCACGTCTACAAAACCAGTAAAGTTACATAAACGAACCTGGTCACTCCACCACACACTCAAACGCTAAAATGGTGGTTGTGTCATTCACAAGCAACATAAGAAAGACATAAAAACAGAGGAATGCAATGATTTTGATGATAGTATATTAAATGAGACTTAGTTCAATGATCATGAAATGCACAGCAAGCTGACCTTGTAAGGCATCCTTGGCAGTAGCAGCATGGGCAGGACTCAAGAAGTCAACAAAACAGAGAATCAGTGGATCTCCCCCAGGCTGCAGAATTTATTGTCAGACAATTTCTCACCAGACAAAGCAGATACATGCATGCCAAAATTAATCAAATGGAAGTTCTCCGAAGCAAACTTACACGTCTTGACTCCTTGCTCACAAGCCTCACTTCTTTGTAGCCAACAAATGGGCGAAAGATATTTATTAACCAAGTCAAGGAATGAACCAAGAAATTAAAAGCTTTAATCATAAATGTGGAGCCTGAGGAAAGGATATGAGCAACTTCCCGCCGCGTGCAGTCAGGAGGCAAACCCTCCACAAATAGAGTACCAGTGGCATCAGGTGGAAGGGAAGCCTCAGGTCCTCCACCTCCACCATGGATCCTGTCTTTGACAGTATCCCCTGAGTCCATGCTTGCAATAGCCACAATGCGTGGATCATCAACAGAATGACCTGGCACTCCAGTAATGGATTGTACAGATTGTCCCATGGCATATGATGAAATTTGCTGCAAAAATTAACTATCATAATATTGCAAGTGAAAAAAGGGGAATTGAGGTTCATATGCATTGAGTTAAACTAAGTACTGCATTGCGGAGGTAGCGGTCATAGGATGCTCCAATGGAGTCTGAATCCCTTGTTCCACGGAAAGGTCCTCTATCATCATCACAGGGATAATAATTAGGCAGTTCATGACTGCTGGACACATCTGCAAGCATGTTCTCCAATAAATCAGCCATTTAAGTGAAGTGGTCAAAAGGAGGCACAGGTCTCTTAAGCTACTGAGCTAATCATGCAAGGCATGGGAAACTCTAGTGCAAGTATCGTCGAAATAATTCAAAAAAGATTTAATGTAAGGTGGAATATTTATGTGGACTGACCTAAAGATATGAATAATAATAATAATAATAAAGTACAAAAAATATTAAAGGCTTATAGTAGAAATGCATGGAAAACAGGAAGATTAAAACAAAAGCAAATAAAGAGAATATCAAGCAAGAAGAAACAAAGGAAAAGTCGATATTTGCCAAATACAGAGTAACTAATTCCTCTAAGGGCTAAATTTCAATGTTGATATAACCCGTCTTTAAGGTGAACAACAGAGTTCATGATGGCATTTAAGAACTTCTTATTTTGTTTTTTGTGGATATCCCTGAGCCTTCAAAGAAGTTAAAAGGTGTCTAAAAGATGCCATCCGATAAGAATGAGAGTTAAATGAGACGTGCCTGTTATCTCCAATTTGAAAATGTAATGTAAACACGTGTCATTATTAGATTAAGCATTCTCCTACAGCTGGTTATATGTAATCTTGTCAATCAATGCACAAGAACAAATATGGCTCCACTAGTCATTTTAGACAATGGTATAAGATAACATTCTAACTCTTGATAAATATGCATGGCTAAAAGACTATTTAGTCCCGCATGGGGTTCTCATATAGCTTTGTGATGCAAATTGATAGTAAAGAATGAGATGAACATTTTTTTCCCTTCATAATTGGCGCCCATCAAAACTTTTAATGCCTTTTAAGGAACATCTTTTGAAAAAGCACATCGATAGCCCCAGCCTTTCCTTAAATGGCTTCTCATGGCGATTTTTTTAGGTAAAGATATTGCAATCAATAATCTGCTTTACTTGGAGCAGAGATTTCCTAAAAATGAATTAGATGCAGACAAAACACCATATAGATATTGAATCATGTATTAAAGCATTGGAACTTTGCTACATCCATTTGACCAGCAACTCTCTGCAAAGGTTTCTAACCAAAAGAAATTTCTTCCTTGAATTTAGGTGCATGCGATTTGAACAGTGCAAAAACTTCTGACAACATCTTATCAAGCATAGGCTTCCAAGTGGTTATATAAAATGCCTCTGGCTAACACAAAGCATGCTTCCTAAGTATTAATCGAAATTCCACTTTCCTAAAAAAGGAGGATGAACCACATGCCAACTGTATTAACTGAATCAGAAACACGTAACATCTAAAGGGTTATTCATCATCAGCAGAAAAAACAATAACTGCAGATAAAATGGACGCACACTCTAAGCCAGAAGTGATCCATAAGAGTTTAAAGCACTTTGTCCACAACAAAGATCAGGGCCAAGTGTCATAATACGAGATAAAGTCACAATTACCTGCTAGTCATAGAACAAAAATTGAAGATAATCCAGGAATTGAAGTCTTGAAGACCACACAAAAAAACAGGCCAAAATAAATATAAGCCAGTATCAGCCTCGACAAGTCAATTACATTCCAATATTCCCGGGATCAATCTAAATTGTTTCTAGAAACAAATACCAGTGACCAAAAAATATGTGCACACACCAGTAGGGTGAAAATAAAGGAAAATCAAGAAGTAGCAATAAAAATTATGCCTGTTCTAAAGAACATGCAAAATCCCAGGTCCTCAGCCAGAAATTCTCTAAGCAATTGCATTCAAGACGTCAACATGATGTACAAACAACTTTGGAACCTGGGTATCATTCATCTTTTCACAAAATGGAAGCAAACAACGGATACAATCATAAAGATTGGAACATAAATACATGGATATATCAAACATCCAGCGACAAAAGGCTTTGAAAACAATATAAAAGTAAAAATAATTCCCTCAAACATTAAAAGTGGAGAAAATGCAATAAACCCAGTGGAAAATGTTCAAGCATAAATCGGAAAACCCCATTTTTCTCTTTCTTCTGAGTTCCGTTTGGTTGCCAAGAAAAAATTGAGAGAGAAGAGGGGGGATTTGACTTCCCCCCGGTAGAAAGAAGGTAAATCGAGGGGAGAATCAAGCAAGAAAAACCATAATTAGGTCAATATACGTATGTGCATATGGAGGTGTTAGGTCGGTAATAGAGGGTGGAACAAGATGAAGGAAAAGGAATGGCTTTTACCATAATCGGAGCGAGGGCGCTTTCCGACCACCGCGGTCATCGACTGTGGTTGCGGCTGGCGTGCTTCCGTGTACCGCCAATAAGCATCCGCCATGTCTTGGAGAGAGGGGAGAGCGCAGAAAAAAAAAAACTAAGACTCGGCTGTTTGCAGACCGTAAGTTCTGCTGTCTTGGCCACCAAAAAGGGACAAAACCGCCCGCTCCTTTTTGATCTCCCTCGTCAGCTAAACGCATACCTCGATCATGGACTTCCTTAAGTTGAATCTAACGAAAATCTTTCATTGTAAAAGTTATAGTCTAGTTAATAATTTATTATATTTTTTCATATTAATTTAAATCTAAATTTTATTATTATCGTTTCTAAAGTATTAAATTTTAAATTAATTAATATTAAAATTCAATATAAAAGAGATTTACTTGAGATTAAATTAATCAAGTGGTGAATTCTTAAAAATAAAAATAAAAAAAAAGATGGTTATAAACGTTAACAAGTAATTTAGTTAGACTTAAAAATTAATTACATATCATAGCATCCGATGTAAGACATACACGGATGACTTCAAGATGATGTTACTAAAATTCTTTTTTTTTTTTAATTGATTAAAATCAAACAATATGTAAAAATAAGCTAAACAAAATATAAAAATAATAATAATAAAAAAACTCAATAAAAATAATATTTTATAATTTTTCGCCTTTTTAAGTATTTAAGTATATTTTATTAATTCCTCAAAGCCAGTCAAAATGTTATGTAGACAAGTATCCGCTTGTTAGCAAGCTACCCTCTCTGTTTTCATGTAAAGCGTTAAATTATCTAAAGTAGCATAGATCTCTTCTGTCCTCTCATGAGATCTATCACAAGAAAGAAAGGCATGAATTTCTTCTCTGTCTTCAATCCAACTGCATCCGGGGCTCTTGTGCAGTCCTCTATCCTTCATCATCTGTCTTACTCTTGCCAAGTCAACCCATCTCCTCGCATGAGCATATAAGTTGGCCAATAAAACATAATTCCCAGTGGTATTTGGCTCCAACTCTATGAGCCTCTCTGCTGCAGTTTCTCCCAAGTCGACTTTGCCATGGATAACACAGCCTGCAAGCAGAGCACCCCACAAAACTGAATCAGGTTCCATGGGAATTCTCTCAATAAGCTCATAAGCTTGCTGAAGTTCTCCTGCACGACTCAAGAGATCAACCATGGTTGTGTAGTGTTTTAATGTTGGTTCCACATTATAAAATGCCATCAAATCCAAAATCTCATGGCCTGCTTCGACTGTTCCAGCATGAATACAGGATGAAAGAGCAGAAAGGAAAGTAACGTTGTCTGGCCTAAAGTCATTGGCTAGAATTCTGCGAAAGAGAGCAATTCCCAGCTCCCCATGCCCATGCATGGCATATGCTGTAAGCATGGCATTGTGGGACACCAGATTCGGGTTTGATATCCTATTATAGGACAGCATTGCATACTTCATGCATCCACATTTTCCATACATATTTACAAGAGCTGCTCCTATATGGACATCTGTGTCATAACCAAATCTGATTGAGTATGCATGAACCTGTTTACCCCGCTCAAGAGTGGCCAACCTTGAGCAAGCAGGCAGAATTATTCCAACTGTGTAAATATCAGGCCTCAAATTTGAGGTCTGCATTGCACAGAACAACTGCATAGCTAAATCTAGGTGGTCATTTTCAACATGTCCCGCAAGGATGCCATTCCATGTATATACATTCTGCTCATAACCATCTTCTTTCAGCTTATCGAGCAGACTCTGAATTTTTTCATTCTGGTTACAACGAGCATAGCCAGATATCAGGGCATTCCATGTTGGCAAATCCCGTTTGACCACCTCATCAAAAGCCATCTGAGCAGCTACGATGTCGTGGCATTTAGAGTACATTTCTACAAGGGCACCACCAACAAAAGTATTAGCTTGTAAGCCTCTTACAATGGCACATGAATGTATCTGCTTTCCTTCTGCCAGAGAAGCCGTATCAGCACAAGCATTTAAAACACTTCCCAAAGTAAAAGAATCTGGCTTGATCTCTTCTTCCATCAGCAAATCCCGGAACATATTCAAAGCTTTCTTGAACAAAAAGTTATGCACATAACCAGAAATCATTGAATTCCAAGAAATCAAATCCCTTTTGACCCCCATCAGTTCCATACGATCAAAGAGCTCCTCAGCCTTGGAGATCATACCAGTCTCACAATAGCCAACAATCATTGTATTATAGGAAACAGTGTTTTTGATTGAGAAGCTTGAAAAAATGTTTAGCGCACTACCCATCTCACCACACCGCCTATAGACATCAACTAATCCGTTCACCACAAAACGGTTATCCATATATCCATGTCTCATTATGTATCCATGTAATTCCTTGCCAAGGCTAATCTCTTGTAATCTAGCGCAGGCTGGAAGAACACTTGCCAGAGTTCGCGCATTTGGTTGAAGCCCTTCTGCTTGCATTCTACTTAGCAGCTCTATGGCTTCCTCATCATAACCATTCTGTGCGAAACCCCCTATAATTGCACTCCAGGAAACAACATTTGCGACTGTATAATCTAGAGATTTCATTTTATGCAAAAACTCCAGCGCTTCATAAACCATTCCATTAGCAGCACAAGCCGTAACCACAGAATTCCAAGATACGCTATCCTTATCGGGCAAAAGCGTGAAAGCTTTCTTGGCATCGTCTAAGCTTCTGCATTTACCGTACATATGAATCAGAGCATTACCCACATAAATATTTGAGGACAACTGATACTTTGCAACCATCCCATGCAACTGCCTTCCCAGATCCAGCAGGCCAAGACCACTACAAATATTGAACACGACGGGAAAAACAAAGAAATCCAACCCAATATCTTGAAACTGCAATTCTCGAAAGAGGTCAAAGGCTTCCTCAAATAGCCCATTATCCAAATGGAGGGTGAGAATGGCCGTCCAAGAATACAAGGTTCTAAGCGGCATTGTGTCGAACAACAACTTGGCATCTTCAAAACAACCGAGCCGCACGTACATTTGCAGAAACCTGGTCTCCACAAACTCGTGACCGTTAAACCCATTTTTGATGGCGAGGGCGTGAACCTGTTTCCCCGATTTTGGGCACTTACATGAGTCGACAACCGAAGCATATGTGCTGGTTTTCAACGGCTTATCTTCAAGTAGAATAAGAGGGACACAAGCTTGGTGGTGGGCCGGCTGAGAAGCGGCGAGGGGTTGGTAACTTTGGTTTGGCCTTTGGGCGGCGGAAACAGCCTCTGCCTTGGCAAGCTTGTAAAGGCTGCTGGGGTCATGGCGTGGTGGCATCCGTGACCGCGAGCAAGCAATGGGATCCAATATCTGGGCACCAAACATTCTGGCCTCTGGGCATGGATCTCGACGAATAATCATCCATTTCTCTTTCCTCAAAAACAAATGCAATTTCTTTTTATTTTTGGTCAGCAAATGAAACGAAGTAATCTGATGATTAAATTAAAAATTATATCTTTAAACCAAAAGGAACCACTTGCATTTCATCAAACCTTCATTTTTTGAGTGCTTAAAAGTATAAGAGTGTTCAATGTCGTTCGTTCAGCTCCATTCTTACAATATTTCACCGATCTTTTTTTTTTTTTTTTTTGGGACCTGAACAGTTACTATATTTCATTAATTATCCTTACAAATATAGAGATCAGCATGAAATTGATGACTGCTTTTCCTTCTGTTTGCTACAGACAAACTCTTCTTTGTTTTATGGGCTATTGTCGGCACGTTAGTTTCAATCAGTTTGACATTAATTTTAAACAATAATAAAATGCAGTGAATTGTTTCGTGAAGATATTTTCCATCAAATTTTTTTTTTATTGAAAAGAACAATCTTAATATTATTCATTTCATATAATTGTAAATTTATATTAGTTACTCTAACCAAAATCAAGCAAATTAAAGTAAATTTTATCATTTATGTAAAAATTTTCTTATGATCTACACCTTTTTTTTCTTCTTCTTTTTTTTTTTAAGCATAAGTTTTTATTACTAGGTAAGTCTTATACATTTTTATAAATTTGTCTTATTTATACTTAAATTTAAGAATTTATTTCATTTTATATCCTTTAAGCAAATTAATTAAGTTTTAGGCATAGTTGAATTTCATAGACTTTATTTTTTATTTTATTAACTCCATCAACTATATCTTTTAAGAAATGAAAAGGTCTCAATAATAATTTTGAATTCTAGAAATTTATAATTTGAATATAAATTTTTCAAAATTTTCAAATAAATGATTTAAATACTTATTAATTCTAATAGCTGATTGATCACTTTAATCTCTTGAATTATAAATATAAATGTTGGACTTACCAACGAAGATATTCCTTAAATTCACGAGAAAAAACAAAAGCAAATAAAAGAAAGGGAAATTTTGGACACAAAATGAAAAGAGGTAACTTAGGCAAGTAGCACTTAAAACGCAATGTCAATCTCTATTTTTTTTTTTTCTTTATGTCTATTAGACATTGACGTTTTAAGATAATTAATTAAAAATATCATATGTTTAACTTATCTCATAAATTTTTTATTAATCTTGTTTGGCACTCTTTAAAAAGTTTCAAAAATTTCTGTGTGATAATCTAGTTATGCTCATAATTCAAAATTCATTATTATAAAACACTCATTAATAACCCTTTTAGCCAGAAATCAGATCAAATAAATTATATTTCATGTTAAAATATAACCAAAAGAATATTAGTTTTTATCAACATTACATCACATTATTATTGAAAACTTTAAATTTTAAAAATAATATAAAAAACGTGTAGAGTGCAAAATTACAAAATTTTGGCACAAATCACATATTTTTACTACTTATTATGGATTTTTTTTTTTTAAAAAAAAAAGGGGCGTAACAGATGATATACTATGTTATTTGTCCAGATTGACAGGCATCATCTTCTGATTCGCAGTCAAATTCGTAAAAGCAATAATTATAGTTGTCTTTGCAAAGAGGCAATTTTTTTAATATAAAAATTATTATGGTGTGAATTATATGATAGATTTTCTTTTTTGTTATTATTATTATTATTTTTATAAAGGTTATAGATTATTTTAAAATTGAAATATGCAAATTTTATAATAGAAGTGGAAACATGTAATCACTCAATGTTCCCTAAAAGACAACGTGACAGCTCCATCCAGGAGGGAAAGTTGTAAATTCGTGGTCCTACTCGCACCATACCATTTGATAAGAGTTTGAAACTCCCACGCCGCTCTATCGGCGGGCGTCGGTGGCCACCCAATTTTGCAAATAAACCATTTTTTACAATTTCTTTTTTTTTTTTTTATTTGCGTTCTCGGATTTTCATTAAAAATAAAAAAACTTTAGAAATCAAGTTGTAACTAAAATCTCTTTCTATAAAGAGAAAATGTTACGATTTGATTTTTTTTTTTTATACTATTGATTGACCCGGGTCAAGCAATGTATAAATTGTAAGTTTTTTGACTGATGATTGCTCAATTTAAATTTAAAATATAAAAATTTTAATATATATATATATAATTAAAAATAATATTATCAAATAAGACGTACTATATCCACCATGACTTGACACATAATTTAAAAATTTAAAAACTCAACCACTCAATCGTAAGAAGACAAATTACTTAATTATAGAAAACACATCAAAACCGACCGTATAATACCCCTGATTTCATCCCTCACGTCATCCTCTATTTAGACCCACCCCCCCCCCCCATACCGTTTAAAGGCTCCCGTCACATTGGACGTAGGACCCTTCTGGTCCATCATACCTATTTAAATAAAATACAATGGAAAAATAAAAAAACAAAAATAATAATTATGACCATGTCTTTTCTTCCTCTTCGTCTTCTTCTTCTTCTTCTGCTTCTTCTTCTTCTTCTTCTTTTTCTCGTCTTCATCCCTCTAAACACATGGCAATCTGTATGCACGTGTTGTGCAACTTTAATTTCATTCTTTTCCTCGCAAACAAAAAATGTTGCTAATTATAGATACGACACATTATCAAACCAATAAACCTTGTTTTTATTTTGGTGTGATAGAGCTTGGAATGGCAGCTTCCAAACTGGAATTCATAATTATTGATTTTGTCTACAAAATTCTACCTTTCGACATTTGATAGTTGTTTTTCTTGCCGGTGGTTAGGTTTCAACCATTCCCATGAACTGCCATTCCACGAACACCTAAAATTCCGTCTTTTTTGTTTTGTGTCTTTCAACTGACTGTCAAGTCCCAGATCACCAAAGATGGTTCCTGCTCTAACTACTTACTTTCACAACAGCCCTTAGATATCACCAGCACTGTTCATTGTTATATCATACCCATATTACCCCTTGTCTAAGTAGGATATCTAAATTGGAGCAGAGGAGAAGTTTGGTCTTTAATGTTTAAACCTGGACAAGTGGGGGGGGCTTTAAGTGTACTTTGACAAATTCATTTTTCTTTCCATTTCTTAAAAGTTTTGGAAACTAGCAAAAGTTAAATAAGGGTAAAAAGGTAGCCTTCTCAAAATTACACTTGGCACTCTATTTATAACAATAGGCCCCAGCCATATATGTCGCAAGTTGCTTCAAAAGATGACGATGGAAGACGATGGAATTGGGGTAGACCTCTTTGGAATGTTTCTTGCTCAAATGAGTATTCCAAACACAGTTAGCATTCTTTACTTGTACACAACACAAGAGGGACTTCGGTGTGTGTTTTCCTTTCCCTCCATGTGTTGTGGGATTGCTGGTCACTGCTGTTTCTGAGATGCTCATCTGAGCAAGCAATGTTATAAAGGAGGAAAGTTTTTGCTCCTTTCTCATCACTCAAGCAATAAGATTCTGCACCGCTCCTGGCCAGTGCTTGTCAGATAAGTTCTCATACATCGTTTTCATTTTCTAGGCAAATAAATGGCAACATTCTGGTTTTATTTTCTTTCCCTACTAAGGTCTTGTCAAGTAAAAATGAGGGTTTTCTCCATATGCCAGTGCAACAATAAAGATCAGTGGCTATAGTATACCGCGTGAGCTATTAGTCCTCTGAATTTCATAGGGCTTTTTTTTTTTCCCTCTCTCTCTCTGGAATTTCTCCAGGCTTCTTATATCTTCCAGTAATTGCGATCCTTATGGTCCTGCAAGAAAACGCAAGAAAGATTTTTCATCGTTGATTTACAGGTCGATAAAATCACATTGTTTTTGGGATTCACCATTTATTGTAAGAAGAAAACTAAAAGCTGCAGATCGTTATATAAGTTTCAAATTCACTTCTTGAAAGTTATGGCCCACATAGCTCTCATGGTTGCTCAACGATCCGGCTGTTCATTGAAGGCTACAAAGTTAGATGTCTTGCACTGGACAAAACGGTGTATAGTCCCTCGTTGTGCTTGTGTTCCAAAAGAAAATCCAACTCCTACCTTATCCTTGCAATGGCTGCACCCCCAAACATTCGGACGTTTTCTGCTGTGCACATTACTTAACAACTTGAGGCCAGGGACGTCAATGAAATAAGACCGAAGGAACCTTAAGAGACACAGAGGCTGGATCGTTGAGAGAAAGCAAAAGTAAAATCACATAATCCGATGCAATTAAGTCGGCACAGTTACCTAAACGGGGTTCCATATTCGGCCATCAACGCAGGTGATTTAGGGGGGCATGGAGCCTAAGTAGGTCTCGCGCATCTATTGGTATCTAATGTATAATAAACAAACAACGTATAATACATACTTAAAAATTTTGTTTCATTCTTGTTTGTTTATTTTATTATTTTTCTTATATATTTTTATTGTCTTATTGCACACATTACATTTTTAAGAAATAAAAATTTGAAAAAGGAAATGTGGAGCCTGCGCAAAAGTCACGTTCACAACTTTACCGCAGTGCGGGGGGAGCATCCGCAGAAGCTAGCGGGAGGCAGGATTGGAGTCTTCGTGGACCCGACCCACTCACGAGATGGTTATCAATAAGCCGAGGGCTTTAATTTGTGAATTGTGGCACCCTTTTGTTCTGGTGCGCTCAAATTTTGTCGGTTGGTTGTAGTCAACAGTAGTTTTTACTTGCCGGATGCTGTATTACTTTAAAAACAACTAATTAATTATGCAGTAATAATTTTTTTTCCTTCTTTTTTTTGTGGGAAAATGGAAACATTCAGATGGTCATACGGCCTTTTAATTTTTATTTATATATTATATGAAATGATAATTCAATTAATAATTTATGTATTTTTTATATTAACTTGAAATTTAAATTTCTTCATTATCGTTTACTTTCTAATAAAACGGATATTTATGTGGAGAATAGAGTTGAGTGTGGTAATGACCCATTTTATAGAGAGATTGAACGAAGATATTAACAATTCATAGGTGTGGTTGCTAATATATCTATGATGATTTTTTTTTTTTTGAAAAAAAAAACTTCTGTTTGTACTAATAATTTCTCTCTGTCTCTTTTTTTTTTCATTAGTGAAAAATATGAGTTAGTTTAATTATTCAGACGCTCTGGGTTTTGTTTCGTGCTTAAGTTTTGGGCTCCGGGTTTTATTTTGAGCTTCTTTTCTGGGACTGTTTTGAGCTCCTGTTCAGCCTCGAATTTGCAGCTGGTTATGAAAAAAAAAAATGACGCTTGACTTGAAGTGCTTCCTTTTTACCATTAGTTTACATCTTAATGCGGCATTTCTGGTTCACTTTATGTTTTATTATGTAATGCATAGCCGAGCAGATACGACTATGTTCTTTTTTCTTTTCTTTTTCTATATCATATTGATTGGGGCTGGGTGGGTGAATTTGGACGGAGATACTTAATATTTAGTGAAGATGTGTAAATTGCTTTTCATGTCCTATTCTTGATTTCTCATCCCCTAGTCTGTTTTTAGACCAATTAGATGAGAAAGGAGCAACGACTGTCACATAGAACTTAAATTGATGAGGTTTTGTCATTTTAATTGTTTAGTTACTATGATTGGTTTAGTCTTTTTCCTGCTGTCTTTTTTCCTGGTAATTGTTTGCCCAAATGCACTCTTGAGAAGAAATTGTGCACATGGAGCTGATACAATTGCAGTTGTTTGTTGGTACATTTACAATCAAATGGTTGGACATATGGATGCCCTGTTCTGGCAGAATTCTTCAATATGTTGTTAACATATAAATTTTTCTTGGATAGAACATTACACTTTACAGCTATTGGACATGCATTCAGCTTATTTTTCTGCACATTTTTTGATCTTTCTTCCCACTATGAAATTTGTTTGTATATTTGAATGCATGGGCAGGTGCATGCATCATGCACGTTCTTTATCAAGCAAGGAAGTTAGTTTCTGCTTCAACTCTTTCTTTGACAAAGAAAGGGACCAAGTTGGAACGCATCTGTCTTTGTATCTGGAGTAAATTTCTGGCTGATTGTTGATGATTTTGATAACAATTATTGCTTGTGATGTTTAACAGGCAAGCCTGGCAGAAACTGGGTGCCATCCCTCCAGAAGATGCGATGCAGAAGTATATTGACCTTGTTACAGAGCTGTATCCTTCTTGGGCTTCTGGTTCAGCTGTGGTGAGATTTTTATCTTCTAGTTTCAAGATCTTGATGTTTGTCTTGCATGCCAATAATTTGGTATTTACATGAATTTTATTACCTCCTTTTGTTTTTCTATTTCCTTGAATATATGGATGCCTAAAGGAGGTAAGGTGGAGACAGCAAAGCACAAAGTACTAATCCCAGGGCACCTATGGGACCCATCTTCAGCACTTTTGTCTACGAGGAAGAATCTGGAAATGAGTTGTAAGGCTCTTTCATCTTTGGGCATGGAGAAATATGAGCAAGTTTAAATAAGCGACAAACTCGAGGGTTTAGAAACATAATTCAACCCAAAACCTTAATACTGAGTTCTTTCTACTTGTAAATTACTTATTTCTCCGACTAATTTTTAATTTGGAATTCCTTGATAAAACTATACATTAACACTTGAAATTCTAACAATTTTCTCCTCAAGTGTAAATTTTTTCATATTGTACTCACTTTTCTTAATAGTTGAGGGAGAGATTATAAACATTTCAAATAAAGACGAGTGAGTTGTATAATTAAAAAATCTCAAATTGAAAATAAGAGAAAGAAACAAGTAACTTATAAGTAAAAATGATGTATAAATTCAATATTTTAAAATTTTAGATTGAGATGTACTATCAAACTTGTAAATTTGTTGAGTTTTCTCCAATTTTGGGCTCTCTCAACAATCTTCTCTATGTGCAAGTGCAAAATTTGTGACACTGGCACCTTAGTAATTAAATAAATAAAATAAAATAAAAAACCATCCCATATCTCTTCAATGCTTTATGTTTATGCCGAGCATGTTAGAATCAAAGTCTTGAATGTTGAATAGCCCACAGCTATGGAAAGGCTAAGGTCATTTTTGGCTGTTTGGGCATTGAGGCTGAAATTCCTATCTTGTATGAATATCTATTGGAAGTTGAGAAATGTTTTTTAATGGTGGTGAGTTGACTATATTGTAGCATGTTATTTGCGCATTTGATTATGGTAAATTCTTCACTCTTGGGTTGCACGTGTCCTGTTACGATTTGTTGTTGGCCTATCATATGTGTACTTATTTGATTATTTTTTGTGATGTGAAATTGTTGTCACGAGGAACTGCTACTTTTTCTGACAAGCTAAAAGCCTTCTCTTTCTCAGCCTTCTTCTCAGGAAAATGGATGTCATCCATGCTTTTGCCAGAGAAGGAGAAATGGATAATTTGCTCAAGTGTATTGATAATGGTGTTTATGTGAACTTGAAAGGTTTTCCACTTCACATTTGTTTTTCTATTTGTTGATGCCTTTTAGACTTGTGTTGTTTCTTCTAGCGAGTTGTTAATGCAATTGCCAAAGTTGTCAATATAATTACCTGGGATATGAAGCAAAGCTGCTTAAGTAGCCTCGCCATACGTCTGTCTGCTTATTGCAGTTTAACAGATCCATTTTGAGCTTATTGTTTGAGTGGAAGCGTGTAAATTAATGATGAGAAAGCTTTGGAAGGTTGAAATGGTCTAATGTGATGTAGTGTATGGAGCATGGAAAGGAATGCACTGTAAGTAATATTCCCTACTAAAAATGTAATGGAACCTAGCATCTGGCGTTTATAACTCCAATTTATTGAGTTTAGGTTTATTTCTTTTGTGCTTGAACACTTTTAGTCATGGCATGCAAGAGAAGCTGTCAAGCAGATGCCTTGACAGCTTGGGATTCTGTCTGGTCTTTGTGGCGAGATTTGCGTACAATGACTTGCTTAGAGCATCAAAATAAGTTTGCAACTATGTATAATTCTTACTGTCTATTGTTGTAGTTGATATGCTTCTATAATTCATCATAGGGGTGAGTTTTTAGGAAATCTTCACTTTCATAACCTTTGCTTGCACTGAAATGTCTTCACGCTACCTTTTTCTTCTGAAGATCTATTTTTTGTGTGCTTGCAGATGGTGAAGGTCGGACCCCTTTGCATTGGGCTGTTGACCGTGGCCACCTTAAGATTGTGGAAGTTCTTGTTGGAAGGAATTCTGATATGAATGCAAAGGTAATTCACATAATTACTCAATGAAATTTTTGTGGGTGATTTTCGACTCTACTATCCCATTCCTTTTGTCTCTATATTATGCAAATTGAATTGAATATTCTTTGCCCATATTTTAGTTGGACAAGTTGACTCTTGCAAACCTGTGTAACTTGGTAAATTCTTACTTCACCTTTGTCGTGCTGTTGGAAAGAGATGGTTTTTATCTTGGCATTTGCTATTTTCTGCTGTTATCGCTACTTTTTCGTTTTTGTTCCTCCTCCCCCTTTGGAATCAAACACCGTTGCATTATGCTGTTGCATGCGAGAGGAAAGACGCTGCCGAGTTTCTTGTGAAGCAAAACGCAGAAACGGACGTGAAGGACGATGTTGGCAAGTCACCTTATTGATTTCTTTATTTTTTATTTTTATTGATATGCAATTAACATTAATTTAATTAAAGATAAATATTATAGTTAACAAAAATATTTAATCAAATGATTGTAATCTAAATCATAGGAGGAAATTTAATACGGTAAAAGCTTTTGCACCATCCTATTGAGTAACGAAAATCGATAGAATAAGAAGAAAAAAATTCCCAATCATATATGTGTTAATATGTTAATCGATGGAAGAAGAAGGGCAGGGCATAATATTTATGGGAATTTGCATAATTTGACTAAAAAATTAATCTATGTTACTAATAATTTTACACAGTTACGTGACTTGGTTAATAGTTTAGAAAAGTAGCTTCATTTCTTTCCTTTCCATGCTCGACGTTGACATACCTTAGAGAAAGTACTCTTTGACTCAATGTCTCGTATTTAAATGACAACTCAAAATTTTAACACGTGTTTTTATGGGTTTAGCTGGCAAACTAATTTTGTTGCATTTAAAGAGAGTTTGCCACCTCAACACTTGGTGCTTGCAGTACAATTTTTCAGTTCCTTGAGGAGTTCATGGTTCGAACGCTACCCAGCTAAATTGACTTAGTGGGTAGACATGTGCGCTCGAACTTGTCAAGTCACGTGATCCAGGGAAGGTTGACAAGAATTTGCCCACCAGCAACATTCTTAGGTTTGAAGGAAGAGCACCTCATGTTCTCTCTCTCTCTCTCTCTCTCTCTCTCTCTCTCTCTCTCTCTCTCTCTCTCTCTCTCTATTTTTTGTGATACTCGATGCAAACCTTTTGACTGTGTTCGCACTTCAAACTTATGCCTTGTTCGGCCCCCTTGTCTTGTTAGGGTTTAGGGTATAATACTAGATATCCATCCCTGCCATCTTTTCTTTTATTTAGACTTATGTTGCCTGTTTGTTCCAAGTGACTTTCATGAACAAAAAATTTTGAAAAAGATGAGTTGCAAGAAATTTGAGATTAATAAATTCATTGCTGTTGTGGTTGTCATCTATTGCAAGAAAGATATCTATATATATATATATGTATGGATATATTTAAAATGAAATAATTGCTACACATACATCTATATTTGAATTCTTTATAATTGCGACACAAAAAAAAAATTATATAAAAAAAAATAAGATTAACTATTTGTTACATTACATTATTTTCTTATGAGTACTACTAGGTAAGAATACAAAAGAGTGATATAAGAGTAACATATTATAGTATAATTATTTTTTTATATTTATTTTTATTTATTTATAAAATTAAATAAAATATAATTGACCCATACTCTTTTATTACCAACAAATTCTTTTTAAAAGGTGCCATTACCTTATTACTACTCTTTTTCTTTTTCTTTTTTTTTTTTAACGAGTGAAGACGTTATTACTGCGTTACCGTAATAGGATTTAGAGAAGTACGGGTTGTTTAGAATATAAGAAAATGGCGAAGGAGAAAAAGAGATAAACCAGAAAATTGAGATAAAATAGAATAATTGCACGTTTTGGTAACTTGCTGGGGAAAGAACTTCGTTTAGAACAACATTGAACAAATCTTTTTCTTTTTTTTTTTTAATTTTTTTTCCTGTCACCTTTTTCTGGGTGAGAAAATCAACAAAAACTGAGATGCAGCAAATGACATTTGATAATTAAGTACCAAAAAATCCTCAACCTATCGCATAATTGTCTCAATAATTGAGGGGTATAATCGTCATTTTGGTGACATATTTTTTTATTCTCTACTTTTTGTTTTTACCATACTTAAAAAAAATCCACTTTCTACATATTTTCCTTTTTACTTATTTTTTAATTTATTTAAGCAACCATCAAAAAAAGTTTTTTTAAATATATATATATATATATATATATATATAATTTTATTTTCATCAGTAAAACATCAGATAATAATAATAAAATAATATAATACTAATAAATGTGAAATTATAAAAGTCCGGTCGTGGAGTCTGCGTTGTCTTTCTGTTCATTTCTGGTGCTCGTGAAAGTTCTCTCTCCACTGCCTGCGTTACCTGCTCCTTGCTAGGTTTAAAGGCTGCGCCGTTGGTTTCACTCTTGCCCGATCCGTCGCCATTTTGCCCACTCTTCCAGGTAGTTTTAGATTCGCTTTTTTTTTTTTTAATCTTTCAATATAGGCTAGTCTCTTTTGGATACTCCGATTTCCATTTCTATTTACATTTTTTTAAAAAATAAATTATTTTATTTTTTTCCACAATGATCTGTATATTTGTGTTTTAATAGTTTTTTTTTTGGTGGTTTTATTTCATAAATTTTAAGTCTGCTTTGATTGGTTCAACTCAATTTTGATTGGGTGTGTGTTCTGGTGCTTGATTGTTTATGGCAGCTTCTGTTTATAACGTCAAATCTGGGCTATAAATTGTTGTTAATGGTGGTTAATGTGATCGTTTACACTTGCTTTTGCTCTTAGTGGTGCTTAGTAGATTTTGCTTTTTTTTAATTCTTTTTTTTACTGTTTTTATTGATTGGAGTATTTAGTTCGGATTTTTTTAGGGATTCATGTAATCTTAAAGTTGATCTGAGTATTGATACAGTGAAGTCACTGGCTTTCGCGTTAATTCGAGTGATTTTTGGATGTGCTTTTGGCAATTGAAAATGTATTGAAGGTAGGGCAGCACGCCACTTTCATTTGTTTGCATTTTTTTAATTAATTAATATCAATGAAACATGATTTGGAAAGCTTAAATGGCCTGTTTTGGTTTTAGAGATTATAAGCTGCATACGGATGCTGCAATGTACATTTTTATTTGTTTCCTTTTTATTCTCAATCATTGTTAAGAAATAGATCATTCCATAAAACTCACCAAACAAAACTTACCATGTGATAATGGTTTTAGGTTTTTTTTGAAATAGTTGAAGTTTTTCATACGTATTTTTCCCCACTATCCTGCCCTCTATGTCTAGGCAACATTTATGTTTTGATTGCCTTCTCTCTCTCTCTCTCTCTCTCTCTGTGTTTTTCCTTTTTTTGGACTGTTTTTGGGGCAGGGAGGGGGGGGGGGAGAGAGTGAGGGGTAGGGTCGAGGGGGGGGTTGATGTTCTATTTGGTTATTGAATCTGTTAGTATAATGAATTGTTATGTTATTCGTGCTCAGAGAGTGACATTGTGATTCTTTTTTTATTCTAACTTCACACTTGGTATTTCAGATTTATAAACATGGCAATGGAAGTTACCCAGGTGCTTTTGAATGCACAATCAATAGATGGAAATGTGCGTAAGCATGCAGAAGAAAGCTTAAAACAGTTTCAGGAGCAAAACCTTCTCAGCTTCTTGCTATCACTCTCTGGGGAGTTGGCGAATGATGAGAAGCCTGTAGAGAGCCGGAAATTGGCAGGTCTTATACTCAAAAATGCTCTTGATGCCAAGGAACAGCATAGAAAGCTTGAGCTTTTGCAGAGATGGTTGTCATTAGATAACAATTTCAAGAACCAAATTAAGTCGTGCTTATTAAAGACGTTGTCTTCTTTGGTGCCTGATGCTCGGTCTACTGCATCTCAGGTTATTGCTAAGATTGCAGGCATTGAGTTACCACAGAAACAGTGGCCTGAGCTGATAGGATCCCTTTTATCGAATATTCACCAGCTACCTGCACATGTAAAGCAAGCCACCTTGGACACTCTTGGATATTTATGTGAGGAAGTTTCTCCGGATGTTGTTGATCAAGATCTAGTGAATAAAATACTGACTGCAGTAGTTCAGGGTATGAATGCATCTGAAGGCAATAATGATGTTAGACTTGCTGCCACCAGAGCACTATACAATGCTTTGGGATTTGCCCAAAAAAATTTTAGCACTGATATGGAACGGGATTATATAATGAGAGTTGTCTGTGAGGCAACCTTATCCCCAGAAGTGAAAATTCGGCAAGCAGCTTTTGAGTGTTTGGTCTCCATTTCATCGTTGTACTATGAGAAATTATCTCCTTATATCCAGGACATCTTCAACATCACTGCAAAGGCTGTGAGGGAGGATGAAGAGCCTGTGGCTCTTCAAGCAATTGAATTTTGGAGTTCAGTGTGTGATGAAGAAATAGATATCTTGGAAGAATATGTTGGTGATTTGACTGGGGACTCTGATATTCCTTGCTTTTATTTCATCAAGCAAGCACTTCCGGCTCTTGTCCCAATGGTGCTGGAGACACTCCTGAAGCAAGAGGAGGATCAAGATCAAGATGAAGGTGCTTGGAACATTGCGATGGCCGGGGGTACATGTCTTGGTTTGGTTGCTCGTACTGTGGGGAATGATATAGTCCCACTTGTTATGCCATTTATTGAAGAGAACATAACAAAACCAGATTGGAGACAGAGGGAGGCAGCTACCTATGCTTTTGGCTCAATCCTAGAGGGTCCTTCCCCTGAAAAGCTGACATCTATTGTCAATGTTGCTTTGAATTTCATGCTCACTGCTTTGACTAAGGACACAAACAGTCATGTGAAGGACACTACTGCTTGGACTCTGGGAAGAATCTTTGAATTCCTTCATGGCTCAACTTTGGATACACCAATCATTACTCAGGCAAATTGCCAACAGATTGTCACAGTTCTGCTTCAGAGCATGAAGGATGCTCCAAATGTAGCTGAGAAGTCATGTGGTGCCCTCTACTTTCTTGCCCAAGGTTATGAAGATGCAGGCCCATCATCTCCATTAACTTCCTATTTCCAGGAAATTGTTCAGGCCCTTCTTACTGTAACTCACAGAGAAGATGCAGGGGAGTCAAGGTTAAGGACTGCTGCATATGAAACATTAAATGAAGTAGTGAGGTGTTCAACTGATGAAACAGCACCCATGGTGTTTCAGCTAATTCCTGTCATTATGACGGAGCTTCACAAAACTCTTGAAGGGCAGAAGCTTTCAACCGATGAGAGAGAACAGCAGGGTGAGCTGCAAGGCCTCCTGTGTGGGTGTTTGCAAGTAATCATTCAGAAGTTAGGTTCATCAGAGCCCACAAAGCATGTTTTCATGCAGTATGCAGACCAGATAATGGGACTCTTCTTGAGGGTTTTTGCTTGTAGAAGTGCAACTGTGCATGAGGAGGCCATGCTGGCCATTGGAGCCCTTGCCTATGCAACTGGTCCAGACTTTGCAAAATACATGCCAGAGTTCTATAAGTATCTGGAAATGGGTCTTCAGAATTTTGAGGAGTACCAGGTGTGTGCTGTTACAGTTGGTGTGGTGGGAGATATTTGCCGGGCATTAGAAGATAAAATTTGGCCATATTGTGATGGAATTATCACACAACTTCTCAAGGATTTATCAAGCAACCAGCTGCATCGATCTGTCAAACCTCCTATCTTCTCATGCTTTGGTGACATTGCACTGGCAATAGGAGAGAATTTTGAGAAGTATTTGATGTATGCCATGCCTATGCTCCAAAGTGCTGCTGAGTTGTCTGCACACACTGCAGGTGCTGATGATGAAATGATCGAATATGCAAATTGTCTTAGGAATGGAATTTTGGAGGCATATTCTGGTATTCTTCAAGGGTTCAAGAACTTTCCTAAAGCCCAGCTCTTGATTCCTTATGCTCCACACATCCTTCAGTTCTTGGATAGCCTGTACATGGAGAAAGACATGTAAGTTCTACGGAAATATGTTCTTCTTTTACTGCAGTACATTGTTGTTGACCACCATGATCTGTTGTTATGCAGGGATGATATTGTAATGAAGACTGCTGTTGGAGTCCTTGGTGATTTAGCAGATACGCTGGGAAGTAATGTTGGTCCTTTAATTCAACAGTCTCTTTCTAGCAAAGACTTTTTAAATGAATGTTTGTCTTCTGATAACCACATGATTAAGGAATGTGCAGAATGGGCCAAGTTGGCTATCAGTCGAGCCATTTCAGTTTGACGTCATCGTGCTCGGCATGCTTCTTTCCTTTTATACATCCCTGCATTCATTTGGGTCTATTGAGTCAGTGTCTGGGTTTGTATTGGTGTCAAGTCATCCGCCATTTTTCAGATGACAGAAGTTATCAGACTTCATGTTGTCAAAACTACTGCATAGCACCACCATGGCGTTAGGTTATTTCTTTTCCTGTCATGGAGATTTGGGTAGCGATTGCCTTGCAGACGTGGGTGAAAGCGTTCACTGAAAGCCTAAGACATTATTGATCAGAGAGCAAGGAGTCATATGGGTGAGGCAGAGGTGACCATGATTTGCTGAATAGAAATAGTTTAGACAACACCTGGTCATGCTGTTGGCCCTTGTAAAGGCTGTGGCCTGTCTGACCGTCCAGGTGTCACATTGTTACCATGGTAATCTCTGAGGCATCTTTAAGCCATCGATGGGGATGACCGGAAGTCACAGCGAGTTAGTTGAACTTTTATGACGCATCGAGATCGCCCGGGCACCAAATGCTAGAAAACCCAGATTCCGTCATATTTCCCCATATTCTTGTGTTTTTACATGTCTGCATGAACACATCATTGTCAGTCCAGGTGGGGTTGTATTCTGATTATTGAACTGCTTTGGTATTCCATGTGGTCTTCAAGTGATTACGAGGGCTCGTGCAAGGCGTTGTTGAGTTGGGGGTCTGCGTGATCGTTTGTGTTGTTTCCATAGCTCTGAAGCCAAATGTTATATACATTTGCATTTATCAAAGCATATACCGTGTCTTATTTCATGTCACATTTTCCTCTTTCTCAAACACTGGTTTCATTTTTCTCATTGTCCCTCTTGGGAAACAGTGAGTAAAAATTATTACCGGCTACCGACTTTACGGGTGTTCAAGGAATAGAGAGTTTTGGTTAACCAGCTGAACCAAACTAAACTTACGGAGCTAAGACGAATGTAGGACAGCCACTCTGGGAAGATCTATTTCAATATGGAAAGACTAAAGTTTAGACGGCATTGCACGAGTTTTAAATCTCTTAGGAAATTATAATACAGTGTGTGTTAGATCCAAATTAAAGGAGACTCTAAATATTGTGAAGGAGCGCGTATTATAGTTTTTGAAATATAAACTTGTACATATGGTATGGTCTATATATTAGATGTTTTTTTAAGGAAATTTTAAATATATACTCTTAAGTAATTTATAATCAAATACTTTATATTAAAATATTTAGATTATCGAACCATCTAAATTTAATATTTGCCAAATTTGGAAGATTATCGAACCATCTTAAGAAATGAATGATAAATTCAGAATTAAAAATGACAGTTTTCAACTTCTTTTTTTTTTTTTAGTATCTTCTCACTTAAACATTTTTTTTAGCTAAAATTATTGTAAAAATTTCTCTATAGTATATATAAAGCACATGAAAACGAACATCAAAATGATTTTTTATTAGAAAAAAAAACATGTGATTCATTAACATTTTTTTTATATATAAATTTTTTCCATGCGTTTCAATAAATAAATATTGTCAATCAGTCAGTCAGTGTTTATATATATTATAAGATTTTGACTCGCGCATTGCAAAGCTGCACCTAACTAAGTGATCGCAATGGCGGGTTTTGCTTTAAAGGAGGTTCGAAGAAGGTGCCCTACAACCTTTTTGTGATGTGATTGCCACCATACCTTCCATTTCCAACTAGCTAGAGAGTGCCGTGTGTGGCTCACTCAGTTTAACTTTCAAACAATCCTTTTGTTCTGCAGCATTCTGTAGCCCCCCCATTACTTGTAAGGTGACTTGGTAACACTTCAATGGCTCGCCCAAGGAAAGAACGACAATAAATATTACGAAAAAATTTTAAATATTATTTTTATTGATGTAAATCATTTTTTAAATATTTCATTAAATAAAACAAAAAACAAAAAAATGTCTGCACCTCAGACACATACATTCACCACGATTAACTTTAGTGGCACTTTTTTTTTTTTTTTTTGTACATGCCATCCCACAGCCCCAGATCGGCCATGGTGCCCCACTCCACTCGTCATGTTTCACGTACGCTCAGGGTTGCTATCATTTGACGCACAATTGCCCACCTAATCGAACTTAAAACCAAAACTTATATAGAAAATATTTTTGAAAGTTAAATTAATAAATCTCTTGAATTCACGTTATAAAAAGTAGTGTGAAGATTCTTCTTTTGTGTTTAACCCAAGCATGTAAAATAATTATATTTCAAGATTAAAAGATTCAAAAAAAAAAAACTCAATAAAAAAATATCTTTGAAAGTTAGATTAATAAGAAGTTTCTTAAACTTATGTAACTAAAATATTTATAAAATAATTATATTTTTAAAATTTTAAAATAAAAATTTTAATTTTTAATTATATTATTTGTGTTGTTAGGTACTGATAAGAGTTTTTGGATTCCTCCGTTATTTATTCATGTTATTCACGATCAATGGAGCTGCCTGAAGTTGTGTTAAAACAATCCAACGTCAATATCCTATCCCATTTCGAAGCCAAAGCGTAGTTTTGAAGTCTCTCGAGATGGGATGGTATCTGCCTGTAGGCGTACATGTCATTTTTATTTAACGTAGGAAAGATGATTTTTATTTTTGGACTTGTACGTAAATTAGCATGTTGCGGCCGATATTCTCAAGTTTCTCCCAGGAGTCTTGGGGCACGAAGCCCTCAGGCTTCTTCCTCCAATAGCTATTTACCTTTCTACCCCGTAGAATGGAATTGCGTTTATGCTTTAGCGTGCTTAAAATGGTGGGGTAGCGAGATTTGTTAAATGACAACCTCCTAGAATTTTTGTCCCATGTTAAATAAAAAGCATGCAGAATCACTTGTGTGCCGTTGCCGTTCCTTTGAAATGGAGCGTGACAGGATTATGAAGTCAATTACCAAAATTGTAAACAACATCATTACCAATAAATTTAACTCATAGGCTTGATTGTTGATTATAATTAATAAAGAACTCATGTTTGAACAATTCAGAGTTGTTTTTGTCCCCCCCCCCACCCCACCCCTTTTTTTTCTTTGTTTTTTGCTAGTGAGTGCCTCCATTAATGACTCACCAAGAATCATCAAAACCACTCAAAAAGGACACTCTCCATGTTTTGGTCTCCATCTAATTGACTTTCAAATATACGAAAGCCGAAATATGAGGATCAAAAGCAACGCATTGTTAGTGTTTGGTACCACGGAAAATGACATCATAGGAAGATAAAATTGGAACACTCCACTAACTCAATGGTCAGACCACACAAGACGTTTGGCAATTCAAGGAAAATGATGCGCACTTTCTGCGGTACTGTCCTTGGAGTCGAACAAGTTTGGGTCATCTTCTCAAATTGACAGGAGAAAGGCAGGTTGAAGATCTTACGTGTTTTATTGAGAACTGTTTGGCCTTTTAGTAAGTTCAATCGGGCTACGTGCTCAAACCATTAGCACGTAAACCTCGTAGCTTCACTAAAATGTGATTTTATGTGCGAGATCATTATCCTTATGAACCTTTATTCCTTCCTGGCCAATAATTTTTTGAAACAATGTTCATTGATATTTATAAAACATTCTCTCACGACTAATTCAAAGTAACAAATTCTTTATTAATCATTTAATATCCTCAGTATAATTCATGATATATATAAAACACACATCTATCACAAGTTTAAAGATGACTTACACAGCATAGCATGTGTCGGTGTCAGGTGCACATTGGTAAATGATAGTAAAACTCTCTTCGTTCGTTTGTTTTTTTTTTTTTTTTTCTCTTTTGACAAAAGCATGAAATAGGTAGCATGATGCTCATACATGTTTTTGTCCGTTGGACAGAGAAAAGCAGATTGATTTATCAAAAAGTTGACGAACACACAAAAGCAAAAGTTAATTTAAAGTTGGCTACAGAGTTCAAGCCATGCAAGGCATCGCATTGCTCTGTTCACATGCATACAATATAGGGTTGCCTTCTTTTTGATGTTGCACAAGAATAGTAGATAGTTGACTTTTAGGTTAATGTGGTGGGCTAAAGGGTAATAATGCACATTTCATCATCATTCTGTAGCTATTGGGTGCACCATTTCAATAGCTCTCATGGCACTTCAACCCCCAACAATAAAAGCCAGCCTTCTCTCCCGCAGCCTCTCTCCTTCTCTGTCATAATGAGGACATTGTCCACATCCTTGCAAGGTTAACAATTTGCCATGGCTATGGATCTTAGGATCAAAACCATTCTTCTAGCATCCCTGCTACTTCTAATTCCCTCAAGTTCAGGTTAGTGTGACATCCTCTCAACATTCACCTAAACATTCATTTCCAATCAACACTTGGCTTAATATAAACATCTACTTATTTCTCTTCTAGGCATGCTAGAAACAGTTGATGGCTTCAGAGAAGGCATGAACCCGCATTACTCTTTTTCTTTGTACAAGGTATCCCCTTTTTGCTATCTAAAACTCTTCAATGTGAACTTAGGGTTAAGTGCATTTTACCTTTGGTTTGTCTCTTTTACAACTTACTTTCCGGTTCCCATTTCCATTTTAAGATCTATGTAATTTTCTTATTTTAACAAATAAAAACCCCTATTAATATTTTGTTAATTTTACTAACAAAATTTAGTCAAAAGATGTCGTTTTAAATATATTTAATTTTTCTTAGTTAGAATAATAATGACACCTTTTTATTAATTTGGTTAAAAAATATTTAAACACACTTAGAACCATGTCATTTTGACTAAATTTTGTTAGTGGAATTAATAATATTGGGTCTCAATTGTCAAAGTAAGAATTCACAAAAAGTCTTAAGAGTGTAAATTGAGACTCCCAGGAGGTAAGTTGCAAAAGAGACAAACTAGAGGAAATAAGCAGACAAGCTTGATATATAAATTGGTTCTTTTTTAAATACTACAAGTGCCTAAAGAGCTCACAAATGCACAAAACCGGCAGGAGAAAGTATGCTGACAGAGTTGACAAACATACCGTTTCTTTTTAAATTTTGTATCCATACTCTTTTCCTAAGCAAAATGTGGTTTGTTTGTTTTTCTTTTTTTGGGTGAAGGGTGACATCCAATTGAGTACGAGGAAGCTTTTGCTCGACATGCTGGATTATGATGGCACAGGCCCTAACCCTAGGCATGATCCTAGGAAGAAATATGGACACCCTTGAAGGCCTTGGAAACAATATGTATATCTCTATTATTATATTATAAGAACTACGTACTTTTTCTTGTCTCCCACTATCAGTTTCTAGAGACTTTGGTCATATATGAGGAGACACAGGATTGTATTTTGAGATGAGGTCCCTGAATAACACCATTGTATCCCCATACTGCTGCGCTTAGCTATCTATATATGTAGGCAAGCAACTAGTAGGGCCTCGATCACAGTTTGTGATTGGGCAATGTATTCCATGTTGCTGTTTTCGTGAACCATGGGCTTCTTTGGCTTGTGCCTCTCTTAATTATATACTTTAAAGAATAAGTAAGGCATTTGCTATTTCAAATAACTTCCAAGAGATGAGGGAAGTAAAAATTCTCAACAGAAATTGGACTTCTCTGGCTTATCAATCTGAACTGTTTCCACTAATAGAAGCCACGCTGACCAGCCAATTATAACTCTGAGTGGGCCACTAATCTTTAACTAAATAATTTGCATGGACGAGAAACTGTAGGATTAACAAGCCAATGCTTTGAATTGGAATTGGAATTGGAATTTTTAATCACACACATTCTTGTTCACCTTCTGCACATCTTTCTGAATTGTTTATGCAATAAAAGGCTAGAGTGCCTTACACGATGATGAATCCTTTTACCTTCACTCAAAGGGAGCACGGCCATACATTGCACCCACTTCATGAGTTAGTACCATTTTAAAATGAGCTAATCACGCCCTTATTATTATTATTATTTTTTTTTCTCATTGTAAAGATGGAAGGCCTTTGTATACTAATTGCAGTTAAGAAATTAAGATGGCCACTAATACCTGTTTCCAATAAAAGATATCATATTGTTTCAATTTAACATCAGTTTTAACTCTGCTTTTGGGATTCAAATGGCTGTCTCTTTCAACCATGCTATTCGGCCCCTCCACTTTCTTTCCACCATAATTAATTATATGCTTTTTTTCTTGTTTGTATGCGTATGTTTCTCGACCACAAAGTCCATTCCATCTTTCCTTGTATCTCTCTAGATCTTTCAATGGTAATCAATGACCTGTCTATTTCTTTTATTTGTGCATTCCAAGCGTCGAAAAAGAAATCTCAGGAATTTTCTATCTGTAGGCCAATTTTATTCAAATGGGACGCTAGAGATTTCCAAAGACTGGCGAAAGCCATGGCGCAATATATTTATTTTTGCTGGCAACCCTGTAAATGAACTAGATGTGACCCCACCATTACCTGCTCAAGACCTACCTCAATGGGATTTACGGCTCAAAATTTTTCAATCTATCCTTCGTTCTTGTCTGCCCTCACTTTTGCATCTGAAAAACAGCAAATGATTCTAATATCAATTGATATAAACCTTGAAAAATATATATATCTATATATATTCAAAACTTTTGAGGTAGAATAACCTAAAGTTTTTATTAGCTCAACATTTGAAATCCTATATTTTTAACATTTTTAACGTAGAACTAAAGTCTTATACCTTATAATTAAGATTACAAGAATTAGGTGACACTTCTTGTCAAATCAAACATAAAAAATCTATCAGCATAATGTCAATTGAAAAAAAAAAAAAAAGTGGTATGAATTCAACTTTTATTACGAGAACTTTGTAAATCCTTAAGCTGCTTGAATTAGTGGTTGGAATAAGGAAAAAAAATATAAAAAAATTGCAATATTTGATTATTTGCACTAACCTTATCACGATTCTACCCACACAACATTTTAAACTCATCTCTTTAACTTTCAATGAACTAACTTTTTTTTTTTTAAAGATTTATTATACATGATTAAAAAAGAGAAAAATTAATTTGTCCAAAACAAGAAAGGGATCTCATAAGTGACATGTTACAGTTAGGGAAGGTATTTTTATCTATATTTTTGCTTATTAAAAAGAACAGAAAAACCTTAATGACAATTTTACTTTGGTTAACTAATTGCAAAAATTCAATTTGGTTGGGTTAAACTTTTTTTTGGTTGGTTTAAGAAAAAAAAAAAGAAAAAAGAAGAAGAAGAAGAAGTTTAAAAGTAGGTCACCTAATTTTTCTCAGTTTTTGAATCTGGACCTGGATTAAATTAGTCTGTTCATCCGGCTTCCCAAGTATCTTAGTTAACAATGCTAGCAAAACTGCGTCGTATTCGGATCGGGTCAGGAGTGAGGGGGTATTATTTATTTCATCATGTCGTCGGATCTCTCGGACTCGACGGAGTAATTGTAGACACCGAGCCATATGGCGACCTCAGCTCTACCCTTTTGTTTCTCTTCAATTTCAATTGCGAAGCCCTCTCCCCACAAATCCCCTTGTTTGTTTCCCGAGAAAACTCAGGTTTCCTTTCCTTTTTTTTTTTCACGAGACCCTCCTTTCTTTCCTTTTCTTGTTCTGTTTTTGCTTTTGTTATGTCAGCTTACGCAATCTAAACGAACAATCTTGCAGGTGACCTCGCAATTGCGAAGCAGCGACGGCCGTGGTCGGCGCGTGTGGCGCCGGAGAAAGTTGGTACACCTCACTCATATCCGATCATTCACTTTTACTTTTACTACAATCTGTGAATTGAATTCGAATCAGAAGAATTGGCTGGGCACTAAAATTAAGTTTCTTTTTGGTCTTTCGAACGGTGTTAATCATTCTTGCTATCGGTTAGTGGACTGGAAGCCCAGGTCATTATCTGATCATGTTTCGGCACAAAGCCTTCTAAATTTTTGGTGATTCTTGCTCAATACCGTACAAAATCCTACACGGGACGGGCATTCAGTTCTTCCTGCTTTCAGTTTGGAGGATAAATGTTATTGTTTGACGAATTTGGAGAGTGCTTAATATCACTTCTTGGGTAATTGCTAAGTTTTTCCAGACTAAATTGTTGCATTGGGAAATTCGTATTGCCTCTATTAAGCATCAATCCAGAATTAATTGGGATAAATGGCATTAACTTCTAATGTCTGTCTCACTATATTGTGCCTGGGAACATGATCCTCTGAAAGGAGAGGAAGCTGTTAACTCCAATTTACTGTAGGATGTTGGTTCCTTGCCTATGACAAGGTCCATTTGGAATATATTTACTTAAATGATGAATGTTGTTTGTTTCTCATTTCGAAGTATCAGGTGTGAGGTTTTTCTACTTATAAATAAAGGCTTTGCAATCTTTTGGATTATGGATGACTTTAGTTCTTTTGCTTTTAAAGTTTGGCTGAGAATCTATGAAACATCCTCATTGAAGGTTTCTTTTGTTTTGGTATCCAAGACATTGTTGTGAATTTAACTGTACGAGGGCATGTTTTGCATGAATTTTAGTTATCATAATTCCTTTTCATGAAGACTTCCTGTCCTCAAATATTTCTGTCTTTTTGTGAGTAGAGATGCTGCTGATAAAAATATGAACTATGACTATTTATCAGGCACATTTAATGCAGCATTTTAGTCCTATGATGCTTGGTAGTTCCTTTGGGCTGACAGATGTATATAGCTATCCATGTGTACTTGTCTTGCTTAATGCTTGTGGCGTCTCTTCCTTTTTTTTTTTTAAAAAAAAAATCTATTTCTTTCCACTGTTGCACATTCATATAAATTTTTTTTGGAATTTGTCAAGCTCCATGTAGGCTTCTATTGTGATTTCCATTAGGTGAATTAATGTCTAGGAAATGAGAAAAATGATTTCATTTGGATGGCATAAAAATCAAATGATATTCTGTATCATAACTACATGTTCATCTGGCATGTGCTGAGTTTGAAAAATGGTATTTTCTAGGAACATTAAATACATAATGTTATGCTACATATGATTGACTTGCACCACCTGTTCACAATCTTGTTTTTCTTTTCAACAAGTTACGCATTTAAGAATTACTTTATTTATGAGGGACATTATTACTTTAGACAAAGAAGGATGACGTGTTGCGATACAAATTGGGACGAGTTCCTTTCCTTGAGGAGCAGATGAGGAAAGTAAGAGAAGGAGGAGGAGTATTGGCATTTGACATTGAAAGATTGATGCTATCAGAGGATAACAAGTTTGAATTTGTCAATGAGGTGGCAGCGGAGGCGAAAGAATATGTTGAGAAAAACAGGGATGAATATGGAGGTACAAAAAAGGCTATTCTTCACGTGCTTAGCAACCACATGAATGATGCTGGGTTTTACCGTCCAGAAGCATATTATGAGTCTGACCCTTTCAAGCCAGGGCCTGGTTATTTGAAGGAAGAGTTCACATAAGATTTGATGCTTAGAATGCCATGTTTTTGAGATGTTTAGCTCAAGCCTGTATATGTAAAATGCAGGTTCGAGGTGTATCATTATTTCTTTTTGATATGGTGTTCTTATTGTCTGTGTCATGTTGGTGACCTCCAAATAGATATGTTAGAGGCATGCAATCTAGCTATTTCAACTCATGTTGCCACGAATTGGTGCTGCCAATGCCTATCTGTGAGGTCAATGTTAGCCGGTGTACATGGTGTAACTTAGCTAACCGTGATAGTTATTAGGTGGTCAACCAAACATACCCAGTTTGGTGTACATGGTATAATCTCGTAAACAAACAGATAGTATGCACTTGTACCCTACCCTAAATCCTTTTTGTAATCTAGGGTGTAAATGCGATGCATGCAAATTGGAACCTTTATTTGGTAGGTTCAACGTACAGACCATAGGTTGACATGAGTTTTACTTTATGTTTACTTCCCCGGGGGTGTGGGGGAGGGTGGGGAACTATTTGTACCGGACTTTGGTTTTTCTCGTTTACCTATTTGCATCCATTGACAAACTTATAGGATTTGACATTTTCATGTACTTAGTTTCTTTTGAAAAGTGGGGGAAAAAAATGCGAAAAATGTTATACATGCTCTAGTATAGGAACATGCCAAGAAATTTTAGAATTGAAAACTTCTATGAAAAAAAAAAGAAGAAAAGAAAAAGGCTGGCATTTTTAGTATACAAGACTCACAAACCGTAGGGCTTAGAAACTGGTCAGACTGAAACGCATTATTATCGCTCTCAAGGCGTCCCTGGCCATAAATGGATGAGTGGCCTGGAATCGAACTAGCGTCGTACTAAACATGGACGTGGGGGAAGTTAGGGGGAAGTAAACATAGGCTTGAATCGATGTTATGGGTCAGTCTTAATATCACCGTTGTTTAATGAGATGCAAAGTAAGTTCTTTTCCAGAAGCAGCGTGGATTCTCAGTGTATTCTCTAAAGAACATCTCATTTAATGAACACTGGGCTAAAAGCTCATTGCTAGATGTACATTATCATTACATGATGTAATAACCTTCGAGAGGGCATCCTTTGATTCATCCTCATCTGCCGCCGTCATATGCTTCACTTCAACACGTGCATGCAGTGACTGGAACTCTCCGCCGATTTTGAACATGTATGTATTGTAGCATGTTATCTCAACCAAGAGAAATTGAACACCTCTCGTCTTATGTCTCTAGGGACTGCAAGTTCTTGAACTCCGAGGCTTCCTCGCTGGATACAGTTCGAAACCAGACGAGGTTTCCAGACCAAAACTTACGCTTGCTAACGTCATTTGTGTTAATAAAATTTTGCTTTTCAAATTTAAATTTTCTACCAAAAATAATTAGATGTAAAATGCGATTGATTCAAATGTATAACAAGACCGCTTAGAGGATACAACGAATTGATAAAAAATTCTACAGCACCTCGTGCACATCTGAAGCTGTTGTGTTGTACGTTCGAAGTGGCCCTCTCGCACACCCAACAACATTCGTCGGCAGGAAATGTGAATTTCCGAAAAAGACAGGAAATTCCGAACACAAATGGCGTCAGACCGTGTCTAAAAGCTCTGCCCGTGCACCCGGACCCGTCCTTCTTTGTTCTCATATATTTACTGTAAAGAAGGCACGGCACGTGACAGTTGGAAAACGAAGGTCAAGGGGAATTTATGGCATTAATACCGAACCGTCTGCTTGTATTTCTTCCTGAGCAAAGATAGTCTTCTTTGCTTTGATAGTTTCTCGTCCTTCATTCCTAATTTGTCCAAGCAGAATACAATTTTCTTTAGAGTTTGTATAACCTCCTCACTATTAGGACCGAACTCTTTCTCTTGAATTTTCAGAACTCGATTGAGCAGCACTAGCAACTCAGAATCCTCCTTCCCCAGTCTCGTCTGAATGGATACCAAACAATCCAAAGCCTCCCCTGCAATAAAACCAAAATAAAAATGTGTCTTGATCACGTAACGGGGGACCTACGCATGGTAGTACAAGTGACAGCTAATACTGATCATATTCCCATAGAAAGGGAATGAAAAAGAAAAGGAAAGAAAAAAAAAAGACATACCAACAGGAAGAGAATCTTTTCCAAAGGCATTCTCACGAATGCGCAAAACCTCTAGTGCAAGCTGTTCTGCTTCTTCATCCACACCTAAATGATAGAGCGTCACTGCAAGATGCAACATTGGGAAGGTGACTGATTGATCATCAGGCCCCAAAGTTCTCAGCATGATCTTCAAACTTGTCCTCAATAATCTTTCCGCCCCGACAAAATTCTTTGATTGTGAATAGGAGGTTGCAAGGTTTAGAAGATGCGTAACTGAGCTAGGATGCTCTTTTCCTTTGTACTTTTCAGTGATCAACAAGCATTCCTCCAGCAGCTCCCGTCCTTCTTTTCCTCTAAGAGCAACCAATGAGAACAGAAAGTAAGCCACTGTCCTTTATGGAGATGCAATACGGCAAAGAGGGACAATTGATTGAAGCCTTTGACTATTTTCTGAGAATTTCATTAAGGAGCCAACGACTTGATGTGGAAGCTACAATTTAATTCCCACAGACAACATCCTAAATTCCCAACCCCAAATTTGTAACAATAAGTTGTGCAAGGAAAAGTTTCTTGCGAAGCTTCTGCACAATGCCTTAAGAATTATTCTTTTGTTTTTGGCATTCACACAGTCAGATAATAACTCAGTGGGAACCACGAAGGTATGATGGCCTCTCATCCACTGGCATTCTGCCAATATAGTCAAGCACTGTAATTACAAAGCCATAGAAACATCCACTGAATTAAATGAAAAGATGTCATGCAAGAAGGAAGAAAGAACAAATACTATGATTTGACTTCTTGATGCTGTTCATTAAAAAGAAAAAAAAAATTCCATATCCTAGTGTTTTATCCGCATTTACCTTCCAACAACATGAAGCAATTCTGCTAAATCAATCCTCATCTTCTCCATGATGCTGTCATCTAAAGCCACAAAATTTGTATCCTTGATGATTTCGAGCGCTTTCTTATATAAATCAATAGCTTCTTCTGCATTCCCTGCATACAAGTGGCAATGAACAATAAAGAGCTTATATAGTTTCCTTGAGGCTGGAAATGAAAAAGGCAATGGTAGGGTTTAACATGTTAACCTTTTATTGGCTTAAATATAACAGATATCATGTTCAATCACCATTGAATCTGACTTTATATTTACTTAACATAGGGTCTTATTTATAATGAATTGTCGAATGGGAAAGCTCCAGCAACTCAGTTGCTGAGTTTGTTGGTCAGGAGTGATTACATTTTGCCATATGTTATCTACAAACTAAAAGGCTCAGGTAAAAGTACCCCTTATATTTGAATTTTAGACTTGTAAGCATGTCCGTATATCATATTTCAATAAATGAAAAGTGTGAGTAAATAAGCAAATAAGCATACCAAGAAAGCATACAATCAACCTAAAAAACAAAAGGAAATAAGATAAGAAACAGTTAAGGTTCTAATTAAATATAAGATATAACCTAATGCAGATGAAATATTAAAAGAACCTAAAGATTGTCCTTTTGAACATAACAATTCTCAAAAAAATTCTATTAGCTAAACTTAGTTTAAGGGAGGTGTTCTTGTTCTTCATCACAAGCTTAATAGAGCTATGTAGAGAGAGAGAGAGAGAGAGAGAGATTATAATTACCTGATGCACACTTCACATGTGCCAGGGAACTCAAAGCCATGCCAACTCTCCCATCATTTTCCCCATATAAGTTCATATATATCCTTATAATTCTAGTGGGACAAAATGAGTTAGATATTACATAAAAAAACACTATTCATATTGAGTAATGAAAAAGCATGAGCATAGTAACCTTAAAAAGGGACTCTCGGCATCTTCTACTCTTCCTTGTTTGATAAAAAGATTGCCAAGTCCATACAAAGGGACCACTAAATCTTCACTTTCCACACCTCTTGCAAGTTCCAATATACTTATTGCTTGACGGTAGCCTTCTATTGCTTTGGTTGCTCTTCCAATGGAATCTAGAACTTTTGCCATCCCCAACAATCCTGAGACCAAAAAAGCACTATTTTTCCCTAGAAGAAACAAAGCAAGATAGACATTTAGTTTCAATGGTTGTTGCTTCATTGCTATCTATGGAAGCTTCAAAGAGCAACAGCAGTAGGAGCAAAAACAGAAGTATTTAAATGGAAATAGGCAATTCCATTAGAACTACAACAAAGTTTTTTACCGTTTTTATCTTACTTCTTTATTGAATTATGCATTTTTTACTTTCAGCAATCTTGGTTGGTATTCTAGTGTACAGAGTATTCCTCCAAAACTATGCACACAACTGTTATTGTTGTGAGAAGTAGCCCATATTCAATGAGCTTTTTGGGCATGAAAATCATCAAATGGATAAGTGCAACATAAGTGAATGCAAGATTGCAGTCAGGCAATTCTAACTTAAAATAAGTGGATATGAATGCACAATCAACAACAGCATTGATCAGAAAGCAAGGTGATCAGAAATTCAGATTGCTTTAATTCAGCATGAAAAGAATAGTTCATATTCAGCTTAAACAGTGGACTCTGTTTTTTTTCTTGGGGGGGGGGGGGTGGGGTTGTGGAATTTGTTCAACGCTAGACATGATTAATAGAAAAGTTTTACAGCCAAGAGAGGCATGCAGAGCTAAAATTCGACTCTCATGTTACGCCATAGCAATCACAGTGTGAACTGGCTCACATGGTAGAACTTACCATGTCTGCTCTCTAGGATACCCAAAGCTCTCTGGTATACAAGCAGAGACTTCTCATATTTCCCCAAGGTTGCATACATGCTTCCCATATGCATCAGCACTGCATCCAGAAGGGGTTCATCATCCCTTAAACCATTGACAACCTCACTCAACTGCAAAAAGAAAGAGATATATCTAAGGGTTATCAACCTCAGTATAACTTATCTTCATGCAATCAAGTAATTATTTAATTATTTCTCATTAAAAAGGAAATGAAGCTTCAAGATACACAATTTATCAAAGCTTAAAACAAAGTAAAGGAAGGAAACAGGCCCACTCATCGGCTATTGTCATTCCTTAAGAATATAATGAGACACATCAACGTGTTCACAACAGAATATGACCAAATACTTGAATTCCAAAGTGAGAATAAAAATTCAAGAAGAAAAGTGCAATAAAACCAATTCCTCAAATTCTTATTTTAAACTGAATAAAATGTTCTAGATCCACAAAAGCATGGTATAGATTAGCCACAAATCTCAATAACAAGTTCTTGTAAGCATAATGTTCTAAAACAGCAATCCAACAAATGCAGAGACTTATCAGGGGAAAGAAAAAAAAATGTGCATTAGTGAGAGTGAAGATATGATAAGGACGAAGGAGGCAACCATAGTAAGCAGAGATCCAACAGATTTTAAGTCTCCAATAGCCATGTACCCCAAGGCTATGACATCAAGAGTAGCAGCTTCTTCAATGCCTCCAGAGTTTGCATCAATCTGTTCTTTCACAACTTCATAATTTGCTTGAAGCAGGTCCACAGCATCCTTTTTGTTTCCCTTCTTAATCATCTTTTTGACTTCATCAAATAACTCTTGTAACTGTCTCTCAAGTTCACTTACACCACCAGAGGAGTTGCTTGAGTGGTCATGCATTGTTTTAGGCCTGCTAATGTGAATCTAAACATGTCATTTGCCTCTGGCTCAATAAAATATTTTAAACTCACATAAATTTTCTTCTAGCTAAACAGACCCTTATGGTATCATCAGAAGCCATTTTCAATCCTTTGAGAAGTTGAGAAAAGATCAAAGCTGTCAATAATGTAAAAAGTCTATTGCATGAGATTGAGTACTCCTCCCACCTTTGGGAGTCCATTGGGTTTGAGAGACCACAAGAAGTGTCATTGTCCTGGCATGTCACATCTGCATCTAATGAGCCAAAGGATGCAAAGGTCTTCAACATACAGTGATGGGCAATGGCTTTTGCAGGTATCATGCATAATTTGAAGCTGCCTCGGTCCTTTTGATGACAAACTGACAAGAACATGATGTCTTTTTGTGAATGACTTGAATCGATGTGCACCCATGCTTGGCCAATCCTGAAAAGTTCAAGTCAGAAGATAAAAGCATATCATCCTTAATTATTATCATGAAGTAAATCTGGCTGCATTGAATCCAACTAAACCTTGGGTTAGTTGTTGCCTATCCCAAGCGCAGATAAAGTGATGAGGGTTGTGGTAGGTAGCTAGCCAACAAAAAATTAACCAAATTCTTTACGACGTACAATCTTTCTAGTCATTTCATTAGGACATCCCAACTTGGATGCTTTACATCGGAGCTTGGGTATGGTGAAAAATAGCAAAGGGTGCAGGGCATACCCCACAGGCACTGCATCATGCTGCTGATTGGACATGACAAAAATAAACAAGGGTTCTTGCTCTTTATGGGGGAAGGGTAGGTAAAGAAGTTTCATCCATTGAAAGAAGATTCATTTTGAGGCTTTGAATTGGCACATTAACAGATAAATTGATGGAAGTTGTAGATGTCATGACTAGGAGAAGGAGGGTACATACAACATACCTACAAGAGGCAATATTGATTGGGAAAAAATGTAGGGAAATAGGTAACATGGGATTCAAGCTTTGTTATGATGGTGTTAATAGTAAGAATGGAATGAGGATTATTAATAATAGTTGGCTAAAACAATAGATGACCAACATGCAGCAGATTGAAGACAAGTTAATTCTAGTAAAGTTGGTAGTTGGCCAAAAAATGATAAAAATTATTAATGCCATGTTTCACAAGTGGGACTAGATGAAGTAAAAAAGAAGAGATTCTGAGATAAAATTGATGAATTCTAGAAGCAAATTCCATTCAAGGAAAATGTTTTTATTGAAGGGAATTTAAATAAGTATGTAAGAAGTAATGTTGATGGATTTGAAAAAGTGCATGAAGGGTATGGGTACGGAAGGCGAAATAATCAAGGTCAAATGATGCCAGATTTTGCTGATACATAGTGGGCACAACAGTAGCTAAATTGAGTTTTTTCTTAATAAGATGTACAGCCTGTGCTTTGTGCAAAGACTGTAAGGTCATATCAAGAGATGCACTAAGTACATGTCCTAGGTTAGTATTCTTGGATAAGGGATTATAACTGTGGTGAGAATGAGAGAAGGGATGCAACAACACAGGACTAATGAGAACCACAACAAAAGTTAGTGTTTCAAAAAAAGATGTTGAAGGAAAGGTATTGAGACATCCATATGGAGATCAACACCATGTGGTTGAATATAAAAGGATCATAAAAGAGAAACATTGTTTTTTATTTTTGGTAGAGAGCAATTAAATTTTAGTTTCAACAGAAGCAAATAATTACATACTTTTTATGAATTATCGTTCTTGTCATGAATAATTGATTGTTAGTTGCTTTCACTTATCTTAAAATAACAATAATAATAATGAAAGGAAAATTCCATTCTCAAATAAACCGAAAAAAACACAAGCTTTTTTCCTGCAAATTAACCTCTTCTAGTCACAATCTTGTGATAAATAGTCCTTAATCTCCCAAGAAACCAAGCAAAACCCTAAATTCAAAATAAATATTTGCCAACAAAACTAAACAAATTAGAGAGAGGGGGAGAGAGTACCTGAGAGGATTGGTGAAAGAAAGGAGAGAAGACAGCATGTTGTTGAGTTTATCACATCACACTATGGGCGGTGGAGGCAGAAGAATTGAACTGAACAGTGTTGTTTAATTTTGACTTTCCATCTAAGGCTAGCTAAAGCTGGTAATGTTTAGGATTTAAGGTTTAAGATTTAGAGTTTGGGATGTTGTTCAATGTCTTTGGAAAGTTGCAGGGCTTAGGGTAAATGATCATGTGCTTGGGGCTTGTGTTTCAAGTCTGACATGTGCTAGAATTTTTCCTTTGAAGTGCCTACACCACCATCCCTTTGTATACCAGCCCTAGAATAGTCCTACAGCAATGCACAAGGAGCAGTTTCAATACCCATTGCAACAGTCAGAATGGTGATCTAATTTCTTCGACCATAATTATATTTTTCTTAAAGGAGCGGCTGTTACATGCTAAATCCGGACAACTAAATAAATTTTACTGGAAGCTAGACGCTGGAACACGTATTGGCATGAGGCTCGAGTAAAACCACATAGCTAACAAGTCTTACCATAAAAGGCAAGCTGAAGTCTCAATCAAGCAGTTGATACCATAACCAACTACAAATCCTCCTGCTACTAACTCCAGGAGAATCTGTTAGGACTTAGGAGTCGATAAAAGCTTACCTTTGGACAAGTCTTACCAGTTTGTTGGTATTTGCCCAAAAGCCCCAGCAACTAGTCAAAAGTAAAATGATCTCCAAATTATGTGGAATACTTCTATGGTAAAGAAATTATGTGATAGAATATACCTGATAAATGGATTCTACGATGTGTAAATGCATACAAGACACATCATGGTGACACATTTAGAATATTAGGATACTGTATGGTGTGGACATCACTAAAATATAAACTAAATACATACATATACATATATGTATATGTATGTATTTAATTTATATATATAGCGAGAGAGAGAGAGGTAATTTAAATACTTTTAAAAATGTAATTTTTTTTCAACATATAATTCATAAAAATGACTATATCATTTTATGTTGATTTGAGCCAGGGTAATTTGAACTGTGTAAAACGACAGAAAACTGAAATGTAGAGAGATGATTTTAGTGCTCAGAAAATTGCATGGTCATGCATCTGTTACAACTTAGTTTTCAAAATTCAAGGTTCATGGTTTGCATTAGGCCTTCATCACATCGTCATGCGTGCCTCTCTATATCTCTCTCAAGCGTGGCTCTCTATATCTCTCTCAAGCCCTCTCTCTCTCTCTCTCTCTCTCTCTCACACACACACACACACACACACTCACATCATTGATTAACAGTCTCTCTTGTTTTGCAAAAAATTCTACGCACAGGAGGCCTCCAAGTAAAAATTCAAAGTGAAACAGCTGCAATGTATTCCATCAGGCCAATCCATATTGTATTATTATTAAGCCAATTTAAAAATCTTAGCTAAAGCGCAAAGTTCTCACTTAAAAGCAACTACATGACAATGGGACACAAGGTTCATTGTTAGTCCACTGAGCCACATCATTATCAAACAAACAAGCAATTTTGACTAATAAATAATTTCAGATACACAAGAGAAAGGCTAAAATTTCTGTTTGCAGCCACTAATCAGTCAATATTCCACTTTGCACGCATTCCTCTGAACAACTACTTCAACAGAACATATTTTTAATTTTTAGATTGTCAGAGTTGAAAGAAAAGGAAAACAATTAGAAGGAAATGGGGGCTGAGGGATTTTACCTTCAATAGAGAGAGAGAGAGCGAGAGCGAGAGAGAGAGAGAGAGGAAAGATTGGATAGCCCCTCTTCTTTAAAGGTCCGAGTTAGCTCAATGTATAAGAGCAAAATGAAAATAAGATTTAGACTAGAAACTAGTGGGCTGGAGGCCGCCGGCGACACGAAGGAAGCTTTGTGAGTGAGAGGGCGAGCGGCGGAAGATGTAACAATGTACATCAGCATGCATATCTATATATTTTTGATAAAATATTTTTTTTTTTGAAAGGGAAGGGAGCTGAAAAAAATAAATAAATAAATAAATAAAACGCCGTCGTTTTTTGTAGGTATAGCCAACTTTCTTTCTCAATTACTTAACTCTCCTCGTCCTGCCTCTTCCTCTCAATTCTCAATAGTCTCATCCGACCAAGGGAAGAAGAAAAAAAAAAAAAACAGAAAGGCAGAAAACGGTGGGAATGGCTGCCGGAGATGAGTCGTCGTTGGTCGCCTCCGTGAAAGACGCCATTCACAGATTGCAACTTTTCCTTCTTGAAGGCATCCAGAATGAAGACCAGCTGTTTGCAGCCGGCTCTTTGCTGTCTCGCGGTGACTATGAGGACGTCGTCACGGAGAGGTCCATCGCTAACCTCTGCGGTTACCCTCTCTGCACCAATCTGCTTCCCACCGATCGGCCTCACAAGGGCCGCTATCGCATCTCCCTCAAGGAGCATAAGGTTTATGATCTACACCACACTTACATGTACTGCTCTACTCAATGTGTTGTTAACAGCCGAGCTTTCACTGAGAGCCTGCTAGACGAGAGATGCTCTGTTTTGAATCCTTCGAAATTAAATGGAGTTCTGAGGTTGTTCGACGACTTGAGCTCGGATTATTCTTCTGAATCTTCGGGGAAGCATGGGGATTTAGGGTTCTCTAATTTGACGATTCAGGAGAAAACGAAGGACGGGGGTGGGCAGGTGTCTTTGGAACACTGGGTTGGTCCGTCGAATGCAATTGAAGGCTATGTTCCCCGCACAGATCCCAACAGCAAAGCTTCACTTGGGAAAAATAGTGAAAAAGGTATCCACACTGAATCGGATGAAATTCTTGATTGCTGGACTTCTTGAATTTGTGCCTCACGTTGCCAACTTTTTTTTTTTTTTCATTATTCTGAAAAGTCGGTTTTGCTAAGGTGGCTCATCGTCTAATCTGCAGTAGGGTGAGCAATTGAATTGTTTATTTCATTGTTTCAATTTATTTTGTTGACTCGAAAGTTCTTAGATGACCAAAACCGATGCCTTCTTTTTTTTTTTCCCCTTTACATTCTGTGCTTTTCTCAACAACCATTGTGCCCAAATGTTTGGAGTGCTTTTGTGCCCTTGCCCTTTCGATGGAGGAGAGGATTTATAAGTATGTTGGAATTATTATTTTCTGATGAAATTTGCTTACTTTCCTTACGTAGGAGAAACCCTGCACCTTTTCAGTTACTGATGTTCACTTAAGATACTTTGTTGGAATCACTTTGTCATCACCAACCTCAGTGGGTTTTGTTCATTTGATTTAGGGATCAAAGCCAACCATACCAAACCCACTAGCCAAAAGGAATTTATCTCTAGTGACATGGACTTCATGAGCACCATAATCATGAATGATGAATACAGCATTTCAAAATCTCCTTCAGATCCGACAAGCAGGAGTTCTGATACAAAAGTACAAGAATGTAAAGAAAAAGTAACTCATAGAGCCTTGAAGACTCAATCATCTGATCCTACAAGTCAGGAATCAGATAAGATATCAAGAAAGTTAAAAGGAAAAACGAGCAAAAAGGTTTTAAAGTGTGAGCCTACTTGTCAACATGCAACATCATCATCAAATGTTTCCCAATCTGCTCCAACTACAATTACCTCTGAAGCTGAACAGATATCCCAAACCAAGAAAATAACTAGTGAATCCATGCTCAAATCCTCAATTAAATCTTCTGGTGCAAAGAAGTTTAGTCACTCTGTTTCATGGGTTGATGAGAAGATTGATAGTGTTGGAAGTAGAAACCTATGTGAGGTTAGGGAAATGGATGATACAGAAGCAGGTAATAATGTTTTAAGTAGTACAGATAAGGGAGATGGTGATATGATGCGTTTTCAATCAGCAGAAGCCTGTGCAACAGCATTGAGTGGGGCAGCAGAAGCTGTTTCATCTGGGCAGGCTGATGCCACTGATGCAAGTAGGTCATCTTATTCTTGTTTGTTATATCAATCGCTCTTGGTCCACATATTTTAGCATTCAAAAAGTTGAACATCATTTTCCTAATTTTTCATGTTTTCTTTGGCAGTAGCCAAAGCTGGAGTCATCATATTACCAAGTCCACACAAATGGGATCAAATGGATTCTATGGTGGTTGATGAAGCACTTGAACCTGAAACTGATTCTCTTAAGTGGCCAAGAAAGCCTGGAATCCCACATTCTGATTTTTTTGATTCTGAGGATTCATGGTATGATTCTCCTCCTGAGGGATTCAGTTTGACAGTAAGTTGTCTTGCCAAATCTGAAATCTTAGTCTTTAACCATTTTAAATAATCATTCTAAGGTACACAATCATACTGAGGTGACGCTTTTTCAGTTATCCTCTTTTGCAACAATGTGGATGGCACTCTTTGCATGGGTAACCTCATCTTCATTGGCTTACATTTATGGTAGAGATGACAGTTTCCATGAAGATTATTTATTGATCAATGGGAGGGAGTACCCTCGTAAGATCATCTTGGGAGATGGTCGCTCATCTGAAATCAAGCAATCTGTAGCTCGTTGTCTTGCTCGGGTATATCCTGGACTTGTCACTGATCTCAGGCTGCCAGTACCAATTTCTGCATTGGAGCAAGCAGTGGTAATGATCCTTGAACTACTTTTTGGCTTTGCTAGGAAACGGTACTAATGTAAAGGTATTTATGGTTCCTTTCTTATACTATATAGAGACTTGAGAAAAATCAGTACTTGCTGGTGCCTTGAGTGCTCCAAACTTATAGAATTTAATTTTTCTTTTTTTCCTCTAAGTATTTGGAGGATAAGTTTGGTTACTGAAAACAACATTTTATTGCCAAAATACTGGAGTACCAGGGTGCATGGCAGTAATTTGTTTTTTTTTTTTTTCCTTTTTCCTTTTCGTTGTTTCTATTCTCAGTTGTACATTTGTAGGGATAGAAAGGGTCTTTATGTGTGTAGCTTGTCAGCCTTCTTCTTGTTGATAACACTGTATTTGACTTTATTTTATCACTTTATTAGTGTCACTTCATGATCACTGTCTGTACATTCCTTGTCTGAATTGTCTTCTCACTTTAGAATGATGTTGATAAATTTTCAGAAAATTTGTGAGGGATATGATCTCATCTTGCGCTCTTAGTGACCTTACTTGAACAAGATGGTTCTTTTAATATTCCCTAATCATTCAACTCCAAACAAAATAATAGCTTTTTTACTATTTTGTCCATAAAATTGACTGGCAATTGTTTTGACTTCTTAATTGACCTTTGGCATATTTTTATCCAGAATCACTTATTGGAGACCATGTCTTTTGTTGATGCACTCCCAGCATTTAGAATCAAACAGTGGCAAGTCATAGCTTTTCTTTTCCTTGAAGCTCTATCAGTATGCAGGATACCTGCTCTTATTCCTCACATGACTCGCAGAAGGGTGATGCTTCATAAGGTAAGACTGCTGGTCCTGTATGCAGTTTAATTATTTGACTTATATTTATTTGAGAAAGGGAATCTGACCATAGAAATCTTGGAACATTAAAGATTTTGTGGATGAAGGGAAAATATTTGAAAGTTCACTATGGTGAAAAGTACGGGTGTGTATATTTGCTTGAACATGTTGACCCTTCTTAAATGCATGGTGTTGGTGATGTTGGTCTTCCTTGCATTGATATGGTTAGATGACATTACCCGTGGGGCATCATAAAATTTCCTATGACGGCTGCATTGGGGTTTGGAAGAGTCAATTTTGTAAATTGATAATCTCATGCTTTTTCTTGTTTTCTGTGTGTGTGTGTGTGTGATCATGGTGCATCAAAGATTCATATCCATGCTGGCAAATTTTATGCCCCCATCCCCAAAATCTACCCCTTCTGGTGATTTCCAAACCTCTGAGTTAAATGCACAACATGTGACATGTTACACTCGTGCCAGCTCTACATTATTTTAGAGTGTGTGCCTTGCCTTGGACTACAAGTAGCAGTTTAAAAATTGTAGCTGTAGTAAGATATGGTGTTAACAACTGGTATATTTGGTTGCTTTGCCGGAGAGATTGGATATTTTGTAGTCACAAAATCAAACTATAATGTTGGTTGTGATACCCGCCCCGACTGAATGGCAGAGGCGATGGCTGTATAAGTTGGATGGGGAGATAAGTAAGTTAACAATTGGATCCTTTTAGAGTTTAGGTGACCCAAGTTAGCTTGTAATGAAGCGGAGACCTGTCCACATCGGGAGCTCAGGTCCTTTCAATTTTCACAAACGTAAAATTGGACTGTTGTGACACTCAAATTGGACTGTCTTAATCTAAATTTTTGGCATCCATGTTACTGTCTTTCTAAAGATGAAAATTTAATTGTGCCTTCCATGTTAATATTGGACAAGCAGGTGTTAGACGGTGCACAAATAAGTGCAGAAGAGTATGAGCTGATGTGGGATCTCATGTTACCACTTGGCCGAGCACCCCAGTTTTCAGCCCAAAGCGGGGCATAGATGTGGTACTGCTTAATACTCGTTATAATGTAAATTTTAATTGTTTTAGATTGGGTAAAATTGTTTATTTATATTTTAATTTATTAGATATTTTTGTACATTACAAAATTAACAATTATTAGTCGTTCTCTTGTAAGTGTAGGAATTTGTATTTTTAATATTCATCATAAGTTATTTGATAAAATTTTTAATCTCTATAAAGAAATAAGATTTTTTTTTTCAGAAAAAAATCTCAAAAAGAAATAAGAAATAATAATAATAATAATGGCGAAAGGCATCCAAAATTAAGCATTAAATGATGTTTTTTTTTTAAAACTCGACTTTGTAAGTTTTCTTTATTTTTAGCACTGGCCCGTATGCATACACACCTATATACATGTATGATACAAATAAACAGACTTGAAATTTCTTTTCTTTCCATTGATACTCCTAAGAAACCGTAATCTTTTTTCTTTTCTATTTTTTCATGCAATCCCAGGGAATTTTGTTTTTTTATCCTTGGAAAAAAAAGGGTTGAGGCAACGTTTCAAGAAATGGTCAGGATCCATGACAGGTTGCGGCAGCTAGAACAATTAGCCACCTATATAATCAAGCTAGTTATTACTTTCTCCTATAAAAAAAAGTAATTTAGTTGAAATATACAGTATCTACGTTTATATTTCATGAACTCTTTCTTTCTCGACAACGTTATGCCAATAATGTATTAATTTTAATGCATGACATTTTAGAATAATTTTAGTGTGTCATCTAAAGGTTTTTTCTTTCTTTCTTTCTTTTTTTTAAGCCATATGGATAGCAATATCTTTATACAATAAAAGTATCAAGCGAAAATCATCGAATATGATTTGCCAACAAAGTTTATTGATTGCATTTTTATACATTATTATATTTATGTTAAAAAATAATTATGGTTTCGAGAAACACAAAACTCATTAATGCAAGAGGGGTGAAAACGATAATACCAGACTATATGGAGTAAAAATTCCAAGAGTGGAAGAGTTGACATAGTTTCAACCTATTAATTCATCATGTTCAACTTTTGGTATCACGCGGGATTCTATATTTATATTAGTACAAAACACTCAAATTAACTTCCGAAAAGGGAAAAACAATTTTTTGGAAAAAGACAACTCAAATGTAAAACGGTATTCGTTCAAATTGCCAAATTATACGGCACATAAGGGCCCCAAAAATAGGTTCCGCAAGTGTCAGCTTTTTTTGTTTGGTTCGTAGGGGAAAAGCGGAGGTTGCAGTCTGAAATATGAACGTGGAAGCAGTTGCAGCTGACCACTACGCTACAGATCAAGCAATGACGTTCCCTTTTCTTTTTCGTCCTTTGTTTTTCTTTTTTTTTTTTTCCTTAAATTGATCTAAAAAATATGCTCATGCTATCAGCCCATTATGCATGTTACGTATTTCGTAAGGGAAATACTAATGGTTAACAATTTAAATTTTTATCTTAAAAAGTATCGTGCTATAATATTAGGTAAGGAGGAGAAGCGGAGATAGTTTATGGGAAATGGGGAGCTAACTCTCGGCCACAATGAATTTCCTAATGGACTAGAAAGGAAAAAATAAAAAAAATAAAAAAAAAACAGAAAGATTTGCAATTCTGTTGTTTTGAGTAACTCTTGCGACTGGCCAGTATGAGGAAGCAGTAACGAAGGTTTTCATCTAAATTTAAGTAGACATTAAAATCCGGAGCCAAGAATGATGCAGCCCACAATACGCCAATTGGTAATCGTTTGCCAATAAATGCCATATTGAGTTACCTTCCATTGCATTTGTAACTCTCACGTTAAAAGTGCACAAACTCCAATTAATACCTCTCCTCCCCACTTTTAAAACACCCTCTTTGATCACCTCCCGCTCTCTCCAATCGTCCCTCTCCCTCGTTCTAATCTTAATGGACACCCAAAAACAACCTAGTGTTCCAAAGACAGAGAAGACCCTTGAATTCGACTGGTTTTATCTTCAAGAAGACACCGTTGGCAGGTAAGTTATAGGCTTAAGGCGGGTGATTTTTAGCGTATCTTTGACTTACATTATAGTAACAAGTTACTTCGGTATTGTTGAATATTTGTTCATATGTATTTCTGTTGAGGTTGCATTATTTTATTTGTTTTGGTATTGCCAAATTTCTAATTCTGTTTGTATTGTTGCGCTCATCCCTATTCAGAATTACAGAACTTCCTCCATTAGGCAGTTGCTTTCAGTTTGATTCGGCCCTATTACCCTGCCACGACCAGAACATCAATTTCAACAACAATGAGGATGTAGCTGCCGACAATATTTTCTGGGACTTTGACACTTTCCCCTCTTTGTGTGGAGGTATTGTGGCAGAGCCAAAGCTGATGAGCGACACCGGTGCCATTAATGTTGAATCATCTGGTGATCATTGCCGCAGCATTGTTACAAGTGAGTTAAGTGAAGTTCCATTGATGGTTCAACAAAGTGATAATACAACCGGTGTTACTTCAGTCATGAAGGAAGAGGAAAGTGGGGTAAGTGGAAGGAAGAGGTCAACTCCGCTAGAGTGGGAAGAAATCTCCAAAAATACTTTGATGTCCCCATCAGCAAAGCGGCCAAAGATATTAAAGTTGGCTTAACCATCTTGAAAAAGAGATTCAGGGAGCTCAATATCATGCGTTGGCCTCACAGGAAGATCAAGAGCTTGAAGTATCTTATCAACAATGTCAAGGTATGTGCATACAATGCTGGATCACCTCATACAGTAATCAAATGCCTGTACAACACAATTTTATAGACCTCAGCTGACTGATCTAACTTGAAAGAGATGACCCATAGACCATTCATTATATTGGATGTCTTAATGTGTCATTGACCACCGTTCAAAAGAATTTTCTCATTTCTGAAGTGAATTGTATAGCATCTGCTGTTTTCATTTATACATTACCAACCATGTTTCATTTGTAGACAAAGATTCTGCAACATTTGGTGTTTGAATGGAAAATTTACATTGAATTGGCACTCTAAATGACTCTGGTCTTGAATGTCCCATAATGTAGGAGATGGGGCTTAATAGCGAGGTAGTGATGCTAGAGTTACATAAAAGGCTTGTAGAGAAACTGCCAAGTTTGGAGCTGACGGACAGAACCAAAAAGCTGAGGCAGGATTTTTTCAAAGCCAATTACAAGAAAAGAAAGTTTCTGACAGCTCCCGCTTAACTTTGTTCGATAATTTCTTTGTCGTGACACTCTGACCTTGCCTTGTTCTTGGTACGTGTCTAATGTAGAAATCAATCAAGTCGTTGATACTTTACACACGGGGACTGTTTATCAGTGCCTTGAATATTTTCGTCACAGGATTGACCTCTTTGGGCATGTAATGACCAATTCTTACATTTGTTGGCAGGCGAAATATAGATTGTCGCAATTATTTTACTGTTTGCAATTGCAAAGCGTTATTGCAGTATATACTACTTATCAAATGCCAATGCATTTGAATTTTGCAAGTGCTCATGAGGATTATTTCACTACTAGTTATCACGATAATGTTGATTTAGAGTGCAAACTGGACTGCGATTTCAAAATTAATTGAGTGGTGAGTCTAATTCCAATCCACCCACTACATGAGCCAACTCATGGAAATTTACACCACTATTGTTTATGATGCGATTAAATGGGCAGATAAATTGATGAATTTTTCTGTATTTTCTGTGTCCATGTATGAAGCTCTTTTTTGCGTGGTGAGAGGTGGGGACAGAGAGGCACTAAATACTATGTCTGCAGTAAGAAATGCCTGAGAAACATTTTGTGAAGCCTTTATATGTGACATTGCTTATCGTGAAACAAAACTGTTAACCAGGCCCTGCCCCATCATTATATAATCTGAAAATTCCTTCGGGGAGGATTGGTTAAAAGAGTGGTAATTGGTATAGCTGGCTTTCAATTTAACTTATGCAATGCTAGCTTATTACAGAGTCCTCGTATTCAAGCAAAAATGTTGAGAGAACTGTTATCAATCGTTCCATGCACAGGTTAAAGGAACTGCAACAATATGATTGTCATCAACATAACAAAACATTGGGAAATGTCCACGTTCTCATTAAAAAAAAAGAAAAGGAAAAAAACAAAAACAACTTCAAAAAGGTTCAAATAACAACACATACATGTCCGTGACAAACACAGTACGAAGTTCAATTCCTCGTGCTACGTTTCCATGGGAACACCTGCTTGAAACGTGCTGAGACGCTTACCTGCAATAGAATCGCAAAACTATATTGATAAGCTAGATTCACCTGCAAACTAGATTCGAGAGATAAAAAGCACGTGATAGACGGAAAGTGAGATTATTTTAAATAAACCACGCTAGAGTTATCTTTTTCTTGATAATCATTACACACATTTAGTCTTGTACCCTTCACTAGTCAATCACTATCCAAAGGCTCCCACCACCAGTACTCCATCCCATTCAAGCTTGTTAAGAATGAAATTGGAATGATAATTAACTATGAGATGAAATCTAGAAGAAAATTTGGAAACCCCTGTACAAATATGTGAAACTCTACCATTTTAAGTCCTGATCACACAACTTCAAAGAAACAGAGATGGTTGAAATCTAATTGATCATGTTGTATGCGAAGTCGTAATCACACATAATGTAATAACAAGACGAAATGGACTACTGGTAAATTTTTTACTTTTGTGTGTGTAGCAAGAAGCTTACCCACAAATGTGATCTTGTCGGAGAGAAACTCGAGAAGTTTGATCTTCTTCTAATCCTCGTGATGCTCGCCTCCTTTGTTGTTGCACTACCATGAGCAACTGCAGCACTTCTATCAATTACTGGACGTGACAAGTCAAAAACATCCTCCAGCTCTTCTTTATTCTTGTTCACATCCCCCCACCTGCTGGACATGCCTATGATTCTCTCTCTCTTGACCTTCCAGCCCCAATTCTCCGAAACACTGGCTGATCTTCCTTGTCCATACGACAAGGAACGAAAGAGAGAAGGGTCATGACGATCCAGAGCAGTCGTGAAGCACGGCAAGTTGACAACTTTGGCCTGATTCAACAACCTTGGGGGCAGTTGCAGACAACTTTGAGTAGTCTTGGGCTTGAATTGAGCACTGGTGCAAGGTCTAGGCTTGCCTGGTGCTTCTTCCCACCTGAATGGAACTGAGACTGAGGAAGAGATTGGTGGTGTCGGAGGATCTTGTGGTTTGCTTGGAAGTGGAAACAAAGCGGAGAGGTCTAGACTGAGACTTTGTTTATGATCATCGGCAGCTGCCATAATTAAAATTACCAACTATAACAAATGGTCCTCCTTTTTATTTCCTTATTAACCCAAAAACTCTGTGCAGAACCATAAACCAAAAGAACCAAAAAAAAAAAAAAAGTCGTCTCCAAGACAGACACATAGGACATAAGCAGTGCAGTTTTGATCAGTTAATGCAGGGTGGGACAGTTTTTATAGAACGGACAAAAGATGGGGAACATGGGTAGGAGCGGTTGATGGCTGCGGATATTTTGTGGCGCTTCCACTTGACAAGAAAACGGCACCAACGGGCTCAACCACACCAAAAGGAAAAGAAAAGAAGAGAAGAGAGAAAAAAAAAAAAAAAAAAAGATATTTGACGGAATTTGCCTAAAAAACCAATTTTTACATTTAAATTTATTTTTTTGTTTATATTTAAATTTTATATTTTTTAAAAGTTATTTTTAAAACAAGAAATAGTTAAATTATTATTAATTTTTATTTAATTAAAGTATTATTTTTAATTGTTTAATTACTTTTTATTATAATGAATTTAAAAAATATTAAACTTAAATAAAAAAATTTAAGACCCAAATTGGCCTAAACTCACATAAGAGAAAATGATGTATAATTTGATCTAAAATTACTCGACTAATCCGAACTCCAAATGTTGTCAGAGTAATCTCGAATCTAAATGACTTAGATTTCTTAAATGAACCAAGTCGATGTGATCCAAAATAGGTCGTAGCGTATGGCCACTCGAATCCAACTCGCCCGACCTTCGAAAAGTCGTCGGCAAGCTTACGGACAGGCCAGGACGGGACCAGTAATCCTTGTTTGAACCTTGTTGCCTAAAACGTGCCAACCGTTCCATCCCACTCGATGCCATAGATACTCGACTGCCTTGGAACTGCCCAAATTAGAGTTTGGCTGGCAATAAACTTCTACTTCCTTGACTTGACTGTAGATGCAATCTATGAAGGCTAATTTCTGTCACTTGCGATAAAATCTTCCATTGCCACAAGCCCAATTGGAGAATTTGTAAATGTTAAGACCTACAATTTATAACAATTGACCAATTGAATTTGTGTTGAGAAAGAGGTAAATATTAGAATCTCATCTCTTTCATTTTTTTTTCTCTTCATTGTGTATGAATCATAATTCATATAAATTTTAATTTTTATCAAAGAATTCATTACTGAGGGAGAAAAAAAAAAACAAGGAGAGGTGAATTAGTCAACATTTGAGACATAATATTTTTAAAGAATTTTTTTTTTTTTTGTTACATCAGATGATATGTACATGTGAGTGTTTGTGTCACGCCACCTGGGGCTTGGACCTGTACACCTAACATGTCTAAATAAATCATTTTCCCATCTCTTTCATGTTAAAAATCACACATCTAAGATACTTGTCTTGTGTCGAATACCATATCAACAAGATAATGGCCTAACAGACAAAACTCTTTCCTTTTTGTGTTTTTTTTTCAGATAATGAGGAAACCGCTTCCAGATTTAGCACCCTTTTTTTTTTTTTCTCCTTATCAATTTATGTAAAAATATTCTTAGATTGTAATCAAATTAACCTAATATTGAATCAGTTCAGATTTTGTCAGCTCACTTTTACCAAGTTTAGATAATCACCAGATGGGTGTACCTTGCAATGAAATAAACAAATTGAGAAGTCTTGCTCCTCATCTTGTTAAAAAAAATATGTTGTTTCTCAATTCATGGGGTTACTTCACGCACAATTAGAGAGTCATTTAATCCCGCCATAGAGTTCTTGTTTTAAGTGGATCGAGAAAATTAAATTTTGTTCTACACGGAAAAATGAACAAAATAAGTCTTATGATACCAGCATAACAGAAATAAATAAATAAATAAATAAATAATAATAATAATAAGAGCAACCATGGCACGCATTTCTTACAAAATGTGCTACGTGATGACTCTGATTATTATTGTTTTGTTAAAAGGTGTTGGTTTCGCAATTGCTTCATTCCAATTTTCTTATTGCTTGCCAGGCGCCGTGGTTTTGGCCAGAAAAGATAAAATAATAATAGAATAAAATAAAAGAGGAAAGAGTGGTTTCTGCCTTTGTATGGTATTGGATAAAATAAAAGAGGAAAGAGTGGTTTTACAAAGAATATTGCTTCTTCTTTTTTTTTGTTTTTTTTGGGTAAGGGTCTTCAAAGGAGTTATCGTAATTTGCTTTTCTGGTAAAGAGAAGATTTTTGAGAGTTATACAGGCAGATAGGTGCATGCATTTAGAGAAAGAAAGGTCTGATTTTAGAAGTTTTAATTGATTATTCAAAAGACAAATGTTTTTATTTTCTAACCCCTCTTTTGTCTTTTTTTTGGTTGATTACGATTCTAATTCTAGATTACGAACTAAACGGGTCCTAAGCGGGTGGATCAAATTACAAAACCATCAAAACAAGATAAAAATGTAAGCTTTTGTCTACATGTTGAGCCAGAGTTTAATTACGGAGCAGTTGGCCGATAGCAGTTGTATATCTTCACTCACTGGATCAGAGATTTAATGTCCACGGACCCAACACGGTAACGCATGCACCTCCGGAGCCCCAACGCAAGGAAACACATGCATGCCTCGCTAATTCAAAGCGATTGAGACCCAGCAGCAGCAGCAGCAGCAGCAGCAGCCATCCCACTCCCAACCTGTCCCCTCAATCCTTGAGGGGTCTTGTCACGATATTGTCGCCATAAAATTTGGGTTCCAAGAATAGTTTAACGATACGATCGGTAGACACCGTACCATGAAAAGGTCAGCGCACCGAAATGGGTTCATACGGAAGGCCAAGATAACCCAATTCTGGAACTAACAAATAAAAATAATAATGCTACCCAATAATATTTATTAAATAATTTAACAAATAATAAGAAAGAATAAGTTATTTTTTTAACATTCTAGTTTGTTTGTTTATTTATTTATAATACAAATAAAATATAATTAATTCTTTTTTAACGTTAAATTTAATTACTATGAGTCTGAACAAATATACTAAATTATAAAAATAAATCTGTTGTATCAATAAGAAAATATAAAAATTTTATATAAAAAAAAATATTATTAAGAGGTAAGCGAATAAATTCTTTAAATCCACGTGCCGAAAACAAAGCAGCCATCCTTCCCGTATTTGTAAAATGATTGTAATTTTAATGTTAAAACAACACTCAATTTAATTATATTAATAATATATTTGAGTACAGATACGGGTTTCCTCAGTCTTCAGTCACAGCCAAGAGTAATGGAGAGAGCTACCTAAAACTGAACGGTGTGAACATGCCTCAGGCAAGGCAAGGGTCTTCAGTGACCGCCAAGAATAGTGTCGGCGTCTTCGGGGTCTCCGCAAATTGCTCGATGCAAAATGGCTACGTTCAACAGAGAAAGTTTACACAAAATGCCAAAAAAACAAGCGTCAACATTTTAGGGGTCGATTTATTTCTGCAAAACACCATGAACGGGGAGAAAAAGCGTTGCCTTGTTTCCACCATCTACAACGACTGGTTCAGCAATAGGGTCTTGTATGATGTTTTACACTGTTTATTCTCTAACATGAAGCGGTTGCTTCAGTACCAATTATATGCTGCCAGGCATTACTTTTGTGGTAAAAATAATTATAATTTCCTCTCTACAAGATTGAACTATGGGTATCTGTATCGAAAGTTTCAAATGAAGCCATGGCTTCTTACAAATTCTACCTCTTGATTTGTATATCGTCCCCTCACAAGCCGGGGTGCCTTCAACGTCAACAGTAATTTGAGCAATCAGAACTTCAAGATCTCTTTGAACGTCCTGGAAGAGAGTTCTTCTGTTGTCAGCGAAGCCCTTAATGTCAAAGCCGACAGATTTTTCAAGATCCTCAGGGACCCCGACAATTCCAGAAGCAATTTTTGATTGAACTTCCATTAGTTTCTGCCCCGTTGCAACCATGTATCTCCACGTCCATGACTCGTTTCAACATTACTATAATGCTGCAGATCATGAACATGCAGAAATCTTATGAGTAGATCAGCTGGTTATTACAAGGAAAATGTTAAAAATTGGAGGTTAGTGAAATGAACTAGAGAGAGTATGAGCCTAGATAAAATTTCGAGGTCAATGCTATGTGAATCTGCGGTGTTTGTAAAGTCAACAGAATTTTTCTATGCTATTAAATCAGAATTAATATAAATTGAACTTCTTATTTTTAAAAAAAACCACAAGTATAATATAAGTAAAATTAGCACTTAACCATCAGCTTGAAGATGTAATTGTTCTGAAACATCATTAAATCTATGCTATAAATAGTTTCAGTCAGCTAATTTATCTGTATTTTTCAGATGGGCCCAATTGTCAAATACTCCTTGTTGTACAGATATCTAATTGTATAGCTTCTTCTTGATTGTGACCCACAAAGTCAGTCTCGATGAAGTTTACGGTACTCTTAGTGAGAAATGAAACAACAATATTATTCTTTATTGTCTTATTAAAGTAGCTTAATTAATTACATTGATCTTGTTAGAAGTATAATATATAATTTATATGAGTCTTAGCTAATAAGTTAAAATTTTAATTAAATTGATTTATTGACATAATATTCAAATTTTTATCATTAAGTAATTCACATTTTAAATTTTGCTTAACAATTTAAATTTTTAGGTAGATTAATTTTTTGTGACAAACCATTCTGCATGCACGTCTTATTGAAGTGTTAATATTATGTTCATTTGGAAGGTTGCCAACCATCAGTATAGAAGAATAACTGGCAAGAGAGGATTGCCAAACTCATGGAAGAAGCCAACCCCATGTGGCACAAAGATAATCTTAAATTCAGGGCGGGCAAAGAAGAAAAAGATGCTGCTGTGGATGATTAGAAAGATGATCCAGGGAGTGCCGGTGGCAATAAGAAGCTCACAGGTCGCGGTTAAAGTGCCACTCTAGAGCTGTGATCTGTCCTTATTTCGTAGCTGAAAATGATTTTTAAGAGGTTTTCTTTTCTTTTGGTTTGTTCTTTTACTTGGTTTTATATGGAATATTTTAAAAAACATCAATGAGAATAAACTTTGACTGGACAAATTCACTGGAACAGAAGATACTGGGATTGAACATTTATGAAAAGTGGAAGTGAAAACAATTTTGAGCATAGATTAGAAAAGGGCAGTGGAAAATTCACATTGTCAAGAACACATAAAGACTACAATACTGGTCAATGACCTTGTGATGCATGATCTGCAACACTACGCTAAGACGAACATGGTTGGGTAGATGAAAAGCGTGCTGCATTTTTTTTCTTTCTTTTTCCTTTTTTTTTTTTAACTATTACGAAGAGAGTTTCAAAAAAGTATTTAACCTGTTTCTACATATGGGGGAAATCAATTCCCTTCTGACATCATGCATGTCATGCGTATAAGGTAGTCATAGAACTCAGGGTGAGATTCATCAGGTCTTAAAAATAAAGTCTTCGTGCAAGTAACAGATATGCAGATCATGATGGTCATTCAACATGCAGTAATCACCAAATGGTCAAAACAAATTCAACCCCTTATTGTTGCATGGGAATCTGATGCAGAACTTCAGAGGGAGTTTATCAGTGTGCCAGAACACCCATCAATGTTGAAATCTAAGTGACGTCCTCCTTCAGTGACTAACTCGTTTCTTCATAAATTATACGGTGGACAAAAAGAAAACAACATTAACAATAACAGAGAGAACAGGAATGCATAGAAAATAGATTCATCTCTGGCCCTAGAAAACCAGAAAAGGCAAGACTATGGCTTCTTCGCTTCATTCTATATCACTTCTTAGCAGCTATTCACATATCACCCACAGTTACAATCTGGCAGGTTTCGTAATATCTCACACGTAGAAATATACATCCCAAAAAAAACATGTGAATAGAAGGAGAGTCCATTCCATATGCAAGACAAAAGGCAAGTCGAGAAAGTAAGCGCATATATTGCAGCAAGCAGTGAGACTAGTAAAAGCAGTGGAAAAGAGAAAATATTCGAGGAAAGTCCGCACGTTTCTGTCTATTGGTTGTAGATATACACAGCTTACCTTATCACAAGAAAGGGCGCTTCACAGAATTGTACCGTTGAATCTATAGGACTATGGACAGAAATCCATAAATACACAGAGATCATTGGAAAGACTAAGTTTTACCAACACGACACAGAAAGAACTTGAAAATCAACAGAAAATAAATAATCTTACAATCCCCATTATATACACTTCTTTTCCGCATATCTCTTCAATATGGAATGCTCCACCTGAAAGACTGGTAAACAAGGCAAAATACCCGCTCATGAAAAAGAGCTGAAGATGAACCAATTTAAAACGTTCCAATTCAACCGTCAATACAATGAAACCCTCCGCAAACCCACAACCAAATCCCAAACAAAGCTGCACAAACAACCAAATCTAATATCAAAACCACCCAAACATGCTTCCTCCAAATCTGCTTGGCCTTTTGCCTGCTATCAATCAAATATGCCCCACCACTCCTATGGATCATTGAAACTGAACTGTCTCTACTCCCAACAACATTCCCACTCCCATCCAAGTAACCATTCCTTAAAACATCTTCCTCCCCATCACCATCCTTTACATGGTGATCCCCATTTGACTCTGCACCAAATCCGTTAAATAGTCTCTTCTTCTTCTTCTTCTTCTTGAACCAGACCTTACTTGGCTTCCCAAGCAATGGTTTCGCTGATGCTCGCTTCCCTCTCGTGGAACCCCTCGTCGAGGAATCCAAGCATGAATTTCTACTATCCTCGGATTCCAGTAATGAATTCGCCAATTCTAAATCCACTGCGAGTATCTCACGAAATAGATGATCAAACTCACCTTGAAAACAAAGAGGAGTGAACTTATCAAACTCCACAATTGGATTGAACGCCACAAATTCCTCAAAAGCATTCTTCACGCGGTTCAGGAACCAAAGAGACTCGGATTTCTCAATCCCCGCATAAAAAATGGCAAAATAGTCATAAGGGTCATTGATCAAGAACGTGTAGCTTCTTTTGCGCGCGGTATGAGAAAACACGGAGTGGTGAGAAGGGGCTTGCTCGACGCACAGCTGAGCTATGCCTTCGATCCCCGGCTCCCTATTGAATTCTGCAAGGATCGTGTGTCCTTTGGCAATGCAAGCGTAGAAAATGAGACTCGGGTTTGAAATCATTGGGGAGGGGGGGTTTCTTTAATTTTCCCACTTGAAAAATCAAGGAGAAAACGTGAGTTCAACGAGGGGTTTGAGATTGAGATGAAGAAAGTAAAAATTTAGCATTGCAAATCCCAACAACTTTCTTCTTTCACCAGTCTCTAATGGTCTCCCTTATCGGCTTCCCCAGGCAAAAAAGATTCGATCTTCATTAATTATTAATCCCGCTTTTCTTTCTCCTTGGGGTGTGAATTGAAATTGGGAGTCGAAATTGGGAACATGGGCAGAAGAACAGGGTCAAGAGGGCTTGGAGATGAGTTGTAGGTTGCAAAGAAAGTTAAAAACAGAATAACTGACTTGCCTTTCTTAAACTACTCCTTGTGGATCCCACCCGTCACATTGAATTGAATTCTGAGCGCATAGACGTAAATGGGAATCTGAATCAAGATAATAATCAAGCCAATTTCAAAACGAAATAATTTATTATATAGCTTTTTTTTTTTAGCAAATATTATGCAACATCTTCAGTTTATTCTGAAATTAGATCTCTTTTTTTTTTCCTGACCTCTTAATTTAATTCAGAATCAACTATGCAATTAAATTTTAATTTTTTCGTAACAGTTAATTTTATTGAAAATTAATAACCGAAAGGTGAAAATTGTCTATTGCAAATTTGAAATATTAGTTAAATTTATAAAATACAATATCATATTATATTAAAAATAATATATCGTGTGAGAAATAAAATTTAATATTCGCAATTGACGATTTTGAGAGATATTCTATCCAATCTGCTTATGGTGGTTTTTCTAAATCATAATGTACTAGCGTGCTGCCTTTTCATTTGGATGATACAACATGCATGCTCTTAGATTGAATTTCTATTCCCACACAGAATTTGGGGCTTAACTTAATTTGGTCCCCTCTTTAATATGATTTTGGTGGTGTCAACCTCATACAGTAGGAACCGATGCATGTGGACCTGACCTATGCAAATGACATTTCAGTTTTGCATTATGTAAAGGGACGATGTTTACATTTAGTCTTATGAACAAAACGGTCCAATATATTCAATACAGATATGATTCAGTCCACCTTAGTCTTTTATGCAAAATTGTAAAATAGTTGCAAAGCATAATTCTTAAGTAAAGCAAGAGTTACAAAGAGGTTAGTACCTCTATAATTTTTTTTTATAAAAAAAAAAAAAGACATTTTAGCGAATTAGGTTGGTTTTTGATGATTTTCAAGATCTCTTGTCTGTCTCCAACCCTCTTTTAGCGGTTTTGACAAAGTAAAATTGCTTATCTGTTTTTCCCTTTGATTTTTGGCGGCGCAGTTTGTTGGGTTTTGGTTAGAACGATTTTTAGCGGATTGTGAACACCCTTATACCATAATTCATGCCAAATTTGCTTTTACTGACCAGACGCCGCTAAAAGATCCTATTCTTTATCAGTAACTCGTTAGTAATCTGCTACATTTTGCAATAACTAGACCAGACATTGCTTGTGCGATACGTATGATTAGACAATTTATGGTTGTTCCGAGATTTACTCATTTTGTTGTTGTTCTTCGTATTACTCAATATATTAGAGAACATCATTTCATTGTCTCCGTATCTGTATTCAATCATTCTTTGAATTGCAAAAATATTCTGATCTTGATTAGAAAAGAAACTCTCGTTTTATTTGATTAAGTGTTAAAGTTGAATGTTTAAGTCCTTGCAGATATTACATCTAAACTGTTATGGCTAAGATAATCTCTTCAAACCATTGACATCACACATTCTTCCACTACACTATTCGTTGTAACAATAGTAATACCGTATAAATTGTTTATAATGAAGTCTCTGGTGAGTAAACAAAATATTTTAAAAATAATTGTTATTTTATTTATGAGTACATTCTTCACAATACAATTTGTTTAAATTTTATGGATCAAATTATCGATATTTTCACAAAGACTCATCCACTAAGATGGGTTTCCAATTTAATTCACAAACTCAAGTCAATTGTCTCACCATTTTAAGTTTAGAGAGACATTTTAGGGATAATCATTCATTCTATAAGATATGATTGATTCATTCGGGTCATTATCTTTGATTTATAATTCTGCAATTGCCTCCCCTCGTCCCCACCTCCCTCCGCCCCGATCGAATGGTGTAGCTTGCAAAATATTGTGGGGTCAAGTCCGGTGAATGAAAGAAAAAAAAACAGAGAGAGTTTTCCCAACAAGTACTGCCAATTACAAATTGCATCTGCTCATTCATGTTTACGGACAAAAAAGATTTTTGATGAGTTTTAATACTCTGAAAGAAGTGATAATAGATAGGTTAAGAGATTTAATGTACCGTGAGAAAGGATCTATAAGATGACATGATTACTACTTTCTTCAATTCCAGATGAACAATAGAAGATGATCGAAAAAAAAAAAATCTTTAAGAAAGAAAAACTGGTGAAGATTAAAATAGCTCAGAAGATTAAAATAATTAATAGCTCAGAAGTCATACGGTAAGAGCAGAGTTAAAATAGCTCCCATTCACAAAAGGTAAAACGAATATTTATGCAACTCAAACAAGTCAATTTGTATTGAATAAAGAAAATCAATAATCTATAATTCACCTGTTTCAAAATTAAAATAATTTATTTTTAAAATAATTGTGACTCAAATGACTCAAAACTAAAGATAATACAATCCAAAACTAACTCGATACACCCATTTATCACCTCTACATGACACTATTAGTGGCCAAATATTGAGGAGAGCCTGCATTTGCATTTTTTTTTAATCGGATTTTACTGTTTTCTCTGTATTAAAATTGATTGTTTCTTTTTTTCTTTTCTTTCCCCAAACCAAAAAAAAGTTCGAAAAGAAAAAACATTGCTGGGAATTGATTGCTGCGGGAATATACATATATGTATATATATAATCGTACAAACCAAATTTCGGTGTTACACAACCTTCAATTCAAACTAGTGAATTAAAATACCACAAACATCAAGCAGTAGTGAAACAAATAAATGGCCACATAAGCACATGAAATGCGGCCAAAGTCTTTTTTTTTCCCTTGACTAGAACTCAAAACTTTCAATATTAAACAAAATCATGCCCCCAACCATTGCTGCAAGGAGGCAGCCTCCAATCCTCGCCAGCGCTGAATTCAGAGCTGTACCCAACGGCAAGCTGCCCGGACTGGAGACGCATTCCCTTACTTTTGGGGCTTGGGCTCTTTGGTGTCTGGAAGGCTGTTGTTCCTCCACCTGAACTAGACGAATCACAAGCTGATCCTTTCTTTGTTGATGGGTTCCATTGAGGCACGTGTGGGCTATGCTGCTTGACCAAGCCTTGGCCACGTATCTTGGCCCTTGTCGACTGGGTTGGGGCCATGTAGCTTGGCACGTTTGTTGGTCCTGATTGTCGTTTCTGTCGGGACGTGCATGGACTGTTGTCCGGTAGGTCCATATTGATGCTAGTGGTGCCGGGTGGAGTGGCCATGTCCATCTCTACCGTCTTGTCGGACGTGACATCGGTGGTGTTTGTGTTGGTGGTCAGAGTCATGTAAGAACTATCCTGAGGCCCCAAATGACGGGCATGGCATGGTGGAGAGGACATCCATTCGTCGAGCCAATCCCAGCCCCATTTGGGTTCTCTGACATAAAATCCTTCGTCTTGGCCACTTAGACAGGCTTGATGATACTGTTGCTCGTGTTGTTTCTATTGCAACAAAAAGCCAATTATCAGAATGAGTAAATAAATAAACTAAGAAAATTAAAAGCGATCAATAAGGTTAAATTTTCCCAAACCAGCAGCATGCTTGGTTTTTCATCTAGTAAGTGTAAATTTCTCTACAACATAATGCGACCATTAAGATATTCAATACAAACAAAAGCACAGTTATCTGGATTGGGCTCTGGTATGTTGATGTAGTGAACGTGAATCTCGTAAACTTTTTTGTATTTTTTTTAACATAATATTTACAATAATTAAAATACAATGACCAATAAATATCAAATAATTGTAATTAAAATTTTTTTGATAACTGTTTATACATTTCATTATCTCTATTACATATTCTAACTTCATCGTTACACATATTTTTTTTTCTTTCCTTAAAATCAAAAGTAAGTGGGTCTGCACGAGGCCATGCCTGCCACAGCCGTGTTGAGGTCCCGCACACGGGACCCCATCCGCCTAACCTTTTATTACAGACAATTAGTTTTTTTACTTTTTTTTTTGGGGGGGGGGGGGTGGTGTCGAAACATTTAGTATTTCTTGCAATATACCTATTCTTGCCATTCTGTGGGGAAGGAAAGTTGAATTTGTAAAAGTAACTCACTGACCTGGTAAGCATAAGCATAGGCAAGGGCCCGCTCCCTTTTAACAGCAGCATCATGTTTTCTTGAAGAATTTTCCTTCGAATTCTCTGAACTCTCATTCCTACCATCCCAACCTTCAATTCCATAGCCCCTCAAAGGGGTCTTTGGATTTATGTCTTCTGTCACAGACACTCTTCCTTCTTCTTCTTCTTCTTCTTCATCTCTTTCTTCTGCCTCGACCTTCTTTTGAAGCTTCTCGTGAGCTAATTGGAGTCTGCGAGCTGTTACACTTGCCTGCACGCGTACCAGAGCTTGCATGCATCTCATTGTTATTTGTGCTTGCTTGCGAACATTATAGCCTCTCACCAGCGCCTGCAACCGCACTAGTCCCTTCAAAGCTCGCAATGCGCGCCGAGCCTGCAGAATATGCAAGGTCATTCCCAATGAAACGTCCAATTTTAGGTAGAATTTTAACCGTGGAAATGCTCAATTTTTTAGGTTCGCATTTAAAGTGAATTTATCATTTGCATGCTACTAAGAATTATGGAAATCAGGTATTGAGTTATTGGTAAAGAGAAAAAGAAGTAAATAACACTCAAGTGATTAAAGACTTACGATCTAAATTCATTAAGCTTTTAAGTAAGATGTGGTGTCAAAAACCACATAAAATGCTGCTTGCTCCTGTCCTCCGTGGCTGCTTGTGCATTCCGCAACATCAACAACAAAAGTTTTCAAGAAAAAGGTGGAAAAAAAAATGACAGGCTTGTGCAAAAAAGGCATCTCAAGAGCTAATTAAGGATGACCTGCCCTCAATGGCACGGCACACAAATTAGATAGAGACGGGAAAGAATAAAAGGACCAGTCAACAAATTTGTGGTAGTTGGTTTATTTTACAAAGACAAGAAAACTGGGAGAATGAAAAAGTGGAGCTACAATGTTGCCACAGCTCGCTGTCCCATTCAAGACAAAAGGAAAGACAAAATGCTGCTAGTCCCAAGTACCAAAACTTGATTTGCATTCCATCAAATTAATAATCAAGAAAAATATACATATTATTATTATATGTGCAATCGAAGTATAGAACTGATGGTCTGTACAAAAGAGGCATGATTAATTAGTAGTTCATACTTACAGCAAAGCCCCAAATGGAAGATACTGTTAATGTGTAAGTGACTAAAAGAAGAAGAGATCGTTCTTACAAGGTAGCCCCTGTAGTGTGATTGTATGTGGATGGCAGCTCTTTCTTCCCTAGACTGGTGCCCGTAACCAGCCAATCGAACAGCTTTAGCAGCCGCTTGAGCAGCGGCCACTGCAGCTTCAGCTGCTGCAGCAGTAGCCACTGCCACGGTCATGGCATGATTTCTGTTCTCGTTCACTGGGGTGGATGCAATGCTCTCATCATTCGTGCCATCCGGGGAGCTGTCTGCTGGAAAGTGCTCAAACGCTACTACCTCCGGGCCCTCCTGTTGCAGTTTTTCCACATTTTCTCTCTAAAAATACCAAAACAGTCACGGTCATCATCCATTTCTTGATGCATTTGTTCCCAATTAGGCTAATGCTTTCAGCTCAACCGATTATATTGGATCAGACTCTCGTACCGTGTTACATAATAAAAACTTCCAAGTCCAATTCAAAAATGTCAAAATATGTCGACCAAAACTTTATATGTGAAAAATGTCTTGTTATTATAATATCCAGGACAGAATACACATGACAAATCACAAAAATAGTGATTTCTATCACTTGTTAGAAGTAAAACTCCAGATGCCTACAAAACAAGTGAGGCGCAACATGATTTGTTTTTGGCATGATGGTGATCTAACAAAACAGAAGCACATGTTTATCAAGATTGATGATGTGATGACACTGGTGTCATAAAAATAATGTGTCATAAGGTCCTCGAACATTCAATGGCCATGTTGACATAGGGGGACCATCTATGCATCCATTTTGGTCAATGGTCCTCAAAACTGTAAAATTACTGATGATCTTCTACGTGGCCCTAGCAAGCAGCGCGCAGCATGCCATTTACGAACGCATATCGTCCACTTCTTGATAGTCGACTCATAAATCTTAGCCGTTTAGGTCTTGCTGTATTTCACATGTAGGGACATTAAAAATGTTCTTGTGACAGAAAAAAGAAATCGTGGCTACCGAAAAAAACAAGAAAAAGAAAAGAAACTTAAGTACGCAGCTGATCAAAGTTAACCAGGTTGGTCCCGCACTAGGTTCCTTCTGTCACCTAACAGTGTACTTGATTGATATAATTATGACATATCTTATTGCCCAAAAAAATAATAATAAAATGAAAAAAAATTAATTGGACTCATTTAGAAATGCATCGTGACATGAGAGACACAAATCTACCATATTTTTCTTATTATCGCAAATAAATAAAACTAAAAATTAAAACAATGACTTTGGGGTCTTTTATGGTTACTATATACTACACTCGTGACCGCCGCCACAATATTGCCGTAATTATAGTTGCCCTGATACCATATCAGATATAATTGCTACTTTGTAACTCAAAAACTCAGAATAACCGCAGTTAATCACAACTATAGTTTAGTCAGCTTTGTAATTTAAGACCCGAAAGTTTTAATGCGATGGAATGCTTAACAGGATATGAAGTCTATTATGTCTGAACTGTTCTGCTTTGTTGGGGTTAACCATGCTTTTTTTTTTTGAAAAAAAAAACTAGTACTCAGATCCCTTTTTCGTATTTTTTTTAATTTCATCGCCGATGAAGGCATGTACCTTTTCTTTGAAAAAAAAAAAAACACATAGACATAGAGTCTATCACTACGTTTGACAGAGTAGTTCTACCTCACATGCAATTTGGTGACAAGTTGAACATTAAAAAGCATGGTAAAAAGTGAACGAAGCGTCCCAAAACAGACAACTTGACGTCTTGGGAACTTCCTTGCTTTCAAAGCATATGACAAACCAACCAGCTTGTTGGATAATACAGGGAAGCTAACCTTTGAAATTACCTTTTTGTCTGGAAATTCCTTCGAAGATGATTTGAACACTTTCTTCATTGATGAGAACCAGCCACCTCCTTTCTTTCCCATATCCGATCAAAAGGGATCAGCTTGAATTTGGACACACAATCATCGATCAAGTTAAACACAAGTAACCACCTGGTCAAGATCAAAGTTCTCAACTTTCGATAAAATCAAGTCTACAGCCATAAAGAGTGTACTTATATTTCTCGAATCCAGGTGGGTGGATGATGATGAGGCGATTATCACTCAAAAAGGCCACAACCTTGAACACTAAAAGGCTTATATATTATATAACCTTTGCAGGACATAAGCTCTGGATCA
>CM038599.1:2730940-2752902 GCA_021533255.1 Ceriops tagal | reverse complement strand
AAGGCTTATATATTATATAACCTTTGCAGGACATAAGCTCTGGATCATCCATAATTTACTACTATCCACCTAAAACCCTCCTGAAAACATGAAAAGCAGACACCCAAATGCAAAACATAGAGCAGTGTAGTAGCGTGCCACGATGACGATAAACTAGTGGAACAAACCTGCAGGATGAAAGACAATGGACAACATCATCTTCTTCTCTCTTATTCCACAATGTACGTGTTAATTACTCGAAAGAGTTGAGGTTAATGTTGTCTCAAGAACACAGCCCATGTAAGGCAAAGGCAAAGGCAAGTTTAGATTAGACAGAGAAAGAAGAGGAGGCCTTCCTTGGGGATGGTGTGTGAGCAGTAACTGCAGACCCGCGCTTTGCCGTTAGTATTTTATCAGCAATCACGGGGCGTCGACCGCGGAGCGCACATACATCATACGGTTGGAATTGAGACCAATCGATGCCTCACACGTGCCCCTCCTTCTCAATGCCCTTCCATTCACGGATCTCCCTGTTTCTTTTTTACTTTTTTTGAAAAAATACATTTAATGTACCGATAATATTTATTATTTTTTATAATTGTGGATACATTTTATCTTATTTATTTATATTTTTCACATTAATTGTTTGCACATTATATTTTATTTATTTAAAAAGAAAAAGGCCTACATGGATCCTGTTGTGTCAGCACGTTTCAAATTTCGTCTAAAACTTCGGTGCATCTATTTTTTTCTTTTCTTTTCTTTTTTTTTTATTCTCTCCACCCCACAAAACAACATTTGACATTCTAGCAATTTTACCATCCTTTTCCACAATTTCTGATATACAGAACAGGGCGAGTCTGACCCACTCTGTAAAATATAAATTGCTCCAAGCTCATCCCGACTGAAAATCGAACTTAAGGAAATGAACTTTATTGACTGCTGAAAATTTTCTCTTGAGCTCCCTAACTCGCAAATGAATGTGCTTCTCGTCCTGTGTATCATGATTTCCTAAGGTAGTAAATTTCCTAAGTTCCCCTGCGGACAATTACTTTGTGCCGGGCACAAATGTTGGCATGTGGGGGCAAATCTTCTTAAATGACAAAATTTTGATTAACTTATTATACAGAGCCTGCGTAGCTATTAGTTCACGCGATGGTTAGTACCTCTATTTTTGAGAGTAGGATGATTAGAAGCTCACCTCAGGAATTCTGCTTCATCATATACAGTTGACAGCAACCCAGTGTTGCTGGTGGGATTTTTAGGATTCAGTAGTTGCATTAAGCGTGCTATTATTAATCGCAGTTCTAGCTTATATTCTAGTATAGGTTCAACTAGCATAACTGATTCATCAGAGTTTTCTTTTCGGATATAGATTAGTCAGTTATTCTCCTCTCCTCATTTTTCTGCTAACCCCCCCCCCCCAAAAAAAAAAAAAAACTGTTAGAAACTCAGAACTATTTTGATCATCGTACTTTCACTGTTTGCTTCAATCAGTTTGATAAATTTCGCTCTTTTTTCTCTGTTTGTTTTGGCAAGCCACCCAACGCAAAATAGTAAGAAGGTTTCCTCATATATATTAGGATATTTCTTTAAAATAGATCAATCGTTACAAAAGTAGCATTCACATGAGCTTAATTTTTCTTCTGTCTTCTTAACCTTTTCGTAAATCCAAGATGCGGGAAGACAAACCTTCGCAAATATCGTTATCTGTGTTTTTTAGATTCCATTATTGGTCCCATAAAGAATTGGCAGAACGTAGATCCATCACATCCATCATTGTTTCATACGTTTGCTGAACCGTGAAATCCTCCGCAAGCTGCAACTGCAATTGCAATACATGGACGCTAAGAGTCCCTGAGGATTAAAAGTGACAACAAAAAGGATTAGCTACGTTAGATGGGGTAATATTGCTCGCGTAAAAGAAGTTTTGAAACAACTGGCAAATGCATTAGGAAGGAGAGGAATCTGGGGTTTCTACCTTTCTTTTCGTGAGGGACATTATGACGTTGGTGGGAGGCAGCTTTCACTAAATTTATTTCCCTGTGCAATCCATGTGCTTGCCTATTTAGAAAAAACACCAGTAGGTAAGGGTGCGAGTGGAATCGTTTAATCTGCTTGATTTGACTAGCTCAACCAAAATTAAATTAAACGGTCAAAAAAAATTTTTAATTTTGATTTATAATTTACATACATCAAATTCGTTAATTTAACTGAGATTTTAGAGTAATAATAAATTTAAAAAAAAATTGCAAAAACCGAACCGATCGTTAGATTTTCTTTACATTGAACATACTAGCTGCAAGTACGCGATTTCATTTTCCAATTACAGGGTACTGATTTCTATGTATTGAGGTTTGCATGTCAACCATTGATATTCACAGCCATGTTTCAATTATCAAAAGCATTAGACACTACTGAACGGCACCTCGGGAATAGAGCCTCAATTTAAGCTATGCTTATCAGCACGAAGATCTCCAAGTGCGCCAAGCCACAGTTCCTCCCAAAGGTCATTAATCATTAGTTTGACATCATGATTTGGTCTTTGGATAGAGCCTTCTCTGCAAGGGAGAAAAGTTTTACCTTAAGCCTTGTTGTGATAAATCAGGCACCAAGAACACAAGGGCTCTGCACTTTCTAACCAAACAATGATGACTTTCATCAATTACTACAGAACAGTTATCCTCAAAAGAAATTGAATTTTGCTCAGACACTACCAGTTTGAACCATATCATTTCTCAAGGAGTAGATGAAAAATAACTTTCAAGGGCACAATTATAGCCATGTCAACAAGAGCAATATCTCAGTATTTATTTATCATAAATGCATAACAATCTAAATGAACAATAGTATCAAGCAAACTAATAAAAGAAAATTCTCTGTTGCCAAGCATCCCAATATTTGTTGAGATCCTCGAATGGATGGTTTTAACTGCCAAACTGATTGGGTTGAACTGGAGGCCCATTAACAGTCCATAAAGATTATCTTCGTCAATAATTTTAAAAACATTTAACTCTTTTAAGATATTCAATCTCCTTTATATATATTATAGAGAACGCCCTCTAATCAACTCAACGACGGGGAAGAAGACTCCCAAGGCGTAGCAATGTTGATGGAAGGTCAATTTATGCAGCTTTGGAAACTGGAGAGTCAACAGGCAAGAGGCATCTATCTCTCTCGTCTTCTTCCGTGACTAAACCTCATCTTTTGCATTTTCTTTTTTAAATCTTGGGTAATACTAAATATTAAATTTTTTATTTATTATAAAATACCACTTTTATTAAGATAAATAATTTTTTATCAATAAAATTGTTTAGTAAAACACCATAAAAAATTATTCACTCGGTAAAAATAATATTATTCATAAAATTTTTAATTTTTAATATTGTTTTTAAAATTTATTTTTAAAAAATATTATCACATCATCATCTTTTGTTAATGTAGCGTTCCGCTCTGTATAGACCAGCCGACCGACGATTTGTGATTTGTGACCACGCGACACCACCACCGAATAGGGAGTAGGAGATATCAGTGGATTAGTTTATATTAACTGTGATGACGTGGAGAACTATTTTCAGAGAAAAATATAAAGTGAGACATAAATTCACAAAATGAGTATATACTTTCATCAACCACCCGTTTTTGTTGAGGATAACAGTGATTTATTGATAAAAAAATGAGAATACCAAAAATAAATATATTTATTTAATATAAAATACCATTTTTATCAAAATAAATGATTTTTCAAATATTTTATTAAATAATATTATTAGTAAAAAATCGCTCACGTTGATAATAATAATAATAATTTTTTAATAAATGCAAATTTTCTTACCAAATTAAAATGAACGTTGGGCGACAAAAGACGCAAGTCAACATTCTAGTCGCGGCGGTTGTGTTCCCAGAAGTTTGGAGTCGCGTGAGCTGAGCTCTGGTAAATTTGATTCCGTTTTTGGACCAAGTGCACGTGGAGGCGATTTCAAGTTCATTGCATCAACGAAGACAGAACAATATCAACGGTCCACATATAATAAAAAATTATTGACATTTAAACAAATTAAAATAAAAAAAAAAAAGAAAAGATAGGCTCGCTACATGAACGGATGAATAGTTGAGTCTAAGCGAATATTTTTTAAAAAATATAATATTAAAAAATATATATATGATTGTAAATAGATAAAATAAATATATAAATAAAATTTTTTTAATAATTATATACACATTTTAGTACTCACACGAGCCCACGCGCGCGTGCCACTACCTACCCTATCTTTTTACATACAAAGATTGTGTGAGGTCGAGAGAAGACGGAGAGAGAGAGAGAGAGGCGACTGTGATCGATTCAAACTCCAACATCTCTCCTCGACGCTGCTAAGCAAATTTAGCAATCTAATCGCCAGGTGGCCGCCGCAACTCAAAACTCTCTTCTCTCTCTCGCTCTATCTGTGTCGCTTGCTTGCAATTTAATAATTTTTTTTTGTTCTCTGCTTTGAAGGACGTGAGTATCATGTCCCGAAATTTTGATACCTTTTTTTTTTTTTTTTTGGTTATCTGAACCACATTTTCTCTGCGGCTAAACGTTTTACCTACCGCCGCTTGTGTAGGGTTTCGCATGCTTTGCATCTCTTCTTTTGGTAATTTTTTGAGCTAGCGAGCACCTCTTTAATTGTTTAGGCGTGGCTCATGTGAAAGTCTAGCGCACTTAAGTTTTATTAATTTACTTGAAATTTTGAATTGTCAGATAAAGTTATATTATATTTTTTAAAAAAATCTTATTATTCAGTTTTTTATTTTAATTATTTTGAAAAGCAAAATTACTATTTTTCGGAAGTAATAGGTTTCTGGGATTTTACTAGCACATTATTTAAAACGTCCGAAAAATATTTTTTTTTTTGTTTTTTTGTTTTTCTGGGATGTTCTTGTACCGGTACGTCGTAGGAGTGTCTCTCTGTATTTTTTTTTTTTTAAAAGTTTTTGGACATTGTTGTATTTTAAGCAGTGTCTTAGTGGTAGTATGTTTCTTGAAGTCCTCGTCCTTGCATGAACTTCAGTTCGTTTGAACCCGTGTCTTGAAGGTCGTTGAGTGCATCAAAGCTATTGCGTGCGTTTGAAAATGGTAAAGTTGTTATTTTTCTTGTTCTTGTCTCCTTTTCTTGTCATGCTCCTGACTGATTAAAACACAGTAATGCGGGAATCCGGGACCATTTGAGTGCCTTGTGGGAGTGTGTACATGGGGAGAGCATGTTCTCTGATTTCTATGCTTTGAAAGAATGGTTAGCGAAATGAGATGGTTCCTCTTGTTGCAGCCCTCATTCCTGGATTCATCAGCAATGATGCAAGTTGATCAGAAAGAAATGAGTATAGTGCCAAGGGATGAAATGCAAAATGGACTACTTCCAGAAATTCAATCCATGATATGTAGTTCTAAGGTTCTGAAGTAACATTTTATTCCGCTTATATATATCTATATCTATATCTATATATATATATATATCTATATCTCATCTGTGGTTAATCTTTTGTATATCTCATAGAAGCAAAAGTCATACAAAAGATGCACATATTCTCTTTGGCTTTTGAGCTTAGATGTACATGTTGCCCTCTAATACCCATCCTGTAACTGGAAGGAAATGGGCCTATGCGCTCTCACTTTGGGATAACCTTAACTATGCAGAACCTTGAGGATGGTCTACACATGCTGGGGCTGAAAATTAAGCAGCATGAGGAGAATATAAAGATGCTGGATAATCAGAAAAATCAGCTTGAAGACTCCATTCTTGATGTGCAAGGTGTTTTTATGCATATCATTGAAGTTGTTTTTTTTACTCTCTTAAAAATTTAAATGAAACACTTAAATATATCGAAGTATCTAGTTTTCATGCTATGAATTTGTCAAAGTTCATCCCATGCTGTAATTATTTATCGGCTTATAGGAAAACCATTTTCCTGATGCAAGCTGCACCTGAACCATAAGATTGAGCAGGATTGTCTGTTCGTTGATGATGTTATAAGGATATATCGGTAGGATCTGTTAACCATATTCTTTCTTCTTGTGCTTGGAGTGTATTTTATTTGATTACCTGGAGTGGGTGCTTGTCATGAATTCTCTAGAAGTCATAAATTCCAAAATGATTTCCATGGAAGCTGTATGGTCTCCACTTCAGTCCTGATTGCTCATAGGGGTCCCAAAATCAAGATGTTAAAATGCTTTTATAATCATTATGATACATTTTTCTTTTCTTTTTTTATTTTTTTTATAATTTTGCCGCTAATGATTGATGAATTTCCTCTCAGTGAGTCTTGGCAAATATCATTCTTCGACCCTGCATGGTGTTCAGAATAATGAAAATTCTCACAATCAGAGTGATAAGGAAACAATCCAAAAAATTCTACAGCATGAAAGATCTGCCGCAGGTATCATTTGCCAGTTGACAATGCATGTTATGGCTGATGCTTCCAATCATATATTGACTAAGGATGTGCTTGGCATTGTTGCTACACTTGGCAAAGTAGATGATGACAATCTTAGCAGGTTAGAGTTTTTGTGCAATCCATTATTCATGTTACTCTAATTGTGGATCATGCACTGCTTATACTGTTGAAAAACTTTTTGTTTTTGGTGTTTTTCTTGGTTGGAAATAGCAAAGCACTGTGTCTTCTGGAATGGCGAAGAATTTGCTGGCCATGCTGATTATCCAAAAACAATCTGCAGATTAAGACTTTTGTTGCTGTTATGCTTTTGTTGTTCATCTTTCGTGTTAAGGGAACTTTAAATTCCCCACAATTATGACAACATGTTTGCTGGTTAGGGGTGAATTGGGGATGTTTTATATTTACTTATTTGTGATATGCAACATGTTTATTGTTCCCTTATTTTAATTGTTAATATTATTACAATTATTATTAACTTGATTTCAGACTTCTTTCGGAGTACTTAGGACTAGAGACAATGCTGGCGATTGTCTGTAGAACATTTGAAGGTGTCAAAGTGCTTGAAACATATGATAAGGAAGGCCAAATCATTGAAGGCTCTGGCCTTCATGGCCTTGGTACTTCCATGGGAAAGGCTTTGGATGGTCGATTTCTAGTCATCTGTCTTGATAATTTGAGGCATGAAGCCAATATCCTATCATTTGCACTTTGGAGTTGTTTTTGGTGCAAATAACAATAAAGTTATTTTCCTTTTGCAGACCATATTGTGGTGAATTTGTTGCTGATGACCCACAAAGGAGGCTTGAGCTTCTAAAGCCAAGATTACCTAATGGGGAGTGCCCATCTGGGTTTATTGGTTTTGCTGTAAATATGATCAATGTGGAAAGCAAGAATTTATTTTATCTCACTAAGGGTGGATGTGGCTTGAGGGAGACTTTATTTTATAGCCTCTTCTTTCGCCTGCAAGTTTATAAGACGAGGGAAGACATGTTGCACGCTCTTCCTTGTATAAGTGATGGGGCCATTTCACTTGATGGAGGGATGATAAAAGCTACTGGTGTCTTTTCTCTAGGCAATAGGTAATTGTTATTGGCACCTCAAGTGAAATCACTTTAATTTTGAATTGCATTTTGTAATGATTTCATTCTCTTACTCTCTCTTGGTAGTGTTTTTAACTTTTTTGTTTTAATAATCTAACAGAACTGCACTTGAAATGAGGATCTCCTTTGAATCATGTCCGGTTATAATATTGTTGCAAAATGGATTATGCTCTCACCTGCACTTTTTTGTGGCATTTATCAGTGGTCTTGTATGGCTATGTGTGCAATACTGCAAATACTAATGACTGGTGTTCCAGTTTGATTTCTTTCTTGATAGCAGGATCTGGCAATTAGTTGGAAAAAATGTTTGCATCATTGATGTTCCTCGGTTTAGGACTGGAAATTATCAGTTGCTTTCTGTAAGACAATGTTTACGGTTTTTTTTTTTTTTGTTTCAGTAACCATGATGCAGTAGCAATTTTATCATGGCAACTCCTTTAAGAGGGCTTTCTTGTTGTAATCATTAAATCAAGATCTTCATTTTGTGGTTAAAAATGAAATTTCTCTGTTTTTAGCTTACATCTCATGTTATTGTGATTACAAGTGACCTGCATCTGTCATTATATTCTGTGTTCATGAGTTTTAAGGTTTTATTGTTGCATTTGTATGTCTGTTGTTATGGAACTCTGTCATCTTTAGGAGTGATATGGATCTAAGATTCCCAAAACCTTCTGCGGGTTTGAAGACACCTGAGCATGAAGTTGAAACTGAGAAGCAGCTGAAGGTGATGAACCTAGAGAAAGAAAAACTACTGGAGGATATGAAAAGGGAAGAATCACTGTTGAATGCCACGAAGAACAAATTTCGCAAAAAGCAGGAGGAGTTTATCAAGTTTCTGGCCCAAAGTTCATCATATGCAATTCAGGTAATGCCTCAAACATTTCTTAGAAGAGGTAAATTTTGGGTTACCTACAGAGTTGCGATTTTTGTTGGTATACACCGAGCAAGTATTAATGAGAGCTCCTCCAATAATTAGATTTCGACAGTAAAGCATCCTAATGATTTGATGTCCTCATTAGTGTACTGTACTTGGTGCTATTTGCAATTTGGTCTATAATTCTTCCCCAATGCCAATGGGAAGACCCTTTTTGGATTAGTGAGCTAATTTAGCACGATTGTCCTGAATTATTCTAATTCCATCTGCTTTCCGCGAGTTTGTGTGCAAGCACAGGCTTTTTGGTTTGATTGGTTGGAAATAAATGTACCTTCTATTCTTTGTCAACTCAAATGTTCGTTGGAAGTGGGCTTCTCCGAGGGTGAAGAGGGAACACGTAAAATGATCCTTCCTCAAAAATAACATAATAATAATAATTTGTTTAGGCTCTACAGAACAGAAAAACCTTATTTGGATATTTGGAATTGTGCTTTATTCTAGATTCAAGTACAGTTATTCTATCCTCGTTGTACAATCTTTTTTTCTGTCAAGAGTCGTGAATAAAATGATTGTAACTACAGTTTTGATCTGAATGGCAGTATCAGATTCAGGCGGCACAAAATGGGTTTACCCCAACGCGGTGACTTAGATTGAAAATGCCCAATGTTAGACTGGCAGCAAGCCGGATGGTTCACAATGTTGCCCAGTTGTGCTGGAACTTTTGTTTTAGATCACTGTTACCTTTTCTGGGTCCGGATGAACGCCATCTCAACAGAAGGAAGTGTCATTTTTCCCCAACCGATGAAGAGCAACTGCTTCTACAGGCGTGAGCGGAAGCACAAGAAAGGGCATTCCTGGGTCACAGTCTGCCCTGGAGGACTGAAGGGACTTGGTGGAAAGGGTTCCTGAGATGATCTCCAAGTTTTGTGTACATGTCCTTTTGCACAACAGAGGTACGTCCTTATGAGGGGGACTCCAAATGTCGAATGTTTATATAATTAATGGGGAATGTTTGGCGGTGGCTGATGGTGTTGCCAAAATATCTCATCACTCGCCCTGCTTAGCATTTGTTTGATTGAGAATTAGTTAACGTCAGTGGCATCTTTTGATTTCTTTGTCATTATAATCTTTTGAAAATGCGAGAAAAAGGCTCTTTTCTTTAGTTGTAATTTGGTCATTACTTTTTCCTTGTAATTCTATCCATTTAACAGAAACTTTATTATTAGTTTAAAAAAATTTAAAATAATATCTCCATTCACAACCATTTAATGTCATAAATAATTTTATAATTATTTGTAATTAAAAAAATATTTTGACAACCATTTGTAACTAACACATTATAATTGTTATACAATTTCAAAGAAATAAATTGTTTGACAAATTTTTTATTTATAAATTTGTCAATTTTTTATTTGAATTAACCAATACAACTTAATTTTAAAAAGAAAATTGTCAATTTTGATGATTGATAGATTAAAATATTTAATTAAAGATATAATAACCTTACTTGAATTTTTATTTTTCATAATATCATATCTAAATCAATATTATTATTAGTGTTTTTCAATTAAATATCTAACAACTTATTAATAAGTTCATTATTAATGCTTCTAAATTTGTTATCTAACAACTCATTGATAATTTTATCATAAAATTAATGAGACATGTAAAAACAATTCCTTCTAATTGTATTAAATGCTCTTGTAATCCCTGGATATTAATGTTTTAATATAAGTTAATCTCATTTCTAAAGTATATTTGGTAATTATTTTAATGTCATATTGAGATAGAGGTTTTTGCCTTTTTTGTGACGATACAAATATGAAATAGAAGTGATCTCTCAGAATACCAAACAAGCTATTAATTGGTTTAAGAGAATTAATTTTTAATAATTATTTTGAGGAGATCAATTGCTAAATAATTAGAAAAAATTTATTATGTTTTGTATTATTTAAATTTATAAATCATAGACTTTATATACATACATATATATATATATATATAGAGTACTTGACTACTTATAAATAAAGATTTAATAATATTTATTAATATAATATAAATTATTAGAAATAATTTTTTAATTAAGAGGATGTTTGCGATAAATTATTTTTGAATCAGATTTATTAAATTTACAATTTATCAAATTAACTCATAATTTTAGAATTATAGCTAAGATTTTTAGATTAAGTCTAATTGATATGTTATTATAAGCTTTGAAAATCAACTTACTTATAGAATTTTAGGATAAATGGCTAAAAATATAATTTTAATTTATGATTCATAAGTATCATAAAAATGATTTTCGTTCGCGTTGAAATTAGTATTTTCCTTAGAATATCACAGTCTGCATTTTGACATTAACTCCACAAAATTACAGATTATAAATTTAAATTTTGCGCAAAACAAGCAGAGCGTTGGGACAAATCGTCTAATCGACTACTCACAAGAACGGCGTCGTTTTAGTTCGGAGCTCGGATTTTCTCTAATCCTCATTTCCTCTGGCCCCTTTGATCGTTATTATTATTATTATTATAAGGAAAAGGAAAGATATTTTATTTCTAGGTCATGATTTTTGGTTCAACGTGTCCGTTTCTCTTGCATAAATCCGTAAAAAATTCTCTAGCCATTCAGGATAGTAAAGAAAATCTAAAACACCCCAACTTCAATTGAGTTCAAATGATGTCAAGCCCCTCAAAAAATTTCTGATCATGAGTCACTGATATTCCCCACCACCCCTTTTTTTTTTTGTTGTAACAACTTTGGTGCATTGCTAGGTATTTGCGTGAAATTTCCAACATCATGGCTGCTGCCCTGAGATCCAAACCCTCCAAAGAAACGGCATCCTTCGCAGTTTCCCAATTCAGATATTTTCTACACAATTTCATGCATGCGGGTGGTCGCATGTCAAGTTCTCACTGTATGCACCGCACCAACTGGGACGACTACTCGGTCATCAATCCCTATCACTACACTTCTTTCAAGCCGGTCTCTCTTCGGGGTGAATTCGTGGAAAAGGGTATCGATTTGTGGGATATTAGGAGAACTTGCGGCAGTTTAAGTAAGAATTTTGACAAAAACCGGAGCCGGATATTGACTGGCAGTGGCGGCTCTGGTTTTGGCGATCCACCGGAGGTTTGGCAGCCTCCCGGAGATGGGATTGCTACAATTCGAGTAAGTGAGCCCGACTCAGGTTTAAACCGTGGAGGTAGAGGTGGGTCTGGATCGGACTCTAAGGATGGATGTTGGGGTGGTTCCAACTTGGGGAATAACTTTCCAACACCAAAGGAGATTTGTAAGGGACTGGATAAGTTTGTTATTGGACAAGAGAGGGCCAAGAAGGTTGTTTCTTTCTTTCTGTTTTTTTTTTTTTAATTTTTTTTTTAACTCTCACGATTAATTGGTTTTCAATTGGAAACTTAGCATTTGTTGAGACCTTTTTATGTTTTTGAACTTGTTAAATGAATGAATTTTTGCTTGTGAACGCATCCTTCAACAGTGTTTTGGTCATTTTGGTTGAAATTTGAGGCGTTTGGTTGGACTAATGGGATTTGTCATAGACATATTGGTTGTCTTTTTTGTTAGTATTTTCTACTTTTAGCCATTTAGATTCAGAAGCCTGAGCTTTACTGGAGTTTTGAGAGTTGTAAAAGAGACAATCGTTTCCTTCTTGGATGGAAAGTTCCCCTAACTATTATATGGGGAATGGCTTTGAATATTTGTTTGGTTATGAGTCTCACGTATGACTTTTCCTGTTACAACCTTTATTTGAAGAAAGCTGTTCCAGTATTTTGAGTCCTTTGTGATGTCTAGTTGTCAATTCATGCATTGCACAAATCATTTCCATCATCTCTTTTTTTGAAGGTTCTGTTTTTCTGTTTCATTGTGACATTTATAATATAAGAGCCTTGCGTTACGGTTGTTTTTTAAATTTATTTCTTGGTACAGGTTCTCTCTGTTGCAGTTTATAATCACTATAAAAGAATCTATCATGATTCCATCCAAAAGCGGTCAGTTGGTCGCCTTCAATGCATGCACTAGTTGTTCTGTTCATGTGTTCCCTTGTGTGCATAAATTTAGCTTCTTGACAGGTATATTTAGGCACTAGATAGGTCTTGGTGTGATAAATTTGTGTGTAAATTTTAGTGACCCCTAGGGACTTGTTTTGCATTTGGTTTTTTGATTGGCATAGGGGTTCATGTACTTTGTAAGTCTTCTTTTATTTTGATGAATCAAATCTAATGTTTTGTTGCCCATCTGTCTGCCCTGTGGGATAAAACCTTTCTCCCATCAGTTTAGGCTTTGAAATCCACCTGTGTTTTACTTAAAGTTTGTATAAGCCTATTTGGCTGTCATATATGGCATTGTGTCTAATTGGTGAGAGAGTGTAGAAAATTATTTATGGATCAGGAGGTCATGTGTCATAACACTCACTGCTTAGGTTGTGTCAGCATGTGATCAAGCTGCATTATTCAAATTCATTACATCTGTCATCATAATTCTTGGCCTTTGACATGTTTTTTGCAACTTGGTAAGTTAGGTCTGCAGGAGATTCAGACAGCAATAAAGAATGTGGTATGACTGATGATGATGATGCAGTGGAACTTGAGAAAAGTAACATTCTTCTAATGGGGCCAACAGGATCAGGTGATTTTTCATTGTCATTTCTGTGAAATTTCTCCATGCTTTCACTGTGTATCATTATAATGTTTTTTTTTTTTATGTCTTTTTTGTTCCCAGTGGCTGTTGTCTAAGAACAAACCTGACATCTGAGACATTCATTGCTCATTTTGTTGTTTATTTCAGTGTTCTTTCTTAGACATTCCTAGTTTTTAGAGTAGCAAGGACAAAGTATATCTGCCATGGTTGCTAACTGCAAGGAACAATGTTGCTGTTACTGAAATATGTGACACTTAAGTAGCAAGACTCTTATTATGTTCCTCTCTCTCTCTCTCTCACACACACTCTATATATATAGATATAGATATAGATATATAATCTTACAGATTTTTTCTTACATTCAAATTAAATTCTGGAAGGCATACAACAAGAATCATGGTCTCATTTGTAATTTTATTTATTTATTTATTTTGTGCAAAGCTTTTATTGAATGTTGAACTAAATTTAAGGATAAGTTTTTGCTCATTGTTGTTGATGTGTCTAATAACTGGTCTCACTTGTTCTCTTTTCTTGTTGCATATCAAGGACAGGGAAAACATTACTTGCAAAGACCTTGGCAAGGTTTGTCAATGTTCCATTTGTTATTGCAGATGCAACTACATTAACTCAGGCAAGTTTTTGAAATTCATTGCCTTTCTTTTTGGTGGTGTTTGTGGATCTTTGTAGCATATATTTATCTTGTACCTTTTCATTGTTTGTGTTCCAAGATTTGGAACTGTTAGTGTAGTAAGCGGCTGAAGCTTTTTAATTTGTAATTGTTGTGAGTTGTTAAAAGTGTGTTTACTTAACTAAGTTTATTGATAGCTTTGTTTCTATGAGCTTGAGGTTGTTTTTTAAGGGACCTTTAAAATTTTGTGCCTCTAGAGTAGATGGATGGGTGACACTTTTGGTACAATAATAGTTTTGGTTTTTAATTTAGCTTTGTGAAAGAAATGGAACTATGTATGTCTTTGGAGGACCATGCCAACATCTGATTTTGGATCACCTGAATTCCATTACTCTAGTTCTGCCCCTGCATTTGTTGATACAATCATTTATCTGATCTGCTGTTTGGTGTCTGCATTTTTATTTTTGTTGTAGTTATGGTCTGTTACAAAGACAGATTAGTTTGGATGAAGCTTATGTGAATTGGGTGCATTGGTGGTTTTATTAAAAACACATGCTTTATCTTGGACTTGTTTTCATCAACCTAATTTCACTGTAATTTGGAAGACTGCTCTTGCTTTCTTTCCCATCAATAGTATGTGAGACTCTGTGTGTGTGTGTGAGAGAGAGAGAGAGAGAGAGAGAGAGAGAGAGAGAGGCAGGCTACTACCATTTGGGGTTGTCTTTGCATGAGGTGAGGAAATTCACTCTACTGCCTTGCAATATGGTTTCTTCAAATGCTTATAGTTGACTTTTTTTTTGGGGGGGATTTTTTTTGGGTGGGGGGTGTGGTTAATATCATTCGATATTGTCTTCCCTTCTCTGAAAGCTGAGGAAATTTCACTGGCTGAATTGTGATACATTATGTTGAAATGCTACTGGTTGTGTTTTTTATTTTTCTTTTTTGTCCCAAGCATTTGATGCCCCTTTGTGTGACATTTAATGTTTGTTGTTAAGCACTAAATGTTACTGACAAAAGTGCTGTATGCTTCCAAGAAATGATTTGTGCAGGCTGGATATGTTGGGGAAGATGTGGAATCCATATTATACAAGCTTCTTGTGGTAATTTCACACCTTTGGAATTTGTGAAGGATCTAAAGTAGTATTGGTCTTGCTACCCATTTCATTCAGGGTTTTTATGTGTGTTATCAAAGACTATATCCATATGGGCTATTAAATCTTTATTTAATTCTATGTCTGAATTTAATCTCTCTGTCATGTTTCTGCATCTTTGTCTTAAGTTTGTAGCTCTACTCTGATATCATCCCCCCCCCCCAAAAAAAAAAATCTTTCTCAATTTGTGCTCATATTGGGGCTAACACAGTAATATTCTTCATTTCATATCAATTAGCAAGATATTCTAGGCAGGCAATTAATAGCTAGGCATCTTGTCTCATGATCTGATCCAACATTTTGCTTCTTTACTACTGTTGGTTTTGATGAGATTAATGCAGACAATCAATCTTGTTGGGGACACTCAGGCATTGATTATTAGGGAATTGGCTACAATAAATGCCGATGCATTGAGTTTAATGGCTGGTTCTGCATCTGGCTTATTGTAAAAATTTCAAACTTTTTGGCAAAATTGGGCGACAATGAAAGAAAAATAACAGAGGAAAATAAGAAAGTGTAATGAAGAAATGTTATGAAGACTGGTATAACATCAAGAGGAGTTTAATTGGTGTAGCTGAAATTTCAGAACTGCAACTTTTCATGATACACTGTTTTCAAGAAATACAACATGAGAACCCTTCTATAGACTCAAAGACCCATGAAATTAGATCCTGGCAACTGGATCATTGCAACATTTTTTTTCCCTCTCCGGTCCCAACAAACCTTTGAAAAAAATGGGGAGAGGAAAGATAATTGTGCCAGAGTGCCTGAAAGTACAGTTAGAGAGATTGACTATACCCTTGACTTGAATAATTAGTTAGATTATACATTCCTATGTCTCTGGTACATTCATGACTAACTTTTTTTGGTGAAATATTTGTTCCTTTCTCATTTTCTTTGTTCCAATCTCAGGTTGCTGATTATAATGTGGCTGCTGCACAGCAAGGCATTGTTTACATTGATGAAGTAGACAAGATAACAAAAAAGGTTTCTTTCATCCTGCATCTGGCCTACCCTTTTCTGCTTTTTTTTTCCTCCAAAATTTTGCATTTCTTTTCTGTGACCCACTTATTTTCTTTCCTTTTTTCTTTTCTTTTTAAATTATGTTTTTTTTTTTTTTAAATGTCTTCCCCTTTTTCTTTCCCCTTCCCCTCTCACCACAATGCACTCTTTCTTCATCATTCATTTTTTTCAATGTGCAGGCTGAGAGTGTTAATATTAGTAGAGATGTGTCAGGGGAGGGTGTTCAGCAGGCATTATTAAAAATGCTTGAAGGAACTGTAAGTTCTTTCGTTGCATTGAATTTTGGAATCAGTTGTTTTCTCTGAGTTACCTGACTCAACCCATTGCCAGCCAACTTCACTAGTATATTTACTTGCTGACAACTTTTGTCTCTTAGTGTTATTACTTTGACACAATAAAACAGGAACAGCCACATGATCCATCTCTCAACTTCAGCCAGTTTGGCTGTTTAATTTATCAAATTGAAAAAGGGAGAAAAAAAACAGCATCACTGATTACATAAATTCCAAACTTTTTCCATGACAGGAAAAAAAAAAATCAACCTGATACATTTGTTTCACTGAAATTTTGAACATATTATAGAAGGATGTCTTTGCCATATGTAGGTTGTCAATGTTCCAGAGAAGGGAGCTCGAAAGCATCCAAGGGGCGATAATATTCAGGTACATGCTGTATAATTGATGTGCATTTGAATCTTTGATCAGTCATATATAGATGGATACTGTGCTAATGATGCCATATTAAAGATTGGATGAGTCTGGCCAAGACTTTGTGTCTGACTATGATTAGTGAATTTCTACTGTTTCTCTCTCTCTCTCTCTCTCTCTCTCTCCTCATTGCTGTTTTCTCCAGATTGACACAAAGGATATACTTTTTATCTGCGGGGGTGCCTTTATTGACCTGGAGAAGACCATTTCAGAAAGGTTTTGCTAGCATACATTTCTGCTTGTGATAAATTTTGTGTGAAACTTGAAAGGGAAAATATTAATAGAAGATACTATTGATCCCTCACAGGCGCCAAGATTCTTCTATTGGGTTTGGTGCACCAGTACGTGCAAACATGAGGACAGGTGGTGTTACAAGTGCTGCTGTGACATCAACTTTGTTGGAGACTGTAAGTGCAAACCAGTCTTCAATTAGCAAGTAACAGCTTGTAGCCTTTTCATTTATCTTCTATATTTCAAATTTTTTCTGGTTATACCAGCTTTTGAACATTAACTTGTTAACTAACCCTTTGGCAGGTGGAAAGTAGCGATCTTATTTCATATGGTTTGATACCTGAATTTGTTGGAAGATTCCCGATCCTTGTCAGTTTGTCAGCTCTTACTGAAAATCAACTTGTGCAGGTAATTATTTGTTGACACTTTATATTGATATAACAGATTTCTCTGTGCTGCTTTATTCCTGATGGAATCTCAAGGAGGATTGACTTTGTTTGATGGCAATATCAACTAGATGGTAAGAATGTTTAGAGATAGATGCATGAATACCATCCTCATGAAAAGTTTGTAGTCTTTAGACTGAACTTGCTAGCTTGTGTAAAATTTTTCTGGCATCCTCTGAAATATGATTAGTGGAGATTGTGTGATTAATTTATTTGGCCTTCCTTTTTTTTTTTTTTGGATATGATTTATTTGACCTTCTTAGTTATTATACTAAAATTTTACATTCCTAAAGTTGTCTTTAAAGTGTACTAGGCTGATCAACTGTTTGGTGTTCTTTATCATAACTAGAAATGATCCTTTGTAGGTTCTGACAGAGCCAAAAAATGCTCTTGGAAAGCAATACAAAAAGTTGTTCCAAATGAATGGTGTAAGTGATATTTTGTTCTTGCTCTCACTTTGCAGATAAGTTTTGCCTAGCATGGTTATCCCACTCAAAAATCTTTTTGTCCTTTTTTGCATGCTATAACCTGTCTTGCTCCTGGAATGCAAAAACTTGTTTTTGTTGTGCTCTCAATATGCTTGGGCAAAATTTGGATAGCTTTGCTGTAAATTCATCTGATATTTTATTTTTATTTTTATTTTTCCAGGTTAAGCTACATTTCACAGGTAATGCATTGAGTTTGATTGCTAAGAAGGCAATAACAAAAAGTACCGGGGCTCGTGGCTTACGGTCTATATTAGAGAAGATCTTGATGGATGCAATGTATGAGGTAATCATTTCCTCATTCTAGTGCAATGCTCATGTGCTGCAAAAAGATGATGCAGCTTGTATTCTTACACAGAATATTGCTTCATGCTTAAAACTTGGCGGATTGGGTTACAATGAACAATTGATATATAATGGAAACTTTGTGGTCTTATCACTGGATCTCTTTACTTCCTTTTACTGCATATATTCTGCAGCCAGGCGGGAATTTTATTTCCTTGGAAGGTCAAAATTTTATACTTGGAAAAAAATGTGTGTACACATTTGACTTTTCATTCAAACAAATTACGGTGAAATATTTGAGCATTTAATATGATGGGAGAAATATTGTGGTCCTTTCTTGGTGGAGTCCAGGTTAGGGCTGTTTGATGGAGAACATGTCTCTTCCAAAATCAGGTTTCCTTTGTTTGCTTCTCTTCAATAAAGCAAATTTGTTTAGACCAGTGGCACAGCAGTGTAGAACTTGTCCCCGAGTACCTCTCTCGAGACTACCCTTCATTGGTTTAGGAGATGGGTGTATTTAATTCCAATGGAGTCAGCTGACGGTACAATAATCTAACATTCATGTTTCGTAGGCATACCTAGACAAATTGTGAAGACACTCATGTTTGAGGTCTGACTAATTGGCGCTTGGAGCCTTTCTTGTAGCAGCTTGTATTTGCCATCGATTTTTCAAAAAGTCTAAATTGCCAAAGTCAAACAATCTAACATTCAAATTTTTCTGCAGATTCCTGACACTAGAACGGGAGATGACATCATAGATGCGGTTATAGTTAATGAAGAGGCTGTGGGAAAAGAGGGAGGCGGAACAGGAGCCAAAATCCTCTATGGAAAAGGGGCATTGGATCGTTATCTTGTCAAACGAAAATCAGAGGTGCTTGTTAAAACACATGCTCATTTCTGAATCCACATGATCCTTTCATCACAAAATTTTGTAGCGGCTAATGGGCTGTTTGTGTTTGTAGATGACTCCGGGGGCCTCCGATGGAGAAGCGGAGGTGGAGACGGAGATGCCTTCTATAGTTGCCAGCATGTAATCTGATTGATAAAATTTTAGAATTTGTAAGCAGTAGTAGTAGTAAACATTATATTAACTTAATAGACCATTCCTGAAAAATGTGCAGTGTTATGATTCAATTGCGCGCAGCAATCAAGCCAACTGTGTTAGCGTAAGAATATGAATTGAACTACATCTAATGGAAGCACACCAGTGTTGCTTTCGGACCAGTCTGATGGGGTTGCATTAAGACGAGGTTTGGATTCTTTGTTTAGGCACGAAGCAAGGTGTCGTAAAAATGTCAAAAAAGTCATTGGTTTCACGACGTTAAACATTGACGCAGGAATTTATTATTCGAACAGGGATGACTCTGAACATTTGACCTCCACATTTGGCATTGAATTGAATTGGAAGCCGCCCTTCATGAAGTGAAACTTCCTCCAATTTAGCAAGAGAGAACGCATTGAATTCATCTTCTTGTTTCAACATGTAAGGGGTCTATAGTCCGTCTCCTTTTAAGACAAAAATGATTAAAAGAATGAAATAATGCAATTTTTATTGTACTCTTTTGTGTAAGTCGATATTTTACATAGAGAGCCCTAACAGCCGTCGGATTTTTCTTTTTTTTAATAATGCTCAAAATGGCGACTATCAACGGTCATAAATTTTCTTCCGCTGTATATTTTTCTCTCCTGGAAGAGAGAGAAACTAGAGAGATAAAAAGATTTTAAAAAAAAAAAAAAATATATATATATATATATATATGTCAGCGAAGGAAGAAACGGGTTATTTTGGGGAAGAGGAGTTGCCAACCTTCTCGTGATTGTTTTTTTTCTTCCGAGAAAATTATAGGGAACAAGCAAGAGAGAGAGAGACCAGAAAGAAAAGTTGAGATCTTTGTTTTTTTTTCTCTTTTAATCTTTTAGTTTTTGTGATCCACAATGAAAAAGCTCACAAATTTTTGATCTCTTTTTTGTTTTTTTTGATCTAGTTGGTCTTTGTTTGTTTTGAGCTTTTTTTTTTTAAAAATTTTAAATTTTTTGATAATTATGGAACTGGATACGATTGACTGTGTTTCGTCCTCTGATGGGATGGATGAGGATGACATCCATCACCACAATCTGCATCACCACCACCATCAATTCGCATCATCAAAGTCTTATACTGTCAACGCCAATTTCATCAATAATAACAACAGCAATATTTTGGGCCCAACGGCGATCCCAACCGCCACCAGTGTCCACGAATTGCTAGAATGCCCAGTTTGCACCAATTCCATGTACCCACCTATCCATCAGGTCTGTCTCGTATGTGCTTTTGGTTTTCTTTATTATTATTATTATTACTTTGATTTTGATGGGTCTGTTAATGGGTTTAAATGGATTGCATCAGTTGGTTTTTTAAGGCATTGATGATTCTTTGTGAGTTTCTTATTGGGTGATGTTAGTTTGTTGTATTTGATAGAGGAGGAGAATAGCTTGAGGTATGTTTGTATTAAGTTGGCTTTGAGATTTCAATCAATTTTGCTTTGTTTTAACTGTGTCTAATTGTTTCACTGATGATATTTATGGATATGAAACCTGGCCGTACATTATCCAAAGGAAAAACGTATTGGTTTTGGAAACAATCCGGTAAAAGTGTGTAACCTTTCCTGCAACTATTCAATTGTGTGTCTTCAAGAACCATCTGGTTAGATCTAATCTGCAGTTTGGTTCCTTGAATTGTGTGTGCAATTGATAAGCACAGTGTATGTTCGGATGTCACATGCTGCAGATGTTGCAGAGAAACTTTCACGTGAGTGCTAGATTCTTGCATCTACTTTTGCATATCAGTTTACCAGATCAACAAGGATTTATTGGGAATACTCTCTTTTGTGCTAAAATGTAGAGTCATGAGAGATTGCAAACATAAAAGAGTTGTTAATCCAGAGCTCTCATTATATTTATATTAAGTTGGATGGTTTTTCTCTTCTAGGAATTTAATGATGCAAGGCTTCTGGCTTCCTGTAATGCCATAACCTAGAAATGCATTTTGTTACGTCACTTCTAATTCTTGGTGATAGAAACTTATTTTGTCCAATGATCCCATGTTTGAACTTTGACTGTGTAGAGTAGTTATGAACCATATCATGCATTAGTAGTGTAAATCCCCTATAATAGATTAGGTCCAATTTGTTAAGCAACTTTAGCCAGCATTGCTGGGTGGTCAACTTTGAAATGTTATAATAATAAATAAGGGATAAAGCAGGCCTAGAGGGCTTGGGGACATGGAAGTCAAGGTTCATGGGTTCAATGAGTGTGTTAGACAATTGAGGTGGGGAGATATGCAGTGCACAATATATTTGCTAAGTTTATGAGTAGGTGGCATGTGCTAGAGGCTGCACATGTGAGTTGTGGGAAAGCTTTGGGGCATTATTTTTGGGTTCAAGCATCCAAAACATCAATTTTGACTAATTATTTTTGGAGTGAGCTGGTCCAATATGGAGATTATTGTTGCATAAATTTTGTTCAAATAATCTTGAAAGCAACCATTGTGAGCACTTGTTGGCCATGTGCCAGTGAAATGAAGGCATCTCTTTAAGTTGGGGTGGGGGAGTTTAGGAAAATTGTTTTTAATTCTTGTCATCATCATGGGATGTCCTCCATATTTCTTGAAACAGCATAGTTTTAAAACTGTGTACTGACATCAAGCAAGACATGCAGTATGACATGGTATCTATAGTTAGTCTGTTCATCATCTAGGTTTAAAGCTGCAATACAACTGTCATCATCATTTTCCAGCCGGCACCCTTATGTGTGATAAAGCAGAGGTCATTCCTCTTCTGCAAGGCATTTGACCTAACTCTCAAGTTCTGCTTTTGCCTTTTGACATAAGCACTTAATGGTTTTTAATAAGTTGAGTCTGAACTGAGATATTATTGTTTTTGTGTGTGTGTGTGTGTGTGTGTGTGTGTGTGTGTGTGTGTGTGTGT
>CM038599.1:2620559-2730930 GCA_021533255.1 Ceriops tagal | reverse complement strand
GTGTGTGTGTGTGTGTGTGTGTGTGTGTGTGTGTGTGTGTGTGTGTGAATGTGTGTACATAGAGACCAAGAATGTTGAGTTGCAGTATGCAGAGAAACCCTGACAGTTTTCCTTTCCTTTTCTGGGTATTTTTGTAAGATTTATTATTCTGTCCCCAATTATGTGTTGTTTTCTTGAAGCAAGAGAGACCTGGCTTTGTTCTTGACCCAAAAGAATGCAATAAGTTTGCACTGAAAATATTTAAGGATTTATTCTAATTGCCTGGTTTCTTTTTGGTAGTTGGCTTGTCATCTCATTGTACCACTTGTGCCTCTTGCTCTCCAATTTTGTGTTAGTGTGCTTGATTCAATGCTGAGGTCTATCTTGTTAATTCCAGAGTTGAGCATAATTGCAGATATGTATGTGCATGTTTACAGTTATGAGAGAATCTAGATTTTAAGTATCAACTATATGGACCTCTTTGCAGTGCCACAATGGACATACGCTCTGTTCTACTTGTAAAACGAGGGTACACAACAGGTGTCCCACTTGTAGACAGGAGCTTGGAGATATTAGGTGCCTAGCACTGGAAAAGGTTGCAGAGTCACTTGAATTGCCCTGCAAATATTACCATTTGGGATGCCCAGAGATTTTCCCTTATTACAGCAAGCTTAAGCATGAGGCAGTTTGCAATTATAGACCATATAATTGTCCATATGCGGGATCAGAATGCTTGGTTGTCGGAGATATTGCTTTCTTGGTTGCTCATCTTAGAGATGATCACAAGGTGGACATGCACACAGGGTGCACATTCAACCATCGCTATGTAAAGTCTAATCCGCGGGAAGTGGAGAATGCCACATGGATGCTGACGGTAATTTTAGTGTTAGTTTTTAAGATGCTTTTAATTACCGGTTGCCTTTCACACTAGCAATGTGCTCAAAACTTTTTTCCCTTCAGTTGTTTTTGGAGCATAGGGCAGTTGTTTTTTAGGTGAGACAGAAAACTAATTTGTTGAAACAAATATTGTTGGTACTACAGATCTTTCCTGGAACTTGGAAGGTTACAATGTAATTGTATAATCAGTGTGATATTATGACTGAAAAATTAGGTTCTAGCTTAGATGATGGTGGCATTTCAAAATTGTGGTTTGCTTTTCATCAGCGAAGCTTAGAACTGGCCAAACAACAGTCAACTAACTTATTCTGGAGTAGGTTGCTAGGAACCAATGCATTCGTTGATGCAGTTCATATGATCAAGTAGAGGATAGAGCTTGATGCTGGTTCCCAAGGTGTGTGTGCATGTATGGGCTTGTCAGTACGGTGGGTTATATGTGCATCTGACCAAGGGCCTTAATAACTCAATGACCTTTACTTCCAAATATGTGTTTCCATGTTTAATATTCCCTTGGGTGCTTGATATCTGAGACATAATGCTGTTATCTTCAGGTATTCCATTGTTTTGGTCGATACTTCTGCCTTCACTTTGAAGCTTTCCAGCTAGCCATGGCGCCTGTTTACATGGCATTCCTTCGTTTCATGGGTGATGAGACAGAGGCTCGTAATTACAGCTATAGCCTTGAGGTTGGGGCAAATGGTAGGAAGCTCATGTGGGAGGGAACACCACGAAGCATTAGAGACAGCCACCGGAAAGTTAGGGATAGTCATGATGGTCTCATCATTCAACGAAACATGGCACTTTTCTTCTCTGGTGGGGATAGGAAAGAACTAAAGCTAAGAGTCACTGGGAGGATATGGAAGGATCAACAAAATCCAGATGCTGGTGTGTGCATACCAAATCTTTGTAGCTAAGGCAGGGTGGTTTTGAGGACATCTACGCGTTTTATATGTGTTGGGAACTGCTGTGTGCTGTATGTGATTGCTGTATTGGGAGAATTAACGAGTTTGACAGTTCCTGTGGATCATATGGTAAGCAGCTGTGTTTTTCCCTGACCCTGAGGCTTCTGGCTCGATTGATTTTAACCAACAGGCTTAAAAAACCACTAAGTTGAGACGTAATGTTACTTCTCTTAGGCTAGTACCCGAGGGTACTTGATGGAAATAAAAAAATTTTACTTCTGCATATTAAATTCAATAATCTCCTTTTTCTCTCTAACTTCATTTTTTTTTTTAAAAAAAAAAAAGCATAGGAGATGTAGTAATCTATCTGTGAATTAAAGTCAAGATTTATTTGTTTCATACAATTTTTTTTCATTAAAAACAAAAAAATCATCATCTGAGTATTATTAACTATTAAACTCGAGATTCCGTGGTGATTGAAATATGGATAATTCAGCTTAATCGTGTGCAATGTGGCAATTGGCTTGACCGTACAAACCATCTAGTCTCTGAACTTGAACTGACATAATCAAAGGTAACTGTAATTCAAGTTCAGTGTTACTGTCAGGGCTCTTCCATTTATCAGCTGAGACAATTGGCTCTCATAATCTCTTTTGAGAATATCACCAAATTTGCGGCATAATGTTTCCAAAAGTTCAATGTTATTGTCAATAAAGTAATGAAAAATATCTTTTTATTTTGCATATTATCAAAACATATAATTTTCCATATAAGTCATCATACAATGATCATGTATGTATTCATTGATTTTCCTACCAGATTGTGCAACTGATTCTTTATAATATTTATTACTAAATAAGTTCTTTCTATTGTAATTATTGCAACTAGTAAATTTCAAGTTCAGAAGCAATTTCCAAATATTAATGTCATAATATATATATATATATATATCGAGAGAGAGAGAGAGAGAGAGAGAGAGAGAGAGAGAGGCAAACGTGATGAGAGGCTGAGAGAACTCCAAAATCGAAAGAGATCATTACAAGAAAAAGACGAAAGAAAGATTTACGACGTTGAATATTTTACACATTTGAAACATTCCTCAATCACAAACCATATGACCAAGCGGAAAATTTCCAATTTTATCAAAAACTGAAACACGGCGTCTGATTTATGTTCAACTGTTTATAAGTTACAATTGGCCTTCCATTTATCAAATAATAAATCGGTCGATGCATCTTTTAACTAACCTCACTCAGTGAAAGTCACCCAAATTCTAGCTGGCAGCCATTTTCGAGGAAGGAAATTGGATGGGAATGGTCGGAATGAAAGGAACTGATTTCTGTCTCTCCTCTTTGTTGTCTAGCGAGGGGAATAGAAAGGAAAATAATTATATTTTCCCGTTATTTGGTCAAACGCCGTGACGACGAGGGAAAATCAGTTAAAAAGGCATAGCCATTTGGTATTCTGACACCTATTTCAATTGCGAATTAACTGCAAAGGACAAGCACACTCTCATGGACCTTTGGCTCAATCACGTTGATTTGGTCTCCAAAATTTTTTTTTTTTTTAAAAAAAAACTGTGTCGAGTTGAAACTTCAACAATAAAATAAAATAATAACTATAATAATAAAAAAATAAAAAAAATTAAGGACAAAAATGGTCAAATAAATTAATCAATTATTTTTCTCCTACAAATACTTTGAATTTGGGCAAGGAAAAAGATTATTTACGGAAGGTTTCCTTCCTAAAAAAACAAAATGAAACGAATTTTCTTTTTGGATGTTCCCCCATATCTCTACTTTACAAGCTCTTCAGCTCCAACTATTGTGAAACCTTCTTCCCCCCCAAAAAAAAGAGGACCAATAAAAAAATATTGAGCTGCAAACAGGGTAAGAAGTAATTTTTGTCACTCAAATTACAAACACCATGCAGTGTTTTTTTTTTTTTTTTCGGTTTTTCCTACTGAAGATTTACAATCTTCCCCAAATTCAATGCCTCCCACTCCAACATTGTATGTATCGTGGCTTACCTTGCTGCTTTCATCGGATTCCTTACTAATCCACCACTAATTATTTTTACTTTTTAATTATAAATTAAAATAGATGGCGTAATGAGATTATAATGCACAAAGTAAAAGTCAGATTGCCAAGTAAGTTGTAGTATAATTTGAAAAATATAAAAATGAACGTTTTAATAAAATAATTTCAAAAATATACCTCTTAATCGTATAAAAAATAGGCTTAGTCATATTTTACCCAATAAAACTCAACTTATTAACAATTTTTTTAATTTTAGTTCACCGCAAACATCACCGGAAAAAAAGGGTTGGCGATATTCATCAAACTCTTCAAACTGCTCTACCCAACGAAATCAACTCAATCTACATTAAAACCACCAAACCCATCAGGTCTTGATTTAATGATGAATGATGATTCGGTAAAAACTGAAACTTGTAGTTTTATAGAAATCTATAACTAAATTAAAATGAATTGTATTAATATTCATGTGATATGTTGTTTTTTACAAAAATAATTAATATTTTATAGTGTTGCACGCTTTTCATTTAGGTATATTTATTATAATTTTTAGTTATATACTTATTGATTTTTCATTTTCATTTTATATTTTCTTATTTTTAGCAGACTTATTATTGTGATTTTTTTTTCTTTGTTTTTATGTTCAATGTAATTTGAATCAAACGGATTAAAACCCTGGTCAATTATGGGATTTAACTCATCTATATTCTTTTCATTTGTACTTTTAAAATTATTCAAACTCCATTTCACGACGAAAAAATGTGAGTGGATCAAGGATTTTTACCTAATCAAAGACATAGCTAATATATATATATATATATGCGTGCCAAAATGACAAGACATGTAAATAATTATTTCGAATGTACAATAAGATAGATAGTTTTGAAAATGTAATAAATTGTTAAAAAATTTAAAACATTTTATTATACATTTTTATAGTTTTATATATTCAAAGTAGTTAATTATACATTCAATTATTTTTTCAAAAAAATTAAATTATATATATATATATAGTTGATATTATTGGCTTCTTCGACGTACTCTCTTTACTAATTTAGTTTGAATATATATACAAAGAGTAAATGTTTATAGCGAAAAATTTAACTTATTTTTAAATTTTAATTTTTTACTTAAAATTATTAGATATTTAATTAAACAAGTGCAATTAAAAACAAAATGATATATTCTTCATGATATTTTATTAGTTAAAATTTTAAATTTTTATTATGATGTTTTAATTTTGAATATTAAAAAATATAAAATTTATAAAAATATAAAAATTATTCAAACTTATAGTTTGTTGCATTTTCTAGCCATCCAATAGTTCCGTACGCGTGAACATACGGGGAGGGGAAGAGAGAGTGTCAATCGATCATGCTTGCTCTTGAGCTCTGCTTTTTCTAGAAAATGCAACTTTGGTCTGAGCTCTCGTCTGACAACTATTGAACGTTGAAAGTTGAAACCTCAAAAGTAATCAATAATCATCTTATATTATATATTTGCCTCAGGGAAGGAGGGAAAGAGAGAAAAGCAGCCGATCATTTTGTCTTATCACAAAGAAAACTGGCAGGCAGGGAGGCTGAGAAATTTGAGCTTGGCTGGGGAGATATAAGTCTTCTTACTTATCTTTACTAAGGTTGGCTTTGCCGCCTGCCTGCTGTCATAGGACAAAGGGAAAAAATAAAAAACAAAAAAACAGTAAAAGAAACAAGAAGACAAAGATGGAGGGAAAGAAAGTCTGAAAAATGACATGATTCAAGCAGGAACCCGCCAACTCATCTACATCATCCTCATTTTGATCACCTGCTTTCTCACAGGTTAGCTCTTTCTCCCACATCTCAACACCCCACCTTCCATTTTCTCCTTTTTTTTTTTTTTTGTTTTGGCTTTCCTCTCTCTGGTGGTGAGTTCTTCTTTAAATTTCGGTGTCAAAATGGGTTCAGATTTTTCTCTCCTGTATCTTTCACACTTTTCCCCCTTTTTTTTTTCCTTTTTTCTTTTGTTTTTGTTTTTGGTGCACATTCTCTGTTTTCTTTGCTGCAATTTCAGGTCTTGTTTGATTGTCCTTGTGATTTTTGAAATAAAGAGAGAGAGAGAGAGAGAGAGCGAAAGGTTGGAAGTTTGCGAATGTTGAAGTTCCATGTGATAATACGCCTCAGTGTGAATATAATGCTTTGTTGGGACCTGCACTTTCAACCCCAGAAAAGTATTTCTCTTGCATAATTCTTTCCAAGTTTCGAGGTCGATCCTTGACAAAATTCTAGGATTCAAATGTTTTCCTTTATCAAAAAGTTAAGTTTCATTTCGTTCCGTCTTTTTCTTTGTCATCGAAAAAGACCTAATTTTAGTTGATGGTACCTACACCTAACAGCGTGCTTGGAGAATCTTTCATTCCATTGCTTCTTTTTGAGTGAATGGTCTATTTTATTGAAATGAAGCCGAGCAACTTTGCTTTATGTGCTGATATATACATAGTGCTGTTCACTCTTCGCATATTGCACTGCCATCTTAATAACTCACACCTTTGAGTTCAGCACCTGAACGCTTCCTTTTTTTTTTTTATTAGGGGGGGGGGTTTAATGAAAGGTACATACGCCTAGCGCCAAATCACAGTCGAGCCTCGCGAGTCTACACTCTGTTTGTTTGCTGAGAAGAGATGGGTACAAGAAAGATTACTCTGCATCTGGGGATGGTTAGTGGGGTTCCAGAAAAGAACTCTGTTTAATCTTTGTTCTTATCGTTGTCACGGTATCATCACTGAGTTTTTGGTGAGTGAGCCACGAATGTATCTTTTTTTTATTATTATTATTTTTTAATTCTGGGAAGAGACTGCTCAAGGTTTGAATATTTCAGTAGCAACCAAAAAAAAAAAAAGGGAAAAAAAAAGATTTTAAAAACTTCAGTAATTTTGTAGTATTTAGAAGCAACAACTCATGTTTCATTTCCATTAACCTAAAGTTCTTAGGTGATGCGTTGAGATATTTGTTTGTTTGTTGGTTGGATGGATTTTATTTAATAAGAATTCTTGTTTCTTTCTTTATTAAAAAGTTGATTCACAGCTTGAGGCTTCCGTCAGAGATTTGAGTGTATTAAGGGATAAAGTAGGAAAAATCGGAAATGCTTACATAGGTCTTGTTCGTGACGAGTTGTAGTATTCATGATGTCGTTGGTCACCATCGCGCACGTACTGAAATTTCCACCTGCCACCACTTGTATCCATGCGCTTAAATATCAAAACACTGTATTCAGATGACGATGGACTTCTTGGTTGTTTGGTGCAACTGGGCATAAGGAATTGAAGGCCGGACAGCAGCACGTTGGTGTATGTTAAAAAGAGTATAAAATTGTGTATTGTTTAAAAACTAAAGATTTGATATAATTTAGAAATGTTAATAAATTTTTTTACTTACAAAAATAATTTTTAAGTGTCTTAAATAATTCTTTAAAACTTCACATTCACTTAAAAATTTTAAATCTATAAATAAGATAATTTATAATTATTAGATGTTTATACTCTAGTGATAAATTTTACTTTATATTTTTGTATTTATTGAATTTATTTATTTTCATCAACTTAATTTAGTATTATTGAATCTAGTACATGGGTTTAGTCTACCCAATTTAATTTTATTGAAACTATTAATCATTTACCCCGCTCCCACAAACGACAATTGATTAATCACCTTTCCCTTCTCATTTTTCATTCTTCTTTGGTTGTCTTTGAAAAATCAAGTGGACCGCTGGGGTGAATGACCGTGTTACCATGTAATTGGCACATTCTTTTCTCATCTCTTTTGTGGGAAGTTCCATGTATCTTTTTCGCATGTGTGACACAGTCGTATGGATTTTGCATGGTTGTGTTCTTTAATAGTTTGCTACGGACGAATTCTTTTGGTAGACAGTGTCATCCATTGAATCTAGATTAATCATGAACTATATGCAAACCATGTTTTGCTTTGAGAATACTTATGACATTTTGTAAAAGCCAACAATTACCTGAACCATTAAGGTATCTTTGAACTAAAAGTGGACTGGCTATTTGCTCTATCATGCTCAACAATGTGTTGCTGCAACATGAATAACAAACACACAGCAGACTGTCTACGTTCTTATAGGTTTGTCTTTCTTCGTAAGTGAAAATGCCTGTCCCCTTTTTGAAGATGGCTAGTTACACTAATGACTTCTGCTCGCTGGCTGCTATATGATGCATTGTTCAAATTAGTAAATCAAGAATTCCCGAGGTACAGGAATAAATAGCGAGCCTTCAAATATATTGCATGTATCTTAGAGCAAGCAGTCGTGTGGAGTTCAGCAATTTGCAACAAAGATAATCCCTTCGTAGGACTAAAACTATGTCAGTCCATGATTTTAAAGGTGGATGTTGCTGCCAACAACTGTTGTCTTTTTACTAATTCTACATTTCTTTGTGACGGCAGGTGGAATTTGAGGGAAGCAACTTTGGTATATGCCTAGTGACTGCTAAGAAATTTTGAGAGTAAATGCTAGTAGGATTTCATGGGTTGCCATTGCTCAAAGATAACTAAACATACACCTGGTTATGAGGATCCTATTCCTCTGGCTGCTGAAACTCCCTGTGAGTGTCCACTATCACCATGCTGATTCTTCAAATTTTTCTGTTGTAGTTAGTCTGCGCTTTGTTTGTAGCTTAAGATATCTATATCTCGGTTATCATTTTGAAAGACAAACGTATTGTGTGCCATTAAATTAATGTTCGATCAGGCAAAAATTTTACAACTATAAGGACAGTGAAGTGAATAAATGCTTTAGCTGACTCTGAGGTGCTTCAATTGTTAAATGACTGGCTTAACTGCAGGTGAAAAGGGAGCATCTGTAGCATAGTTCGATCAGCATAATCTTGTAAAAGATCTACTAATCCAGTCTTTTGCCATGTCTTATGTCGTCCACTATCAGTTGCATGTCCTGGTTATGGTAGCTGATTACTTAGACTTGCTTGCAGTTAATGTCAACGAAGTAGGAGCCTTGTATGAACTTTTTAAAAAGCTGAGTAGTTCAATCATTGATGATGGGCTTATTCATAAGGTATGGCACTAGGTTTTATTTCAATGATCCTAAATGTTTGTTTCCAAGAATTTGACATTAATTCTAGTACTAATGTGAACATTAAATGTCCACATTTTCTTTTGATCAGGAGGAATTTCAGCTTGCACTCTTCAGAAACAAGAATAGGAGAAATCTGTTTGCGGATAGGGTATTGACTTGTTACCGTGCTTTCGTCATAATCTATTCAAGGGTTAAAATTTATGATCTATAACGAAACTCCAGCTAATATTCCCTCAACTCTGCTGGTTACGAGGCTGCAAACTTGTGCTCCTTAGTTACTACCGAACCGCATCATTTTCTTCCGTGGCATCTCCTGGCTTCCTAATTGTATCTGTTTGGTTCACATTTGTAGATTTTCGATACTTTTGATGTCAAGTGCAATGGAGTAATTGAATTTGGCGATTTTGTCCGGTCTTTGGGTATCTTTCATCCAAATGCTCCTGTGGAAGGCAAGATTGCATGTAAGCTTGATTTTCCGAGAAAGAAAATTATTCCGCATTTCTGCATACAGGAAAATGCAAAACATTTTCTCTCTTTAAATTTATTTGAAGTAACGAGTCAAATAGTGATCTTCCATCCTAGTGAATAGTTTGTTGTTGAGTAAATAGGCTGTTTTGGTTTTTTTTTTTGGCAGTTGCTTTCAGATTATATGATCTCAGGCAAACAGGATTTATTGAACGAGAGGAGGTGGGCACCGCGAATCTTTTCTCTCTAGTTTTTATGTTCCCTTCATTGGCATTCCCTGAAGTCCTCCATGTTTAGTTACCTAGGAGTTTTAGCACTCCACACTGATTCCTTCAATGGCAAAGTTGAATTTTTATTTATGCACTCAAAGGCTGTTCTTGGCTAAGACTAAGAACAACGCTAAGAATATCAAGAAGTCTGGCAAACTTTCAGAAAAGGCCAATATCTCTGTAATTTACGCCATAGGACGTTTTTGACCGGCAGTAGCTGTTGTCCATACAACTGGTATCTTTTTGGCTACCTTCTCATATAACTTTCAATTGCCTTACAGTTGAAGGAGATGGTGTTGGCACTTCTACACGAGTCAGATCTGGTACTCTCAGATGATGTGGTCGAAACAATTGTGGGTAAGGTATAGATTGGCATCCACGTTTCATTATGTCAATTTTTATGCTCACTTGGTTTAGAAATTCTGGTTCGGATTAAACAAATGTTTTCTGCAGACATTTAGTGATGCTGACACGAAAGGTGATGGAAAAATTGATATGGAGGAATGGAAGGAATTTGTGTCAAGGCATCCTTCTCTTATAAAGAACATGACTTTACCATACTTAAAGTGAGTATCAAGTTCCTGAAGCAGTTTGTGCCTCAGGCAATGCAGTCAATATACTAAAAGTTAGATCATCAATTCTTCACCCGCATTAAACCTTTTGATTAATGACTTTGGTGTTGAATGCCCCAAATACTTTTAATTCTGTTTGGTAATCAATAGCATATTCTTGTATACCCTTCATTTTTATTCCCATATGCATATCAAGATCCACCTTCGTTCTGTACTCAACTAAGCTCAATTTTGACTTGTAGAAACTTAGATCAATTTATTTCTTACATTATTCATAGTTAGCATCTATTACGCGTGTAGCATCCAACATGCCATCTGCTTTGCAACTGTTTATTTCTTATATCGTCTTAATAAAATAGGATCTGATTTATCAAAGAAAACAAAACAAAACATGCCATCTCCTTTGCTGCAGGGATATAACCTTGGCATTCCCAAGTTTTGTAGTGACTTCTGAAGAAGATGATTCAGTAATATAAACTTGAAGACATCAAAATAGTTATCAATCCCGCCTTTGTGTGTCTTATGGGGGTGCCTTTACTTCATTCCTATCGTAGTTTGCAAGAAAAACTGTAGTGTACAACCCCTCTTTGAACTCAACAAACATATGGTCCGCACGGTGCAACTTCATTTTGCCATCGCCAGCCCTCAATGAAATTCTTCGAAAGTGGGATTTGTACTGGTTAGGTCTTTGTATATATGCACATCCAATTAGAAGCAGCAGCAGCAGCATTGACTTTTGTGGCAAGCTTATCTGAAAAAGAAATTTACATTTGAGATGGTCTTGGTTGTCTAAAACCGTCTTAGACACTGAAGTTCCAAGTTGGCTCGATTTCTACTCTCAACGAGAAGAATGTCATAGCTGTTATACATAATGTAAGATTTTTTTTTTTGGTAAGTTTTTGTTTTCCTATGCAATGTACTTCAATATACAGTGAAGGAGTGTATCACCACTTACATAATGTAACATAATGTAATTATAATCACCGCTTTTGATGTGATGGCTCGCTAAATATGCCAGATGGGGGTTATGGAATGAATTTTACATTTCTGCAAGTGCATTTAGGCCTCTACAAATATATGTTTGCTATCCATTGGATAAAGGGGTGATTACACTTGATTTCAATTTTATTTTCGAATCTGTTCGGTTTAACTTTCATGAAACAAAGTTAATTTGGAATTAATAATCAAAGATATGAATGTACAAGAAAATTGTAACTAAGAAAGGGGTTTAAACTTAATTATTACTTAATTAAGTTGTGTATGTATTTTCTTAAAATTTAGGTAAATTAAAAGTCATGTAGTTTCTTTATTTTCATTAAGGAGTTCCATTGTGTTAATCACCACTATTCCGTTCCTTCTAGTTTTCATTCCTTCGCTCTGCAAAGTCATCGAATAGTTACAATTGTGCTTTAATTTTTGAGACGAGAACCCATAGCCGGACTGCACCCTCCTATGATTCTGATTCCTAATACGGTTTCCAACCATTTGGGCTCCGTTTTTAGTTGGAGCCTGACCGGGTCTAGATGAAAAAACTATGGGTCCAGCCTCCATCTTCGTCTGAGCTCAATCATCCATGAAACAAATCCGGGATTTTTGCATATTTCGAGTAGGCCGGACCCAAATCAGGTTACAAATTGGGCTTACAAACCTTTTCAGTCTCATTGAACTTATGACCCGAAATAATTTCCACATGAATTGCCTCGTAGGTTCAATCGAATTTCCAGTATTTTATGCATACAGTTTACTAGTTTGGGACACCCCTATTGATGGCACTAGTTTTGGCGCTATTTGCATACGAATAATCTTAAATATTATAAATTTTTTTTAATATATATATATTATTTTAATTGGTTTGATGTCACTTAAGTGGGGTCCTGCATCACATCTTCGGAAAAATAACCAGGAATTGACACAAAGCAGCCCGTCTGCAGGGCAAAGTATCGCCAAGCTGGCTTTGAATCCACCTGGATCGTCGAGTCTGCCAGGACCCGCAGAGTTAATATCGGTAGGCCACATATATGGGCTGTGCTTAGGCATAATTGCCAGTAACGTGCAGGGGGTCACCTCTCTCTCTCTCTCGGCACATGTTTGGGAGCATTAGCGTTTCATTATCTTCATAGGCCCACCGACACCAATTATTGGAGATCCAGTCGCAGCCTCAAATCCTCTGCAAAATGCGAAGGCAACAAAAAGAAGACAGTAACGCAAAACAAGTGCACAAAGTCAAAGTAATACGTACGATCGCATTTCTTTCCACAAATAATAGTCATTATCCATGCTCCTTTTAATGATAACCAATTACATTTGAGAAGTAGAAGAAAGACAGCCAAATTTTCATTTCTTTCTTCAACTTCTTTACTCCAAAATATTACGAAAGATAAGAAAGGAACCATGAACGTTACAGTGAATTATTGCATAATGTAAATAAGAAAAAAGAAGAAGAAAAATATTATTTATACTTGATTACAATTAGAGCTGAAATTTAGAGGAGCATCTATCCATTTATGACTGACTTTGACAGCAGGAGTATATATATATATATATATATATATATATATATACTTTATTGTTCACCTCTTCCTTAATCAGACAAGCCAGCCATAAATGCCACTCCAGTAGATGGCAGCCAGGACGACCCAGATATGAATTGTGCGACCGTGAACTTACTTGCCTCAGTTGGGGACGTGATGACCCGGTACCCCGGCCAATTAACCCGTTGCCCTACTGCCGCTCCCGGCCCATTATTCATGTATTCCCCGTAGTATAGGGAATCGAGTGCAAATGTTGCATTCCACTCAAGCCAACCTCTAGGATGAACGTGATCACCAATGTACGATAACATGACCACCACTCTAGAGTATAGCTTCCATGGACGGCCCAGATACGTCGGGAAGGCACCTTTCGATGCCTCCAGATCTGGGGTAGCAAGGATCCGACAAGCGTGGATGGAAATACCCGTGTTTTGATTCGGGTCTTTACGGTTTTGGGCCGTGATCGTGTTTTTCTGCATAGGCATGGGCTTCCGAGAGTAAAGGCTGCAGTTTTGGAAGACCACGGCAGCATTGCCGCATATAACATCTACGGTTCCGTAGACGTCACATTCGCGGAAGAATTGGCGATTTGAGTGCACATAGAGGGTGTCTTGGTAGCCGATGATGTTGCAGCGATACACCACAGCGTGGTCAGCACCAACCCGGAGAGCCACTGCTTGGTGCTTGGCTGGACCGGCCCGGTTCTCAAATGTCATGTCACGAGCAATAAAGCCAGTTCCTGTTGCAGCTGTGAAGAGTTTTTTTTTTTTTATATATATATATATAATTCCAATTAGAAAGAAATTAAGGGTCATAATTAAACACTAAGTAATTAAGATTAATCAAAGCCCTACATTTGTATTGAGTGGCAGCTTCCGCAGTCATCTTTAGCTGCAATGAGCCTTTTTTGTTGATTTAATTAGTGCCAAGACTGTACCTATTAATTTTGCGATGCCCATGACCCCACCTCCAGTAATGTGATAATTCTCTTTCTTTATATCCCTAAACTTCACTTCAGACGGGAATATATATATATATATATATATGGGGATAAAGTACAAGAAAAGGTAAAGCAATATACACAATTGAGCTATTGTAGACCTCACCAAGGCAAATATTCACAAATTTATTTATCCTTTTTTTTTCTTCTTCTTCTATTCGAATTTCAAATATTAGCCGAAGAAAGAATTATGAGTTTTATCGATTGAGGACAGTGTGGAATGGGAGGCGACGTGCAAGTGGAACAACTTAAGTTCATGTATACCCTACAACCTTTCAATACAGCCAACGAAAAATCACAATGTGCAAAATGAGGAGAAGGATGATGCGGGCTCAATTGACAACAGAGAAACGGGTGGCCATACCGAACAGAGAAGCTAAAGCAATAAATGGACGGCTTTACAAGCTTTTTGGCCCCTCATATTCGAGATTGGTGGGTGACTCCGCCAAATGAGTTATGTTTTATTTTCGACAAGTATCTAAATGCCCCCATCTTTTTAATCAAAAGATCTTTTGGTAAATTTAAATAAATCTAACATTAAAATTATTATATATATATATATATATATATATATATTTGTATGTATGTATGCATGTAGATATATGTATATTACCGAAGGAAGCAGTGCGAAATGTAGTGGTTAGATCCATGATGCTTTTTCCACCTGAAATGATGGTGCGATCTTTGCCATCTCCCACGAACATCAAGTTCCATTTCTTCCTCCCCACTTTCAGGTTTTCCTCTTCGTACCTGAAATTGGATTTCAGAAGCATAGCTCACAGGTCAAAGTCAATTCTCCCGAATTCATATGTTAATTAAGTTAGGCTTAACATATATATATTAACGGGAGGAATAATCACGTCATTTCACTATTAAAGCAATAAATATCTGTAACGTGTTAAGAAAGGCGCTCAACCTTTTTCTTGGATTCGTCGCTTTGTTACGTTCCATCGTTTTAATTTTGACTTTTACTTTTATTTTTACCTTCCAGCCATGACGTAAATTACAGTTCGCCTGTTGCTGTGCTCCGGCGCCTTCTTAATCGCCTCCGATATCGTCTTGTAAGTGCCGTTCCCGACTTTCGATACGATTATATCGGCGCGCATGACCGAGACCGGCAGAGTGAGCAGCTTCCTCTCCATTTTACCGAGCCAACTCGGGAAAACATCGGCATTAATGTCAGCCCCACCCGATGTAGCAGCGTGCATCAACCTCCGCCGGTTCTGTATCGGCAACCCCGAGAAATCGTCGCTGTTGCTGCCGGAGAAGATCGCCAGGCAATTGCTGACTAGCTCCGACAAGTCCTTCAACTTGTCGGCCATCTGGTCCTTCACAGCCCCACTCACATCAGCGAGTCCCTCCGTACACGTGTCCTGATTGGACAGCGCGGAGCTAAGCCACGTCAGAACATCCTGAGACGACCCGCCGACAGAACGAGCCATCCCGTTGGGTTGTGGAGCGACAATGGAGAGCGAGCGTGAGAGAGCGTCCACAGAGTCGTCGAGGAGCTCGATGCAGTCCTCGTAAGCCGAACGGGCAAGCGGGTCCATGTTGAGATAGGGCATGGCGGAGGAGAGGTAGAGGGCTCTGCTGAAGTGTTGCAGCGTCATGTTGAAGGAGATGTGGACGAGGTCCCGCTCGCTGGCCACGGTTGACCCCGGGAAGTCGAGGAGGGTGTTCACGCAGAGATTCGGGTACTGGGTCCTGCTGCACGTCTTGGACATTGCCTGGGTGGGCTTCCTCGTGCTGGACGGTCCGGGCTGGCCCGACACTCGTCTTCGCAGTGTGATCAGTAGCGCGGCGGACACTGCTGAGGCAATAATTAATGCGAGAGAGAGCAGGGAGAGAAGGATGATCTTCCTTCTACGGGAGGACGAAGAGGAGGAAGACGCCCTTGACGTGGCGTATTCTGCGTGGACTGAATGGGAGGAGCCTCCCCCCTCGGTTGGCCGGAGCTTGCCATATTCCATCAGTAACTGAACGTAGTGTTTTTGTTGCGCTCTCCTGGTTAAGTTATATATATAATATTACAAATTTTTATTGATTTATTATAAAATATTATTTTATTAAAATGAATAATTTAAAATATTTTATCATATAATTTTATTTAATAAAAATATTGATTTTATGATATTGTTAAACAAAATTTCATAATAATATTTAACGTTACTCTATATATACACTGTATCATAAATATATATATATAGATGTGGAAATTGTGGACGAATAATAAGAGGGGGTTTTATTACATAAAGCAAAGGAAAACAATGGTATAATTGAAGAGAGAAGGTGTATGTGTGGGTGTCGGGTCGTGATAAAGAAAGGGGGGGGATAGAGGGAGATCATAATAGAGGTGGGTGGGTGTAAAGTCCAGATCTAAATTCAGCATTAGCTGGCCTCGACTTCCTTCCAGCATTGCTCACTTGGTGAGTGAGTGAGTGAGTGAGTGTGACGCAGAGAGAGAGAGAGAGAGAGAGAGAGAGAGAGCAAAAGTCGTCTGGATCGTTTGTAGCGTTCTGCTTCTCTACTTTTTTCAAGTCTTCCTCTTGTTTTTGTTCATCCTCTTCTTCGTGCATGTTTCCTTTGAACTAGTGAGATTTATGTAGACAATTCAACTAGTTGCAAATGGGTCTTTACCTACCTATTTTATCCTGAGATTCCATTAGGTGAATTTAAAAATGATGAGTTTAAACAAATGTAATTACTTGTTATATTATATATAAAATATTAATACAATATGAAATAATAAATGTATATTATAAGAGCTAATAATATTCATTTGAATTTATTATCTTTCAGTCAACTAACCATTTTTTTTTTTTTTCTTTACGAAAACTGAAGTCTTCGGGTTGGAATGCAACTATGCTTTTCCGTGTTGAACCGAAAACCAAAAAGATTTGTTTCCGGCAGTGTGTTGACTGATTGCAATATATATATATATATATATAATATATGTGCTGCTTCAAGTTACTTTTCTAAAATAAGGTACAAGTTGGTCGAATATCATAGTAAGATACATCACAATTTATTTAGAAAAACATATTAATAATAAGCATTTATCACCCAAAAAAAAAACAGAAAAGAAATCTTAAAGACGAGGTCTTTTTAATTTTTCAGTTTCGTCAAAAGAACATTAATTTAAAATCAGAAAAATAAAGAGTTTATTAGGAGCAACATTTTGTGTGAATAATTTAAAATTCGATATAAACCTGTTAGACCCAAATTCAAAAAGATCACTAATTTGCAAACAGATCCTAAAGCTAGCTTTACAAACTCAACCCCAAAAAAAAAAAAAAAAAAACACAAAGAATAATTGTTATGTATGTTGTAGAAAACAGGCTAATATTTTTATAACTTATTGAATTAAATATTTGTGCGATAAATTATAATTCTCAACCAATAATTTGAATTTTCACCTATGCATACCCATTTTCCAATAAATGTTCAGATTTATGCGACTTTTTCCTCTAGTTAGATGCATGGCAGCTCGTGAGAGTTATTTCATGTTAGAATAGAAATTTATAAAATCTAAAATTATATAATCGCTTTGAGTCATGTAATAATATCATTATTTTTTTTTAGGTAAAATTTACTCTCTTGTTCGTTGTATTACAGTCACTGCAAATTTCCTCCTAATAGAATGAAATAAAGTGCTTGAATTTCACTTGTGTAATGTAAAAGCAAGATAGTAGAAAAGTTTTTTTATTTGAATTTAATTGTGTGTATTATGTTTTGCTTTTCTGCGGTAAAACAAGACAATTGAGATTTGACTACAATAATGTAACAAATATAACAATTTTTAACTCTTTACGACACAATTGTTTGTATAATAATTATTAATTGTTTTGGAGACCGGATACAACTGTTTTAATTACCTAATATAATTATTTGAATGATAATTATAAAACTGTTTCTTCATGATATTACTGTTTGTGTAAACAGATACAATATATAGAAATGATTGCTTTCAAAAGTTAAACAACTATCTTGACTAACACTTAATAGTTGCAATAATTATTGACAAAAATAGTAATAATTATTTATACTCCTAATACCTATATATTAAGTATATTAATCATCTTAAGGATTACATATTAATTTAAGGAGAATATATTAATTCTCTTAAAGAACATTAATTCTCCTAATACTTCAATTATATTAATTAATACTAAAAGCTACTAAAATCCTATTTTAATATTTAATATTAAAATTCCTCTGATATTTATATATTAGAATATAATAAAACTTAATATAATAAATTAAAACCTAAGCTTCCTCTAAGAAATTTGTTTTTGTAAATAATCAAATCAAACCTGATGAATTTTAAGTGGGGATGGAGAAAGGAACTTGCTTATGAATTAATGGACTTTTATCTCCCTAAGATTATATTAATGACCTAATGCATCTAATAATTATGAGCTTTCTAAAAAAAAAAAAAATTGGCGATTGTTTTAGTTGAATTGACTGGGAGAATTCTATCCAAATTGGCACAACTGGCTAACATTGCTCACATTTGGTAGCCGCTGAGCAATGTATTTGTCTACGCAAACTTGTACCACAGCTTGTGCCCCAAAAAAAAAAAAAAAATACAGCTAGAATTTTTGAATCTTAGCTAATAAATAGGTTCAACGAATTCCTGGTCTTCTTGTTTTTTATTTTTTAGTCCAGAATTTCCCGTCTTCTTAATTTCCCTTGTTTCTTCATTTTTTGCCCATGAAAACATTTTCTTACCAAAATTAATCAAATCAGCGAATATCCATACTCTAGATTTATTGAATCATAAACCTTAACATTACAACAACCAGACTTAAATTGGAAACCCAGTTTAGGACACTAGCACATGAGAGAGGAGGCACAACCAAAATGTTAAATTATATTTGATCAATTGGCTCAATGACGACTAATGAATTGACTAGTTAGATCGATTACACGGACGATTAATGTGTATATGTTGTTTTGAAAATAATTGTGTGGAACGTGCGACTGTTCCACAATTTGATTAATTATGCCTTGAACTTATGAGCAATCTTGTTTGCTTTTAAATAATTAACATTATGATTTTCAAATTATTAAACCTGCTTTTTTATTAAAAAAAAATTACTTTTTGATGCTCTTTACTTTTTTCTACATAAAAGGTTTCTCGATGATAAGTTGGGTAATAATTGAATGAAGTCACCATATCCACTAGTAAGAAAAAGCAGTAAGAATTGCACAACAATCGGAATCTTGGTGCAACCAACACATTAATGTTATGGAATCGAATCTGGCCAATGATAGAGATGTACCACTTGTAAAGTCGGTGAAGACCTATTTGGTTCCGTACATCCTTCATTAGGATCGACATAGTGATGGAAACAGACATATCTCTATCGCTGTATAGTGATGAAAATAATCTTTGATTCTATTCCCAATTTAATTCTCTAATGTATACAATAATTACTGTAAAAGAATATAATGATTGAGATTTTTTTAAAAGAAAAAAAATCTTAGTTTAATGCTGAATCTCCGGAGCAATCTTGATTTGATGTTGATTTTTGGTGATATCAAGTTGATGATGTATTCATGGAGTCAATCCTTCAATATATATATATATATTCATATATGGAATTGGGACAACATATAAACTAAGATATTCATAAGAGGCATCATCCTCTATTTTAAAATTTTGGATCAAAATCATTTAGTCTCTAGCTCTTTTTGATGGCCTTCACCTTTGATTCTATAATATCGAGTGTGGCTGTATGCCATCATTTTCAAGTGCGCTGTTTTCCCTTGATAATCTGTGTCTTGCGGGAATTCTGTCGTCCACTCGAAACTGGACGGCGACCGCGCTGAAGGCTGGAACTTTCATTCTTTATCTCATTTGAAACACTTTTTCCTGTGCATGTTATGACATATGACATAAACCTAGAGGTGGCTGGTTGGGACGGAATCATTTTAGATTTAAGTTATTTTAGGCCGATTTTTTTTTTTTTTTGAGTCACATCAAATTTTGGGTTGGGTCAGATTAAGTTGCTGTTGAACTCAAGTCGGCATACAAGTTAAAAATGTGACCAATTTACTACGCTTAATTGAATAACGTCGATGCACCTTTGTTTGGAAGAAAAGAACAGAAAATTCAGTGATTAGTGATTGGTAAACTTTATCAAGACCCCATTGGGTTGATCTAGAGGGCAATGGAAGTTAGACGCAAGATTCTTTTATCTAATGGATTACGGTCTCTGAAACCAAGGAATATATTCAAAGGCCTCCTTTTTCTGATCACTTATCCTCGCCAGCCATGGAAGCAACCGAAGAAAGCACATGAGCCCTATGCCATCAGCTAACCGAAAAGGCTCCGAATAGCTCTGCATGACGCGGTGACATGTCCTAATCCAAAGCCACTGAGGATAAAAAAAAAGAAAAAAGGAGGGAGGGTTGGGGGGGGGGGGCAATACGCCAATTTCACATTCTGTTCGGCAAGCACTATCGCACAGTATATGTAATTGGCAGATGCAATCGCGGTGAAATTCCGGCATGCACATGCCAAAGCAGCAGTAAGAACAAGCGTACATTTCTCTGGATAATTGTTTTTCCGGCATTAATACACGATGCCGATTTTTGACGGGAGAGTTTATAAAAAGTACACTTATAACGGTTAATTGTATAAATAGAAGACTATTAACGTATAACTCAATGATTATAATTAAATTATTTTTGGCCCGTATCACTCTACATCAAAAATTCGTGTTTGCCTAATATTTTTTCTTTGTTCCTCATTACAATCCTGCACACTTCTTCTTATGGATGATTCGTAGCTCCAGCCCTTTGGCTGGTCCCATAAGTAAAAGAATTGAAAAATGAGTTTGGTCAAAAAGTAAAAAATTGTTATATTCAAGTTTAGTGTAAATAAAATTTACTTAAATTTGATAATATTAAAATAACAAATTTTTTTATAAAAAATAATAATAACGAGTAACTTTAAAATTTTATTTTCAATATATTGATCAATAAATTTATCATTCATATATATATATATATATATATTTATAGTGGAAAAAACAGGCAAAGATCTTGACAATTAAAAACAGGGGATGCCGATTGACCAAAAAATGAGTGGCATAGCTGGCACAGAAATTAAAGAGCATGCCTACTTCTATGTTGGTGGGGGACAGCGGCAACATATTCCATATTCACTGTCTAATCTCATGCTCCGTCATTACCTTATCTACTCTATACTCTAGCATTGTCCATATATATATATATATATATATATATATATATATTATATGTTATCTATTAATTAATTTTAGGGATTCAATTATCTCAAAGCTATGTCATGTGTGCCACCACACGGCAATAGACATTAAATAATGTTTTTCTGTGACCACGGTTTCTTTTCGTATTTGCTGTTGCAATGTTCTCGTTTACCTAGCTTGATGCACAAGTCCTTGTTACCAGTCTGTAGTGGGGAGCTGAGGGTTCAAGCCTTTGACTGCTTGGCACTATAGCCGAGGGATTGAAAACTAGTAAGGGGAAAGTTTTTGAGAATATAGAGAGAGTCCTGTAATCACAAGTTCGCATAAGAAAATTCTCTATTGCATGTAAAATATTTTATGTTATGTAATCATATTTTATATAACATAAAAAAAAATTATAAGAATAAAAAGGACCCATGTAAAATCTACTAGAATTTTTAATATTTGTACTATAAAACTCAATTTAATACTTTTTGAATCTAATAGTCTATGAAATGCTAAACATAAACTTTGTAGAGGTTATTATTATGTATATAAGAAGCTGTTAAAGATAATTTAATCCCACAAGCTTAATAGCAAATCAACTCTTAACATCATCCCATTTGTCGGGTCTATGAATATTCTATTCTTACTTTCAATCAATCCATTTTCTTTTGAAAAATGAGGAACAGTAATTTGGTGAATTATACAAAAAGCATTCACCTCATCCATCATTTCGTAAGACCTTAGTTTTCTTGCTTTTTGGTCCTCGGCAGGAGTTTCTTAACATTTACAAGTTATACTTGATATGGCTCGCACACTTTATTTTAATTTCAAGCGTTAGACATCTCCTTAAGCCGCATCCATCTCTGTCTTTGAATACTCCATCCCCCTGGACACCGCCGGCTAATGGGGAATTTCAACTTAACACTGATGCGGCCATCGGAGACAAATGGACATCCTGTTTTAAGTGTCATTATCCGAGATAGCAAAGGCACACCCCAATTCTCACTCTCTCCTTGGGACTGGAAAGCAGATGTTTTCACTTGACATCCTGGAGATAATTGCCTTTCGGGTTGCACTACAGAAGGCAGAGTTTTGCTGAAGGAATTATCATTGCAAGATTTACAAAGACTTTACGTTTATGGGTAGTAATTCGTCTAAACTCCTTATGAGAATTTCTCTAATTGTAAGAAAATAATATAACTTCAAAGGACTTTCAAGAATAAACAACAATAAGAATCGAATAAACATCTTATTTATAAATTTAGAAGAGTTACATATCAAAAGCCACAACTCTATAATAAGAGAATCACACATTTATATAATTGAAGAATTACATTTTTTTTATAATTAAAAAGTTATGTCCTTGCGATTGAAAAGTTAGATATTTACAATTGAAAAATCATATTTTATGGATATAAATAAACAATTACATTTTTACAATTAAAAAATTACGTTTCTAGAATTGAAAAATGCACACTTATTCTTTCCAATCAATCAAAAAAAAAAAAAAACAAAAACAAAGTACATTATTCTTTGGAAACATCGCAACTCTTTAATAAGACAACAACAACCCTTATAACTTTTTAATTGCAATTATGACTTATTTATTTATTAAACAAGCCAATGCGACTATCCATATATTCTCCAACAGTAGTTGTAGCCAATTTTGGAAGCCATTTTCTTTTTTTCTTTTTCACTTTAAAAGGGCATCAAGGAATAAACTTTTGGAAATATCAAAGATGAGCAGAAGATAAAGGAAATAAAAAGCTAGCTTTTACCTTCGACCACAAAAGTTAAAGAGAATCCGGGAAAAGTTTTTTTCAGTACCAACCTTTTATCCACCAGCAACTACCAAATAGTTTTGAGTCTTTTACCAATGGGACCAACAATGATGTACTGCTATTTACATCCTTTTAGTGCACCGAAACAATGAGTTTGTCTTTTTTATTCATTGATAGTCCAGTTATTACAGGGACTATTACTCTTTTGAATGTGCCTCCACCATCAAGCAACGTAGATTCGAAGTTGAAGGGCAATCCTGTGAAAAGAAGCTCAAGCGTCATCTATTTCTTACATCAACCAATAGCTTATATTATCTCTTCTATCACGATTAACATTCTCAATCCCAACTCCAGTCCAGTCTATTTCACTTATCTGATGAGAATTGGACTTGCATATACCATAGTAATTGTATCTAAATTGATTGGTCCCAATCAACTTTCTCCTAACATTTCCCATGGAATTTACTAAAGTGATGTGTGACTTGTATTTACCACCATTTATTGCACCTAGCTTGATTTCTGAAGTGACCGACGTCTCTTCGATGTTCTATCCATTGCCCCATCGAACCCCTTCCATGTCTGCAGGCAGGCATAAAAGTAAACGGATTAACTATGCGGAACTGACCCATCAAAAACAATGGCCCTAAGAACCAAGACCCCGAAAAACCTGGCTAATAGCGGTAAAGCAAACCTGAAGTCAGGCCCAAATCGCATTCCCAAGATAAATTGATCTTTAAGGCTTTGACATTAAGGAAGCAGGCCCGTATAGCTCTTGTCCCAATTATTCTTTGTCTTCGAGATCCTTGGTCTATGAAATTATATTTCAATCTTACACCACCCAATGTATTAGAAAGATCATAGTACCATGACCTTCCAATAAGGGAAAAAAGAGAAAAGACCTTTTCATTATGACTTATACTTAGCTCCACATGGAACATTTTTCTACAATTTTTTTTTTTTCAATCTTTAGTTGTTTTGTAAATATACACCTTCACTTCAATGATTTGCCGGTAAACTACCCTTCAGTTACCATTATAATTTGCCGGTCCAAAAATAATGAGAATGCAACCTACCCTTGAGAATGTGTCAGCTCTTTGAGCGAAACAAGGAGGCAGGCATCTGTCATAGGGTTTTGTTGCCTAAGAAGATAGGCAGCACGAGTGTAATGAAACAGAATGAGGGTGCCGCTGGCCATTCTTTGGGTCTGTTGCTCTGTTGTGAGAACAAGAAAACGAGGTCGTTGTCTACTACAAGAAGTCCTTTCTTTAATTTATTATATAAATATAAAAAATTATGAATTACTGCAGATTGAGCCACTTTTTCACAGTTTTCAGAACCTTCAATCCGCCTCTAAACTTTAGCTAGCAATTATTTTTCTTAAAAAAAAAAAGCCTATATTTTTTGTCCTTTTGATTTGACGAGTACAAATCGTTGCAATTTGAACTATAATTTTTGACCAGTCTAAGTGAATTTCGAACGGCTCCAGTGGACATAAGTATTATTAGAGTTAGTGTTCAATTACCCTAATAATATTATTAAATAATTTTATAAATATTATAATTTTATTCAATTAATAAAAATGTTATATAATAATTGAAAGGCACATTCAATAATATAAGTAATGTCTTTGTGTGTGTGTATGCATATATATTATATGAAAAGTAGAATTTAAATTAGATCTAATTAAATTAAATTTTATTATAATTTTATTTTTTAAAATTTGAATTAATATTAACAAATATGAGTTAATTTCAATATGATTTTTCTATTTCATCCAAAAGCTAGCATCGTGATGCTCTCCCATTCGATGCTATACAATGATTTTAGCCTACCTACCGACTAAGAAAGTTATAAATTTTATTTAATTAGAATTTACAAATATTTTAGTCATGATCAACTTTGTTATAAATCAATGACCACAAATTACAAATCTCCCATAAACGCTGTCGAGGAGTAGGTGTGTAACCCAACTAAATTATGCAGTTCACGGCCAGTCAATTCGATGAGTAAAATGGTATTTGGTTTTGCAAAGGAGGATCTGCATAACTTCATTCGATCGAAAAATATTAACGAATACTACGAAAATTGAAGCATGTCAGCCTTAAAGGATCAATTTTGTCCAGTGCTACAACCACATCGTGGTGGGAAGGCAGGCACTCATCCCAGCCTAGCCAATTTAAGTTTAACACTAACAGCCTAGCTTAGCGCTAGTCAATATTTCTCAAAGCGTAACCAAAATAGTGGGACTCTACATGTTTCTCTATTCCCTCCCCACCCCCTCTTTTTGGCTTTTCAACGGGAGATGGACTAAAAGTTTGAATTGTAACAAAATTAAATGTTTGTTGTTGAGTTATAATGCTTTAAACGCTGAAGTTTAATATAAAATTGACCTCCAAGCTGAGAGTTTTTGTTTAATTAACTAAAAAAGGATTTTTTATGATTTAAAAAAAAAAGGTTCGCATCTTTGTTGAAAGTAGCTACGGGGAACACAAATTTCTAGTTTACCAATTGGATAGTTTCTGGTAAAATTATTGAAGCTTAGTAATTGACGCAGTAAAAAAGTGTAATTAATAACAAAAAATTAATAACAGCGATTGAATTCCAAAAAACAAAAAATATAAGCTGCCTTATATAAAAAATTTTATCAATTAAGGTAAAATATAATACGTTCTCTCTTATTAAAAAATTTTAAAATATATATAATGTGTAAAATTGTACTAAAATTATAAAAAATTTTGTTTAAAAAATTTAATTAAAATTACGAAAAAACTCATTACAACTTTTTATCTTTTTTCTCGCTTGTCTATGTACTCTCCAGGCCATGTCAATAATGACATGTCTCAAAGAGAGTCTTACTATTAGTGACTATCAAAATTGACAGTCGCATTGATCTCAATGAGCAATGGCTGTTACGGGGGCGAATGAATTCGGCCAAACTAATAAGTTACGATCATACAAAATAATTGGAAGAGAATTTTCATTTATGGTTGAGATCAGCGGCAACCATTCACGCTCAAATATTTTCCAATTAATCGCTGAAATTTGTGAAACTATTGATCACAACTTAATCTTGCCATGATCCAAATTAAAATCAATCTTTGCAATAACTTCCCAAAAATATTTCATGCTGCTAAATGTAAAACTTTCCACGATACAAAACAACAGTGAGTGGAAAGTCGATCCCATGCAGTACGAAAGATGTTCATTCATTCATAAGCCCCTTTGTCTTGACACAGACATGGCAGAGATGGGCCTTTTGGCTCTCTAGGGATTATTGTCGCCTTTATGGGCTCCCGGCAGCCTCGCATTCTAAACGACAAATGAAAAATAGTAGATTCAGTAATTAATAATTTTAAAAAATAAATGTAAAATTTATAAAAATAAAAAGAAATTAACACGGTTCTTATTAATATTGGGACATGTGTCAGGTATTAAAGTCTGTATTTCCCCGAGTAATAGACTTTAAGCATACAGTTTACGTCAATAAAACTATTAACCTAAGCTTTTTGAATCAAGAGTTCTGCACAACCATAGGTTAAGCCGATTGATATGGAGTAGGCCATGGAACCCCAACAAGAAGTAACTTCATAATTGTGCATAGACGGCCTAGGGAATGACATCTTTGCCCACATATACGTCATGGAGTAGTCATTCTCATATGCTCTTTTCCACGAAAAGGTGATGCGCTCACTTGAGGCGCCAACCGCAGTTGTCCTGTTCTGGGGTAGGTCCTTTCCTTGTACTTATGTCTGTCCTCATTCCAGAACCAGAACTTTGCCAAGAACCTGGAGGGTTAAGATCTCAAGTTGTAATGATATTTTTCCCGATTTGTCCTACTAAGTTGCACGAATACTTAAAAAATAGATGCAAAACAATTTCATTTAGCAAAATGAACATAGTGAAAGAGAAAGTTTCTTAATCTAACTCTACGTCCCTTTCCTCATATATATACACTTGTTTTATAATGTATTCTAGAAACTTAGTCGGACAATGAATCAGGAAGAATGGTATTGTTCTTGCTTAAGGCCTGTATTTGTCCTGATTTTATACAATAGAGCTGGCATTTTGGGGATGATTTGACAGATAACGGATGTATTTTGCCCAACTTGGGCATGGCCTTAAACAATGTTATCTATATTACGTATTATCTCTGCTATTTCATCATGATTCTTTAATCCCATCCGGCCTGGAATTCAATTTTTGGTCATTTATTATCTACCCACTAACAACCTAGCCAAAGTAGTGGGACTCCACGTAGTGGGATGAACCGTGACAAATTTGTTTTCTTTTTTTTATCACCTATTTTATTGTATTAAATATTAAATTATATAAGAATACAAGATTATAATCTATAAATTTGTTGTGTGAGTAAAAATATAAAAAATCTTCTGTAAAAAATAATCTTGAAAACTAAGAGGATAAACTCCTTATTTCTATAACATAGAAGCAGTGTAATATATTTTCTCTTTTATTTGATGCAAGTATTTATATAAAATGATTATATATCGAGAATGAAAAGATAAATAAAACTTAGTATGTGACAGAGAAACTAAAATAAAATTAAATATTTATTGTTGAGTTATAATGCTTTAAAGGTTGAATTTTAATATAAATTGACCTAAAAAATTGAGAGTTTTTATATTATTAACTAAAAAAGGTTCATATCTTTATCGAGAGTAGCTTGGGGGAACTCAAATTTAATTTTTAATTTACCAATTTAATAGTTTTTGGTAAAATTATTGAAGCACAGTAATGACATGTCTCTCAAAGAGGGTCTTATAAGTAGTGGCTGTCAAAATTGACTGTCGCATTGATCTCAACGAGCAGTGGCTGTTAGGGGTTGAATGAATTCGGCCGAACTACTAAATAACGATCATACAAAATATAGGAAGGAAATTTTCATTTATGGTTGAGATCAGCGGGAACCATTCACGCTCAAATATTTTCCAATTAATCACTGAAAGTTATGAAACTATTGATCACAACTCAATCTTGCCAATGATTCAAACTAAAAGTAATTTTGACAACTTCCCAAAAATTGTATGCTATTAAATACAACTAAAGATGGTCATTCATGAGCCCTTTTGGGCCTATAAAACCACGGATTAGATTTTAAACATAAAATTAAAAATTTTAGTAACACTATACCATACCTATGATTAATAATAGGAAAACCTTTTTGTCCCATATGTGGGGGCGGGGGTGCTTTTGGGCTCCATGGGGATGGTTGTTCCCTTTATGAGCTCCCGGCAGCCTCATAACGTAAAGGGTGACTAGTTAAAATGGGGAAGGAAGAAGCCTACGTTGTTAGCTACGAAAATATATCACTAAATACGGATAACCATTTTAGAAAGTATTTTACATGATTAAAAATTTAAATTTTATTATTTAATTTTTGAATTTTAACTTAAAAATTATAATTTGTTAGAAAAATGAGGCTTATTTTATTATACAATGTACAATTCAATAAAATTTTTAATACAAAAAATTACCTTATGACTTCCCACGTTAGTGTTGGGATAGACTTGAATATACAGTTACGTCAATGCAACTATGAACCCAGGCTTTTGAATTAAGGGTTCTGCACAACTGCATGTTAAGGCCGATTGATCGAGAGCCATGAAACCGCAACGATAAGTAACTTCATAATTGTGCATACCCTAAGGAATAACATCTTTGCCCACATGTACGCCATGGGAAGTCATTCTCATACGCTTTTTTCCATGAAAAGGTGATGGGATCACTTGAGGCACCACCTGCAGTTGTCTTGTTCTGGGGTAGGGCCTTTCCTCACCTATTGTACCTGTGTCTGCCTTCATTCCAGGACCTGAACATTGCCAAGAACCTGGAGGGTTAAGATCTCAAGTTGTAATGATATTTTTCCCGATTTATCCTAATAAGTTGCACAAATACTTAAAAAATAGATGTATAAAAGTTTCATATAACAAAATAAAAGGAGTAAAAGAGAGAGTTTCTTAATCTAACTGTACATCCCTTTCTTCATTTATGTTTCTTTTTGGTGTATTCTAAAAACATAGTCAGGATATGAATAAGGAAGAATAGTGTTATTCTTGCTCAAGGCCTGAATTTGTCCTGATTTTACATAATAAAGGTGGCCTTTTGGGGATGATTTGACAGATAAGGGATGTATTTAGCTCACCTTGGACATAAGCCTTAAATAATGTTATCTATATCACACAATATCTCTGCTATTTCATCATGATTCTTTGAACGCATACCAATTGAGGGCATGGAATGCAATTTTTGGTCATTTATTATCTATTGGATTGCATATTTTATTCAGTGTATTTAAATATTTGAATAAGTATTATATGTTGATATACAACAGATGATTTGAGTTTTAAGGGGGAGAATCGATGTTATTTGGCATGACATTGAGGCAACTAATTTTTACAAAAATTGATCGGCAAGTTGTGAGTATGTGATGTGACCTGAGTCTCATAATTATTTGGCATAATTTTTGTCTCTTACCCGGAAGCACAAAAAACCTTTTCTTTTTTGCTAACCCTTTTTTTTTTTTTCTTTTGGTTCATATATGCCACTGCTTCCAATTCTTTCTTTCGGGAAATTATCAGGAATTTTCGTTCAAATCCAGAGAAAAAAATTTTAAAAGAGTTGGAAATGCTAAAGTTAATCATTTAATCTAGTAAAATACTTGATTGTAGGCATACTTTAAGTGCAAAATAAAACCAAATTAGTACCTGTAAAATCAGGAAATGCAAGAATCAACACATAAAAAAAATAAACGAGAATCAGTACTTGTTAGAACTTGAAAAACTCAATGTCAATATCAATTTCCAATAATTATACATGGTCTCTCTCAAAAATAATACAATTTAACCTTATTTATAAAATTACACTAACTAAATTAAATTGTAGTAAAATTTTAAATAAAAATTTAAAACTAATAAAAAGAGTGACTAAATATTAAAACAGTAGAATGTTTAACTTAATATAAATCTAATAAAATCAGTAATCACATTTTAAATTATCATAGTTACAGAATATTGATAGATTTTTGAATAATAAATATTCTTTTTCTTTGCCCATTGTCGTGATATCAAAATTGATTTAAGGGCGGCATATAAAATCAAAGAACATAAGAAAATAAAAAAATATAAATCCATGAATTAACACCTAAAAATAAGAATATGTGAGAATCGATATTTGAAAAATAAACAAAATTAGCACTTATTGGAATCTTAGTATCAATACCAATTGTTAATAATCATAAGAAATCTCTTATGAAAAAAACATAATATAATATTATTTATAGAGCTAGACTAAGTAAATTAAAGTGGAATAAAGTTCTAAATAAAGATTAAAACTAACTAGGAGAATAACTAAAAGTTTAAGTAATTGAATATTTAATAAAATTAATAATTACATATTAGATTATTATTAGTACAGAAATCAAGCAAATCAAGATTTATAAGCAAATCTTAAACCAATATAATCATTTTATAGATACTTTAACTAAATAAGAAAGTATATGTTATATTACTTTCTTATTATGGATCTAAGAAATTCATGTTTTTTTGATTTCAACATTATTTCCTAAATAAGATTTTTTATATTTTTACTCATACAAGATATTGTAGTATTATGATTTTGTATATGTATAATATTAAACTTGACGTCTAAAATAAATTAAAAAAAATTTCTTGCCAGGGTTACATTTAGTATTGAAGAATTGCACCTATTATAAGCGCCATACAAAAGAAACATTAACAATACTACCAACAATTAGAAATCTTGATAATGACTTGCACGTAGGAGTAAACATCAAAATCAATTTTGTTCTACATAGAAACCATGACATAAAAGGAACAGTCCATTTTAAATTGCTAACTCTGAAATTAATAATCGCAGACTCAGAAGAAATATTCAGTTCACTTAGGCTGGACATGAGGGGCACTTGCTTTTGTCAATGTCAAACTAGTTAGAAGCCACTGTCGATCCCTCCCGTAGTTCCCCCACACATCAATTTGATGTTAACGGCCAAAAGAATCCAAAAGGTGCTTTCAAGTTTGAGCCGTATAGCAATCACATAGATGCCAAAAGCATTTTCCACTACAGTTAGCCCAGAAAAGACAAAGGCACTATGGGACAGTCCAACCCAGCTGTTTTTCTTTAAGCACATCCTTTTCACTTTTGTCTAGTGCCCACCTTACTTCTAATTTTGGTACCACCAAATTCCTTGTGAAAAATAATGCATGAAATGAAAATGACTGCAAAAAACTTGTCGTTTAATGTAATTGGACGTTTCAAGTCAACTTAATGCAAAGGTTGGAGTTTGAATTCATCAAGTCGGTGGTCACTTTATAATTTCTCTTGGAACTAATATAAACCAAAATTGCTTAGCTTTGTATCGTCCTGGTCAAATATAGTTAGCATAATCAATCACAATTCTCCTTCTAAAGATTGAAGGGCCGATCACTTTTCAAAATGTTGCTGTATTAATAGTTAAAACTTTTTGGTTGAATATATATTGATATAACATAATAACTGTTGAGTGAATTTTGAAAATAAATTCATGGGTATTAATCCCAAAATAATCCCAATTCACCTGAATGCTAAATTTGACACGGAAGTAATTTCCAAAGTACCAAAAACAAAAGAAAAAAGACCCATCAATGTGGACACGGCCTCCCTTCCCTCCACGGCAATTTGTTGTGTTTACCTAAAGAAAGACAATTTCAATTTCCGTTCTTCCAAGAGTCCACCAAACTGTTTACAGCCACCACGTGTTGGCATTTGAATGTACCACATATAATCGTTTAATCGGATCCAATTAGCTTTTGAGGAGGTCCTAAATAGGCATTCCTTCACACAACTTTTACATTTCCTAAAGCGGGAATTTTAAGGTTTGTGTGTTTGTACTGTCTCGTGATGTGAACCATCCCAAAGCGCACATTCTTCGCTGTACATTATTTGCAAAAGAGGGTATGCCCACTTCACCTCGTTCCTTCTTAAAGCATATTGGTTCTTCAACTTTACAGCCCGACACCATATTCCTCCCATGATTTTTCTTCTGCTCTGGAAAGCTGTTTGACTTCACAAATGATTAAAAATATGCTTCTGAAAGGAAGTTTCAAAGAGGGTCATGCTGTTTAGAATTCGGCTTTCACACAAGTCTCTGTTAAATTCATGAAATATCAAGCATTTCAACATTTAGGATCACTGAAACAATTGACTTGCACGTCATTTACTTTATTTGATCAAACTTTTTATTAGTATTGTTTCGAGAGATTTTTTGTCAACTCTCATCTATACTATGAGATAGGAGTTTCATTAAACGAGAGAGAGAGAGAGAGAGAGAGAGAGAGAGAGAGTGAAAAAAAAAAAGAGGGTTATCTCTTATTATGCAATTTATTATTATACATGTTCATCTTCTAACATACTAAAAAAGAAGAAAAAAAAATAATGATAGACAGAGATTTATAATTTTTTTGCTTCATATTATTAAATAAAATTGAAGGCCAAAATTCCCATCGTTATACCTTGCACAGTTAGATCATACACTTGTTAAATAGTTACTTATCCTTGGATTTAACATCCCATATTAACTATTCCGCTTGCATAACACTTATTCTTCATTTTAATGCTTTTAGATTAAGAGAAGGAACAAAAGTTAGTTTGACTTGCGCTTTCAAAGAAATAAAAAAAAAAAGAAGATAAATTAGAGACAAATTGCAACATGGATGAATAGATCTCACCACAATGAAAAAGAATTTGAATAATTTTGTCAAACTGGATAACAGAATCTTTCTCTTTTCTTTTACAGCTATTTTTTTTTCAAAAAAAAAAAAAAAGAAGTCAATTTCTACTTTAGTTTCTAATGTTCCAAGCGAAAGCAACATATAAGTTTGGAAGAAAATATTTTAAATATTTAGCAAAGCATTTTGCTGGTTCTTCGCAGAAGCTTAGAAGGGCTTTTCCGAAGAGATGAGGGAATCTTTTGCTGCGTCCTTTTTCTTTTATAAACATTAAAGCTACATTAAATTACTCTTCCAGCAAAATTGACCATTACGAGCTATTCCTTTTGAACCATCAATATGCAGGAGCAAACAAATTCCTTTTTTAGACTCCTTTTTTTTTTTTTTTTTCTCTTGGTAAGAGAGAGAAATAAAAGTTGAACTCTTATTGGCAACAAAGAGCGTCAGACAATGGACAATTCGGGCATGGTCCCACCCAAGGTAGGGAATTGGCCTAGAATCAGTGAAGAATAAGTGGTTACCGGTTAGGTTTATTTGTCGTTTATTATTTTATGTGTATATATATATATATTATTTATTTATTTAAAAAAAAAAAACAACCCAACAAGCATATTCAATAGAAGTATACATAAAGGCTAAAGCTACGTACCTTTGGTGAAGTGTTAGGAAGCATCGTGACTCTAGAAATATGGGAATTAGTTTTTTTTTCTTTCTTTTTTCTTTTGGGGGGGGGGGAAATGGAAAAGTAGGATGGTATAGTAAGATTCTGATGAAGAAGATTCTACACTATTAAAGAACTAAGTTTCGTAAAGTCACCTTAACAGGAACTTAAACCCATGGTTTTTTTTATATACGACAATAAGCAATTTCCTTACCATTAAACTTCAACATAGGATACACAACAAACATGATATAGTGGATTTGATGGATTCCCAATTTCGTGTGAGCAACAGCAAACTAGTTTTCCGAGAAAGAAGACTTGCCGCCTCTGGTAATTAACCTTGTCCCGAAATTTGGAAGGTCCCCTAATTGATAAAAGGGATTGGAATGTGGAACAATTTAAAGCCCCCTATGCCCGTCTAACCTTTTATCGTTTAGGAATTCAATTTTTATAAGGATTAACCAAACATAATTCCAGCGCTCACACCGCAGGAGTGTACAATGGTATATGTATAATTGGCAAGCAATCGCGACCCTCGCTAGGAAAAAAATATTAATTTTCTTTTAGAGAAAAAAAAAAAAACGCTGCTTTGTTATTTTAGTTTGACACTAAAGACTTTCTTTTGTTCTAAATAGATTTTCTGCATATAAGATATCTCTTTAATCTTTAGCTGAGAAATTGAATACCATATTATAAAACATAAAATTAGTGTTTGTTTCTTTTCTCCTAAGAATAAATTTTTTAGAAAGAGGACACGTAGAACCTTTTCATAAAAAATAATAGTAAAAAGAGAAAAAAAATTATTACTTTTTTCCCCTTAAAGTCTTTTTGGTTAGAAAAATTGTAAAGTATAATGAATATATATACAATAAAATTGGATTGGACAAAAAGATATAATATTTGATGTGTTTTTGACACTGTTTTTAATAATAATTTTTATTTGCATAGATAACATTTCAATACAACAAATTATAATGACTACCTTTTTAAAATATAACAAATCTTTTCACTAATATAAAATAGTAAAAAAATAATAATTTGATTAATCTAATAATTTTTGATAAAAATAGAGAGAGTAAGAAAGAATGCCTTTTTTTTTTCAAGTATCTCTAAACAATTATTAAAAAAATAATTAATAATTATGGTAATTTTATTACTGTAACATTTTTTTTACAACCATTAATTTTTTAATAACTAAAAATAATTAATTTGATCAATATAATTCAAAAAATTTGAGCCCAAGGGCTTCCTATATTAAGATTAGATTTTTAGTCATTCTATTGTGTGTGAGGTTTTTTCAATATAAAATATAAAATATAATTTTTAAAAATACATATTTATACTTTTAATATGTTTATAAGGGGCAAATTTTTTTTTGTTTTCTTTTTTTTGAGTAACATAGACTAATATTATTAAATTAAAATTTTGTTAGTACTAAAATTTATTTTCTATTTAAAAGACTTTTTTTTTTTTTTCCCAAAACAGGACTCAGTGAGCTGGGACTACTTGAACGTAGTCAAACTGTTCCAAATCGACGGTGGTACATGTCTAAAGGCAGCGGTTTCGCACGGGAAACGACTCGTGAGGTTCTACGGATGGATTCCGAGACTTCATTAAATTTGAGCTCAGAAGGTTGACGACAAAAGTCACTTTCCTCTTCTGACCCAAAAAAGAAAAAAAAAAGAAAAAAGAAAAAGTCAGTTACCTTTTTAACTATACATTTAGCGTTCGCATAATCATTTTTATAGCCTATTTGCATCTTCAGGAGCGTGCCTACTCTCTCCCCTGTCTGTCTATGCTTTTGCTCTGTGCTATGTAGTTAGGGGTTACCAAAAGTTGTCAGCTTAAAAAACAAACTGACAGTCTACGTGCTTCCCTATAAATTATCAGTTGAATCACACTGATATGACTTCAAATGGGAAAGTGTTAATAATTCCTTCTGTAGGTAAAGCAAAGCGCAAAGCATAAAGCCAAGCGTTCCAAAGGAGAGTGGCTCATGGATGGCTGACCATCACTGCTCCACCCAATAGCACAAGCACAATTAAAGAGAAAAAGAAAGAAAGAAAGAAAGGCTTGGTGCATGCACTCGCATTATTGGGCTAATTATGCCAAAAAGGACAAGAGTATAAATTTGAGAAAGAAATCCCAATATTTGTTTTTTGAAAAAAAAAAAAAAGAGTAATAAAAGACAAAGTGCCTGAAGAGATTAATGGGAACAGGGTACAACATCATTGATGTCTTTTTACAGTTTGTCCTTATTATATAGAACATAATTTATTATTTTTTTTAAAAAAAAATTCATATTCACACGCATAAATAATATAATATATGTATAAACAAGCATGTTGACTCCATCGTTGTTTTATTATTTATGCGTGTATCTAATTATTTTTTATGTGTAAATATCATCCCCTCGTATCATTTCATCACCCAACCTTTTTTTTTTTCTAAAAAAAAAAAACCAAGTATATAAAAGGCCACCAATAGTCTAATAGCATCCATTGCTATTATTATGTGTGCAAATTCTCTCTCCTCTCAGCTCCCCATTGGCATTTTCTTTGGCAAATCAAAAACTCCAAAACTGGCCCAATTTATTGCCTCTGTATGTGGCACATTTTGGCTTCTCTGCACTGCTAGCTCTGCTTTTCTTGTCTCTGCTCTTAAAGACAATTTTGTTGTGTCTCAGCATAGAGAAAGCTCAGCTTCCATTTGGGTCTCAGAAAGTAGAGTGCTTGCAAATCCAGGAGAAATGTATGCAGAGACTGGGCTATTGTTTCTATACATGCAGAACTTCTCTCTGGACAATCAGCAACTTGAAGAGTATTGCAAATACCAGAAGACCAATGCTTCCATGGTACACTTTCTCCTCTTCTACGTCCTCTTTTTTCTGTGCATGTTTTCATGCCCTTCTCTCTGTACTCTATGCATCGTCTTTTTGTTAATTTTTACTTATCTTCTTGTACTTGATGGATTTGATCTGGGTTTAACTGTACAAGGCTGGGGACTTCGGTTTATCTTTGCATATATTCTTAAAATTTGATTTACCCAAAAAAAAAAAAAAAAAACTTTGTTTGGTTTTTCATTCTAGTTGGCTCCCTCTCTGGTTTCTCAGAAATGGACTGTCTTTCCCAGGGAACTCCAAACTTCAATTTGCTTTTTTTTTTTCTCTCTCTCTTTTCTTTCTTCCTTGTTTATTTAATTAGTCTTTTGCTGAAGTTTAATTTCTCATCTTCTAATTTTGAATTTGTTCTTTTCTGGAAAATTGTCTTCTTGATATTCTTACCCTTCAATTATAATTTATAAGTAAGGTATGATGTTGGAATCCTATATTAAACCCCAAGTTTTAAACTTGGCGGTCAATCGGCTATGGCTACTGGTTTTGATATTGCTGCCCTCTTTATTCTGGTGTTTGACCTAGAAGCTTTAATTGGGTTTTCTTTTTTGATATTGATCAATGCCTTTGTTTGTTCTGTTTTCTGTCACAACTTTCCCTTGAGGCGGTAAACTGGATTTGGGAAAGAATGAGTGTAAGAGGCAAGTCATTTCATGCTTGACAAGTTCCGTGTGCTTAAAAATTTCTTGTACAATCTATTACACCTTGTGATGTGAAACCAGTTGTTGTCTTTCCTTTTTCTTGTTTGCCTTTGCCTTTTCCCCCCACTTATTGAGGGTTAAAAGAAGGAAAAGGTCTGCTTTTGATCTTTTGTGTTGAGAAATCATCTGACCTAAGAGTTTAAATTATTAAGTGAGGCTCAGAATATAAATAAATTATATTTTAACATTTTAGGTGTATGTAAGTTGCCAAAAAAAAAGCTTAAAAGAAAAGTGATCTCCACCTCTCTCTCTCTCTCTCTCGTTGTGGAAGCTAAACTTAGAAAAAAGAATAAAAGAAATTGATTTTTTTGGTTAGTATCTCCATCAGCTTTGGGCATCTAAAAACGCTTTACTTGGTTAAGATTTTGAATGTTTGTTGTTATTATTAAGTGCTTCTTTTGTACAGATGTCATTTGACGTCTCTATAGATGTTGGCAGTTGTTTTTTTTTTTTTTTTTCTTGGGCCAGTAGAATTTCAAATCTGAATCTTGCTTTAAGAAATCTTAGAAGTGAAATTATCTGTCTTTCTGTATGTATAAGATTAAACAATTCTAAATCTTTAACATTTTTGGGCTTTCACCAGGGCTCTCTCCTTTTGATGATCCTGTCATAATTTTTTGTTAGAGCCCAAAGTACTGCCTCTATGGAAGTTTTCTAATCAACTGAGACGTGAATTGTTTTGTTGTATTCATCTGTCTTATGCAGAGCAACTTAATTCATTCCTCCACCATATCAGAATATGACCTAGCAGTGGAAGGCGATCTATTCAAAGCTCCAGAACCTATCATGGAGGAGCCAGTTATGGGCCCTGATCCCGTGGCAGCAGCCATTTCAATGATGTCCTGTGGGGAAGAAGTCATCACCACACAAGGACTAAAGGTATCAGACATTGAATCAATTCAAAGCGAGCAGCTGCTCGGTGAAGTTCTTTATGAGTGCGAGAAGGATCTCATGGAGAAATCAGCAATAGAGACATCACTCTCAGAGGTTCTGGAACTCAAAATTCCCACTGTGAGGGCTGATGAAAACTGTGTTCAAGAAAACGTGTTGCTCCCTGATCCACAATTGCCTAAAAGTGTAAGCTCAGAATGCTTAAGCTCAATGGAATGGATGAATGGTGCTGCAATGAAGCCATGTTTTCTAGATTTTCCTGGAATGGTTTTAGGAACTTCTTATGGGATGCGAAGAGCATTTAGTGAAGGAGACATAAAGGTAACATCAGATTACTTTTTATCCTCCTGTTATTATTTCTTTTACAACTTATTCTTTACTTCATTTTCTTTTACAACTTATTCCTTTACTTACAAAATGCATGCACTCACGGCCATAACAGACACATAGACATGTATGTGTGTATGTATATCCAGCCTTCTTCCTATCATGCTGGAGCATAATCTGAGTCTTTTCTGTTGTATTTGTTTGATTTCCTCCTTAATATGCCTTGAATTTGGGTTGAGATATATTTCTCAACTTAGGAGGGTATGCTTCTCAATGTGCCAAATAATCAGTCTTCTTGTTACCTGTTTCATTCTTTAATTGTTGTTTAGAAGCTTACCAGCTCACTTCTAAATGATATCAACCATCCGGAGTCCCATTGAAGTGGGACTACCCTTCTGCTGACCTTTTCACTGAGCAGACTATTAACTCCTCTTTTTTCACCGAGAATCCAGTTACTTTCCTCAACCCCAAATGGATACTAAGAAGGAGCAACAAGAACAATATCCACTGATATGAATTCAGAATCTATTGCTTATCTTTTCAGTTTTAATTTTCTTTTATCATTCGTCTGGCATAAACAACCAGATTCTAGTGGACCAATGCCAGGCAATAGAGCTTTGAGCGTGAACTGGCTTTGTAAGCAAGTCTACGGACTGAGAACCGTTTAGATGCTACTGGCCATTTCCTCAGGATGGTGCTGGGTCATTGATACCGAGTTTTTATGACAGGCTCTCAGTAATGGTAATATGAGCAAAATCCGCTCTCCCCTTGATTGGCCATTAATTGTCAGCAGCTGCACTTCTGAGGACCGCATGGAAAAGCTTTCAAGGTACAGGTATAAGAGGGCAAAAAGAAATTTTGGCAGGAAAATCAAGGTAAAATAATCAATAAAATTGCTTCTGTATATTCATTTATCCTAATTCACCTCAAGACCCTAAAATTTTAATCATTCATTACTTTTGCTCTAACATTAGAAGAGTAACAGAAAATAAAAGCCACCATCTAAGATGACTTGCTGGATGAAATGTATGAATCCCATCAGGTCTTTTTTTGCGTTATTATTTTTTATTGCTTACCTGCATATGTTCTACCTTCAGCAATCAACTTACTATACAGTTACTTCAGTATGCTTGCAGGAAGGCACTTGCAGACAGCCAACCAAGGATCCGAGGAAGGTTTGCCAAGACAGAAGAATCTGAAGTTTCCAAGAGGCAATAACTGTTTAACTAATCCAGGAGAAGAAAAAAGAATAGGGAAGGAATGGTTCGGGACCTTGTGTAGTAATGAAAGAAATCGGCAGCAGACTAAACCTGGCAAGTAGATGCTGGGGAAATCTGAAACCAGCGTTGTTAAATAATCTAGAAAACATCTGCTGCAAAGTAGTGTATCGACTATTTGATCTAATAAGCTCCTTGGAATGACCAGAAATGCTTAAAGTAGAGATGTAAATAGGATATATTTGAATAAGAGAGAAAGAAGAGTTGTACGTGTTCATGCATAAAATTATTGCAAAATGGTGGTGTTGTGGACTCTCTGTTGGTGCTTCGACATCTGGTAAGATGACCATTTTTTGAGTTTTACCATGTTCTGCGGCTTAATTGTCCTATGGCCTTCTTCTTTAGCTAGCCTGTATTTGCTACAATGGTTGTTGCCTTGCGTAACAGAGTAGTACCAAGGGGCCAGAAGCCCCTGGAATGTGACCTTCAACCTTCAACGTAGAATAAATAACACAGGAAGTTACCAATGAGCTTCTCAGTGATGCTGTGTAACGGTAATATTCTAGTTCTTAAAATTGAACCGGAGCTTGACCCGAAGAAAGATTCGATCCGATGGGTCAACGGTTTGATCGCTGTGAGTTAATTATTGTTTTAAAAACATAAGTAATATTTTTATATTATGTTGAAATAAATAAAATTTATTCCTGAAGAGCGTGGGGAACTAAGACGGCATGCTCGTGGAGAACGTAGAACTAAAAGGATGCTCTCATCATCGAACTTCCCAGCAGAACTGCAACTGTGTCAGAAATTTTGTGCCAGGAATCGGCAACCAACGGCTGGAAATCCCATTAGCTTCTTCTTTCGTTCAATTCAATGAACGGTATTAGAATGGCAACAAATGCACAACCAGAGACACCCATTGTACTGCAGGCACTCTCAAGGGATATGTTGTGTGATTGTTGCACTATTGAACTCCCATGAGAGGTGAGGACTCCCACTTATGTCCTAGTTCTCTTGTTTCAGCTTCAGCATCCCTGTTAACTTCGGTTAAGAACCACCCATTGAATTGATTCCTGAAGAAATTTTCTACGTACATAATGAATCCATACGTCCAAATTTTTCCGATCAGTTTTGGCAGCTCCGGGGCCACACTTCTGTCAGTACAGAATTTTAATTCTGAATTGATTAGAGGCTGGGAAACCAGGAACCTTTCGCCAGGTTGATGATCGCAGCCTTAGTTCAATGCTTTAAAGGGCCCCAAGATGGGCCATTTGTAGATTTTAATCTAAGAATTTATGGGCCAAATCACAATGGAAATAGAAGTGGGACTACCATGACAGATCACTACTTGAGATCCCAGCCAAGGGATGTTCGATCTTCCTCTAACGACCGTCTACCTTGAACTGAACTAGCGTCTCTCTTTCCTTCCCACGGATCCACGGGACATGACGAGGAGCATAAACAACTTAACACGTTCATTAAAAATTTTAATAGCTCGATTCGATAAAAATTTGATATTGAAGTTCGTTTAATAAATAAACCAAATTCAAATAAACGTAGACTCTATTTATTAAAACTCATGAACAATTTGTATAAGAATTATTTTTTTTAAAAAAATATTTATTATATCATTAAAATATATTTTAGAGATTTATTTGAATCATGAAATATTTTTTTTGTAAAATTAATAATAAAATTGTGCATATTTGACCCTTCAAAAAGTTTACAAATGTAAATACTTTATTATATTTATAATTGTATATTAAAAATGAACACTTTTTAATTAGTTAATTTATTAAAATAAGCATTTTATCAATTTAATTTTATTTATAAAAATAATTGTTATAATTTCAATTATTTTTTTTTCCATACTATGAAATTAAACAAAACATTCGTGAAAGGTTGAAATTTGATTAGATAAAAAAAAAACAACAACATCGATTAGATTTGATTTACTTATATCTCTAAATTTGAGATAAAAAGTGAACTTTTAAACAAAATTTTTTAAAAATCCTTAATACCTTATAGAAGAGTATGACTATCAATGATAATTACCTTAAGTCTATTTTAAAGTTATTGCTTGGTATAACATATCAATTTTCTCACAATAAGCCAAGTAAAGTGCAAGATATCATGTTATGATTTACTTCACAAGAATTGTAGATCAATTAATAAGGTAGATGAAATGTTCCCTTACCATATAAACTTGATGTTTGAGGTGCTCAATTCTTGCCTTATACAAATGAGCTAAAACTTTGTTAAAGAGGACAAGGGAAAGTGAGGTTTAATCTTATGGTTAGGCTAAAAAATGTATTTGCTTACTTTAATCTAAAGCCTTTACTATAATATTTTTCAAGAAAGTAATCTAATGATTAAAAATTTAAAATTTTATTTAAGGTCTTAAGTTTTCATCTTTAAAAAAAAGTATAAAGTTTATGAGAATAAAAAAATTATTTTTATTACATAATTTATTTCTTTTTAATAATTACTACTTATTATGTAATTTATCAACTAAATACTTGATATACTTGTCTAAATATTATAGTAATTATTTGTTTAATACTCTCATACAACAAATAATAATTTGGGATTTTAGATTAGAAATTTTAAGTTAAACTTAATGGAATAAGAGTATTGCATTATGTAACCTAAGGTTGATTGGGACTATAAGACATTATAATCATGTAGATATAATAAGGGAATTAAACCTACAAAAGTTCAGATTGTTGAAATTACATAGCATTCTTAATTAAGCAGCTATGTAATAAATAATCTTTCATTAAGTTTGATATTGTGTTGTTAATTACATCTAATTTACAGAGATAAGATTGAAATTTAGAGGAGGCTAAGATAAGGGATTTAGTGCTTTGTAATTTGGAATATATCACTTCATTTACATATTCAAACTGCCTCTTTTAAATATTAGATAATTATTTATACAAAAAATAAAATATTAATATAAAATATCAGTTCATTTTCATCCTTACTCTTGGATATAAATTTAGATCTAGATTCATTGTGTATTTATTAAAATCTAAATTAATAATGTGAAATGTTACTTTTATGTAAGATAGGGGAATTAAAACAAAATGACATTGATATATATTTCGTTGACCATTTAAAAGGAAAGGGACATTGTCTAATCCACCTTTTGGAAAGCTAAATCATGAATACTTAGCCATGCTCATACTAACTTTACACCAAAAGCATGTGAATATTAAAATTTAAATTCAACTTAGGGGACCACAAGAATATAATGTTTCTCAACAAACAAATATTTGCCACCCACGTTATAAGGCCATTAATTAAGGCAAAAAGATCACCCTTTTTTGTTTGCATATTGTATTTAACTAGCCATTACTCCTAACATGCTCTATATAAAAGTCACATCTGTAAGTTGTATGTGACAATCATTTTAGACTAACTATTATTGATTCCAAAAATATATTGTACGAAAGGTTAGCCATCTTCGTATTGATGCTGAATATTTAATATATATGGCATTTGTCTATCTAAGTAGCAAGTTTGAGTCTTTTGTAAAATCTCCTATTTAAATTAGATTTAAGCCAAATTGATTAAAAAAGAGAATTTAATTACAACCTTTAGTACTTATGACAAGATTGTGTGAGAACATTGAAATTAGGCCCTTGAAGTCTAAAGTTGACTTTTTATCATGATGCACTAAAAACAAAAAGAAAGAAAACATTAAAAGTTGACTTAATTGGCAAATAACAAATATTATACTTTTAATTTTAAGGTTTATATCAAATAATGATGAATATTTTACTGTAAATTCCTATTTGTTTAGTGTAAATAGTAAACCTTAAATAAGAGTGAATATAATTTTAGACTTAAGTAAGCTAGTCTAAATGTAACCAAACCTTAAGTTATTGTGTGTTATTGGAATGTATATACAATAAATGACTATAAAGCTACCAAGTTCTAATTAAGGGCTAACATTTCATCATATACAACATTTGGATGCTAAAATATTGATCCAAAGGCTATTATAAGATACCTTGACTTCATTCAACGATTCATGACTATTTTCCTCTTATTTTGAATGAGTAATTCATCTAAAAAAGCATTACTTAATGGACCCAATTAGATTTATTATCTAACATATATCTAATATGTTATTAGTATAATTATATTGTCTACACGGTCTATATATAAAGTGACCACTAAGTTGGAACTTAGAAATTTATTCATTTATTTACACCGATAAACGCCACAATTATCGGTACCTTTTAATTTGTCTTTTTTTATTTTTGAATAAAACCACACAAAGAACTTCTTAAGATTTTCCTTTCTTCTAACCAATTAAAAAGGATTAATTATCTATAAAAAGAAGAAATGAAAAAGGTGTAGTTTCATGAGCATGACATTAATTTTTTTTATTATCATGTTTAATTAATTAATAGCTAAAAGACAATAAAGTGAGTCATTGGCTTGTCAGAAATGTAGTTAGTTGTCACATCTTTTTTTATATTGTTGTTTATAAAACTAAAAATGACAAGAATAATAATAACAAATACAAAATTAAAAATATACTTAATTTATATGAAAAACTGTAAATTAGAAAAAATTATAGATAAAAAAAGAAATTTATTAACTAGAAAGAAAAGTACAAAAAGACTATTTAGAGCAATTTATTCAATAATATATATATATATATATACACCCACAAAAAACTTTAAATTTGAAATTTTAATGTAATAGATAATGTAATTATAATATATAAAGTAACTTATAACAAATAATATAATTATCAATAGTAAAAAATTTAAAAATTCATTGAAATGCTTTTTTATACTTTTTATCAAAATTTGCTATGTAATTACTAATTACATTGATAATATATGATAAATTTAGAGTTGTACAAACTATAACACACACAAGAGATTTCACTATATTAAGGTGTGATACTCATAACATATAATGAACCTTATTATTTGATTACGAAGATAAAACATATGAAAGTCTGAAATGTAAAACTAATAAAGTATTAACAAATTTAGTATTATATATATTGAGCATATAAAGAACCTTTTTAATGTATCATTTCTAACTTAGTTACAATTTTCTTATCTTTTTTTCTCTTAAAATCTTCATATAAAGTATCTTATTAGCTATTCACAAGTCCTTAATCTTAAACTTTTTACTAAGTTAAGCTTTGATATTTTAGTTATTTCTTTTTTAACCTTGGTTACTATCAATATATAAGAGTAAATATACAAATAACCCATCATCACTTATCTTAAAGTAAACATAACTATTATAACTGTATTTTTTGAAATTATAAGTAGTCACAAAAGAGTCAAACCTCTTATACCATTTTTCGGGTGATTATTTCAAGCCGTAAAAAGACTTTTTCAACATGCACACATAGTCTTCATTTCCTAAAACTACAAATCACTTTAGTCATTAAATTTAAATGTCTTCGTTAAGTTTTTCATATAAAAAAATTGTTTTCACATTCAATTACTTAAGTTTAAAATCTTATATAACCATAGTAGCAAGTAAGGTTCAAATCAAACAATTCTTTACAATTAGAGAAAACATATATGTAAAGTTTACATTTGAAACTTGATCATAATCCTTTATGACTATCCTTATCTTGTACTTGGTTTTTTCAACTTATAGTATACTTTTTTTTCTTTTGAACACCTATTTGTAGCAAAAAAAACTTTCTTACTTTTAGGTAAGCTTATTAAATCTCAGATGTCATTCTTATGGAAGAATTTTATCTTTTTTTGCATGACAATTATCCATCTATCAGAGCCCTTACAACTAACTACCATTAAAAATGTAACAAGTTCTTCACTAAAACTAACACCTTTATCCACAATCAAAGTATAAACAATTGAGTTAGCCTCAACATACCTTTATAATAGTTTAATTTCTTTTATAAATCTATCTCTAGTAATAGAATGTTGCAGTAACATTAATGGTAATGAGAAAGCAACATCACTTTGCACCTCTAAGCTAGACTGAGATATAAAACCTGTTATAGATCCTGGACTAATATTAAATTTCACCTTTGTATTTGATTTGTGCTAACTTGTATCACAAAAATCTCTAAAAAGCAAGTTAGTAAGCATAACAGTTTTATCAAAAATTACGTTTGTACAAACGATGACTTTATTGATTTTTGGACAATATAGTTTATATCCTTTAACACCAAACTTATAACCAAGAAAGATATACTTTCTAAATTTAAGTTTGAATGTTTTATTGTTAACGTAAGCATATATTAGACATTTAAAGATCTTTAAATTAGAATAATTTATATGAGCACTAAATTATACTTTTTCTAAAGTCTTTTTATCAATAGCAGTCGAGGAAGAGTAATTCACAAAAAAACACATCCTAATGGCAATCTTAATCCAAAAGACTTAGGTAAATCAAAATTAGAAAGCATATAATGTACTTTCTCAATCAAACCAAAATTAGGAAGAAATTATAAAGTATATAATAGTTATACCAAAACTTTATGATTATTTTTCCCTCTAACAATAGCTTTTTGATTATCATTTTTCCACTTATAGTATTTAGTTTTGACGTAACTTTTTTTTTTCACAAAAGTTTCAAGTTTTGTTTCTATTTGTCAATTCCATTCTGTCTTTTCCACCACCATTAAAATTTTCCTACTGTGACCTCCGTTAAACAAGAAGGCTCCCTACATAAGTTTCAAATCTAACCATATGCTATTTAATTTTTTTCTTATAAAATAGAGTATATATACCTTATTAAAAGTAAAAGTATCATGGTTATATAAAATAATATATTTTAAAATTGAATATTAATAATTAAAGTAGATATAATTTAATTTTTTTAGATTATTATACTAAACTTAATTTTACTTTATTTTTAAAAAATATAATATTTATAAAACTTTAACTTACTTATTTTTTAACGAATACTTGGTCATGTCTCTCTCATTAATGTTGTTTGGTGGCATATACCATAATTGAATAACCTTGGAATATGAATCCACTATCAATATATTAGTATTACTGGTAGCTATTCTTCCTTAAAGATGGCAAAGCTCATTTAATAACTTTCTTTTCATCACGGCAAACACACTTTTGTAAACTTTGGGTACTTTACCTTTAATTAATATCAATAATTATAAAAATTAAAAATATTCAATGATTTAAGATTTTTTAAAAGTTTTGAGTCGTGGAACATGTATATTTATATTTGTATGACATAGATAGCACCACCAAGTTATAAAAAAAAAAAAAAAAGTAAACTCCCGTTTGCAACTCTTGCCCTTTTTTAAAAGAAAAAAATTCAAATTAATTTTATTAGAAAAGGATCAGGAATAGTTTAGCATAAGTGGAAGGGATAAGGAAACATCAACCGCCGCAGCTAAGGCCACAATGAAACAATGTTATTTATTTGTCTAGTAGCGCCGCGCAACGAATTTGGACGCGCGTGAGATTCAATGATCCTGATTCCTTAGATGTTATTTCACTTTATTACGTGCACCGGGGCTGGCCCCCCTTGGCCTCTCTGAATCTTTTGAGGCTGTGAAAAAGTGCTGAGAGGGGATAGGACTCCTCAAGCCAATGAAACGGCCAATTGCTCCTTTTCGATATGTATATTTGTTTAATGTTTGGAAAGAATCTTATATTATTATTATATTGTAGATTTACATGACGGCCAATTATTCTTTATTTCCCTCAAACTTTGGTGGACTTTATTCGAGTGCCTCCTGCGACAGCTTGAATTTGCTTTGCTTATTTCTTATCAAATCATCTCAATAATAGAATGGATGCCATACGCAAATACGACTCATCCAGATTATGATAATACGATTAATGGGTTCATTAAATCAAGTCCCTCCATCACCTAATGCGATCTTAATATTCCGTTTTCCGACCATTGGTTCTCACTTCTGTGTAACTTTTACCCCTAGCCATGCACGATCACCCATGACCATAAACCCCAAGAGAAGTTTGGGTGCATCACTGTAATAAAATTTGTCAACTAATTCTTTTTCCACTCCAAAGGTTTGGATCCAAAAGTTTAATGTCCCTTGTCGGCTGCGAGAAGTCGTATTTGATTAGTCTTATTTAGTGCTATATATATATATATATTCTAAATAAAAAGTCTTGCAGTATAAATGTCATTCGAGGGCTAATGCTCAGAATCAATCAACATACAAATAAGTTGGTAAGATGAATGACATAATCAAAAGCATTAAAAAAAAAAAAAAAACCAACAAACGGAGCTGGAAAAAATTATGCAACTAAAAGTCGCGAATGGCTGGTCGAGCCGATTTTGGGTCAAATTGTTTCGAACTTTAAGTCACTTGAGTTTCATATTTGTAAAATTTTTAATTTAATAAGTTTCCAATTCATCAAATTTTGAGTATTTTAAATTTTCAATTAATTAAATTTTGAATTATTACAAGTCCAGTATTTCAAATTTTAAGTGGATTTAAACGAATTTTTAGATTAACCTCACAAATTATTTTTTATATAATACACAAGTTAATTATATATATATATTGCCATATTAATTATTATATATTATATTTTGATAGAAATTTTATTATACATTACATTACTAAAAATTAATTTAATCCAAATATTAATAATTTAATATTAATTAATCCAAATATATTTACTGTGAAGAGCAAAAGAGAAAAAAAAAGGGGGGGGGCAATATGTGACAAATTCGACTACAAATGTCATACTACATTTTAACAAAAGTTGAAGCGTAAAATGATTTTACTAAAGACCACGGAAATTTATGAAATTATAACAAAGTTGTGAGACCACCCCTTAATTACCTGCGACGTGCTTCTACACATGCATTTTCCAGTTTTGGTTCAGAGCGATTTTAGTGGCAAAAGATCCACCGGGGCCACCCAATCATGGAAATGTTGCGAGCAGGAAAAGAGATTCTTCTCTTTTCACATCACCTAAACAAAGTGCCACAGAAGTTAGTCTAGATTCCTTGTAGATCAAAAGTTAGTTTAAATAGTTAAAAATCTTAGCAGTATTTGATTGTAAATAGATATAATCTATTATATAAATATATGAATATTTTAATTTATTGTGTAGTTGTTTGAAAATTATTATTAATGCATTTTGATGTTTATGTTATTAACGTTTTCTTTAATTAATTGCGTTTCGGTATAATTTAATTACTTTTTAATAATGGTATTAGAGTTATATAAAGTTTTAACAGTGTTGTTAGAAGTAGTTGCTCTTTAGGGCTTTCACAAGGTGCAAGGTATATTCCCGTCATATCATCTAAAGTAGGTCTACAAGCCCCACGACAGCTGGGGATTTTCCACTTGCCATTCGCGAGTCAAAACCAAAGAAAAGACAAGACAAGATAAAGTTGGATTTGATTTTCTTTAATATCAGAATCGCCTGGCCAACTTGTTCTTGCCTTCTCAAGTATTTGCTTGACCCCGCTGGCTTTTCCATTCTTTTTTAAGGACAATTTCCATTGTTTTTGTACAGGTCGGGTGACGTGGTTTTGTTTTGCATTTCCATCCACCTTGTCCCATTAAGGGCAATTTCAATCGATGCAAACAAATTGCGTCTCGTGTGGGTTACGTTTGGTTTCATGTCATACATAAGCGTCGCCCTTTGGTCTTAAAAAACCAAAAAAACAAAAAAAAACAAAAAACAAAAAGGGAGAATCTGGTTCTAAAGAAGTCGATCGAAGCAATCAGAAAAAAGAAATGCAAAATGGGCAATGCCTGATTTTACGTGTTGGAATTGGTTTTGTTCCAAAGACGTGCTTCCAAGCCATTCGCATACTCTGTGATTTTGTGCCACGGTGGAGGCAACTAAACAATAATCATATCAATATGTTAATGCATGATTAGGCAAGTGATTACATCGCTCGATTCTATATATAAATGCAACAGCTAGTGGACAGACAACTAAACGCTTAAAACCTCTAAACCGTCTTAATTAATTACTTCATGATTCAACTCTCGATTTTTAATGGTGCAATTTACATTAGTCAATCCAGACAAAGAAAATTATCTGTGTTAGTATGTTTACACGCCACATAAAAAGTCTTAGGCAGCACAACAACAACAGATGTTGCTTCCTTATGCCGCCACTGATCTGTTCCGTTTGATTCCCTGCTTAATTAATTAAAAGAAGAAAGAAAATAAGTTTCCTCTATTAAACTAAGCTGCAGTTAATTTGCCTTGTTCATAATCAATTCTACTTTTTTAAATCATAATCAGACTGCTCATAGGGTATTTAGATAGCATTAAAAAAAAATTCGTAAGTTGATACCCACGAAAAAGACCGTGGGAACCACTGAAGCTAACTCAATTGTTGTTATTATTATTATTATTATTATTTTCTTTTTCTTTAGCTATGGTCCAACGAGCTTCCTGATAAACTAACAAAACTAAAACCATTGCTTTTATCTAAATGTGGCCGAGGGTAGGCATTTAACTGAGGGAAATTTTTCTCGTGACTTTTCTGTATATTTTGGGATTGGAATTGCCTGAAGAAGCTTCCAATTTCTTTTTAGAAGTTTTCTAGATTTTGATCTTGCCCTTGTGGTTAATGTAATTGAGTAAATACAGAATCCAACAAACCCCCACAAAGAACACAAAGAATAAAGGGCATTTTAAAAAATTAAAATAAATAAATAGATAAAAAAAAAAAACCTGAGCATGGCATAAATTATGGATTCAGGGTCCAAGATTCCAATAGCCAACTAAATATTCTAAGATTAGAGAAGGACAAAAACATCAATTTCACATGCATGGATATACTAATAACCAATTCAAAAAAACTAGGGGACCCATGAAAGCGGCTTACGGGCCCTCGCTGTCCAGGGGGCCCGATAGTCAAGCTCAAACCAAATAATTTCTTTCTTGATGTCAAAGTCAATAGTGTTTTATGCAAGTAGTTGATTTTATTTTTCATTTTTTTTTGTAATTATACCCAAAAACAATCTTGCTCAAAAATTAAGAAAAGCACACAGACATTAAAGGAAATTTATATATGGGTTTGCATAAATTTTCATATATGTGATATGGGTTTGCATAAATTTATATACCCATATAATATTAGGTCAAGCAAATTTGCATTTCATTGAAGAAAAAGAAAAAAAAAAAAACGGGGGGGGGGGGTCAGTTTCTTCTTATAGATTTTTTATGGCCTGCTAAAATGCATTTAATTCTACCTTCTTCGTGTGTGTGTTCACCGACGCGCGTGAATTTATCATTTTGTTACCCAAAAAAAAAAAACAAATCATTTAATTAGATATTAATAAAGAATTTGTGAGAAATTTGCCTTTTTACAACTCAATTATAAGAATTGAACTTGATTAAGAAGGAAATCATTAAAACAAATTGATTAAGGTGTTGAAAACTGAAAGCGTGTCTAAAAGCTAATTTACATTGATAGCATAAAAAAAAAAATCATAGTTTTATAGCCAAAGGTGAAGAACAAAATAGAACAGCACTTCATTACATAAACATAAATTATCTTGATGCGGGATAAATACATGTAAAATAATATTATAACAAATGTTTATCATAAATTTGTAATTCCGATCATTAATTATAATTATGTATCAAATAATTATAAATATAAAGTGTAAAATAATACTTTCTATCAACCCCCGTCAAAAGATTGACATCCATTTAATGAAAAATCTCCTTTAACTTTAATTCCATTCTTGATTATGAATTCATTGATGTTATTGTGAGGATTCACTCAAACATTTATTATTATTACTACATAGTAACATTTAAGATGTTACATGATAGATACAAAATACATGAAAAAAAATTTAAAAAGAAAAACAATAAATTAATTTCTCTACTTTTTAATTTACAACGTTCTTTGTAGAACTGGTATACACGATGACTTACATATGACAGAAGGCTTTTTGTGGAATGAAAACAACATAACCAATAATATTACATTATACTTTTCATAAAAATAGATATACTATTTAAATTATCAAAAAAAATGTAATTTTAAATAAAAAAAAATGAGTTGCTGATACATTATTTTTAAGCTTTTTCTTGTAAAATTGTAACTTTTAGTCATTTACGGAAGTATACCTAAATTCTAGACACATTTTTACTATAATCATTTTTTTGAGTATTACATTTGACAGAATCTTATAGATTTTTTATCCATTAAATTATGAAATATATAATAAATATATTTTTTCTTATTTTTATAAATCTTATACCTCCTACTTAAAATCTTAAAATTAAAAAATTAAACTTTTAATTATTAAAATGTATCATAAAGAATTATAAAAATAAATGTGTCCCATGAGTTTTTTTTTTTTTTTTGGTCACTTTCCTTTGTGGGAGGCAATGAAAGTGCACGACATATCTCGGCTTTGAGATCTTTGTCAGGACCTCTAAGTCCACCATGGCCCGATTAGATATGGAAAAGAAATTGGCGCGTTGTGGATTTGGCTCCATCTTATATCAAAGGACCACATTTGCTTTCTCTTTCCGTAGCTTCTTGATTATCTCTTTCTTATTCCCTTTTCAAAAATTTCACCCTGAATTGGTTCATACTTCATAGTGAGTCCTCTCACATGAAATTTATCCCACATACTATGAGTTCTTCCAACCATAAATTTCAGAAAATTTTGTTTCATGTTCACTAACAAACATAAAATTATTAGTCTAATCATTAATGTAGTCTAGTGACCATCAAATATAAAGTCTGATGTTATAGTCTTCTTTCCTTCTCATTTGAATTGGACCAAATATATATATATATATACTCTATACTAGCAAATGTGTATATCATAATACGTGACACATAAAATTTTATTGGTAATTTTTCTCATATTAGTTCTAGTATTGAATTTTGAATTTTGAATTTTTTTTTCCATTGATTTCACTAGAAATGATAATAGAGAAATTTCTTAAAGGTAGACTCCCATTTATTAATTTTGATTAAAAACTCTTATTCATCAGTGCGCGCTCTTTTATCATAAACTATAAAAGTTTCATAACAAAATATAAAGATACAATTAGAGAGAAAAGAAATCAAAATAGTAATAATATTTCACTCTTTTATTGAAAAATTAATAATAATAATAATAATAATATAATGTCATCCGGTGACATATAGAAAACAATCAATACTTTTGATGGAATTAGAAATTGTGTCATTCCATAAAAAATAGGTGTTCAAATTGATAGAAAATGGAAAGTTCAAACCAAATTTAAAATTTTTTTAAAGGTTGGTGATTTTATACTTCAATAATATGTGTATGTGTGTGTGTATTTTTTTTTATATCCTACCAAATTTAATCTAAAATGTTCTTTATACAAATCAAATGATTCATGCATGAATTTGATTAGAAAGGGCCTTTATCTGCATTACAACGAATAGATTTTTTCTTTTTTTACATATTGGTTACATCGAAGTAAGGAGGACGTCAATTTCATAGGAGTCGGATTGAAACTCACTTTTACAAACTTGGAGAAGAGGGGGAAATGCACCCGCCGGTAAACATCAGGAAACATACGTGTCAACCAAAGTCATTATCTTATCCTCCCAATAATAACACGAACTGTGCACAAAATCACGAATGATGACAAGAAAGGGTAAGGATTCCCAATGCCGAAAAATTTGTCGCGATATGTAATTGGATTGGCCTAGTTGGAAGACATGTTACGTGTCATGTTCATGTGATGCGATGGCCTGTAAAACCAAAGTCAAGTCCCAACGAGATAGAAAGAGGGAGTGCTTATAACGTATGAGTTTTTATCGACCTGCGGCTAATCTTTTTTTTTTTTTTTTGGGGGGGGCCGCACTTTGGGTCAATTTCATTTTTTTTTTTATTGCAGATAAAAATGGTTGGGACGCTGAGAACCTTGTTTGTTTGATCATATACATACAAAATGGATTTTGACGGTGTTACCACCCAGAATTGTCTGCAAACATACCTGAACCTGAAGGTGGCTCAAAATCCTTGACGTGTTTCGCTTCCGAATTTGAGTTGGCTAATTTCTGTTCGATTCCAAGTTCAAATTAGCCCTCTGATTAGGCATGCGTCTAACTTCACCTCTTAAAGAACACTGTGCCTTTTCTTCAGACCTTATTTATAATCTTGATATCCGTGGATTTGGAGAAATCTGTGTGACATTACTCATCATGACACACAATGATACATTATTACAAAAAATAAAAAATAAAAATAAAAAAAGACCAACAGTTCGACTTAATTATTAAACTGGAAACCCATTGTAAAGATAACTCTTAATGTTTCATTATTAAAAAAAAAATGACACATATAATACTCCATTATAACACACTTGTAAATCTATATTTTGAATCAATTGTTAAAAAAAAAAAAATTGTGTTTTGCCATATTCAAAATTCATGTCCAGAAAAAAAGCACCCTAGAGCTTAAATTGATTTGCAATATTCAGACCCATGTTCATGTTTTCCTTCTTAATTATTTTTATGCTTTTTTTTTTCTGAAATGATCCCTTTTAAATATTATTTTTTTCCCCTGAAAATTACCTTCTTGCGGCACCTAAACGTTCCACAACGGTCCAAATGTGATCTATACGTGTTTTTTTTTTTCATATAACAAAACGTGTTTGTAAAAAAAAAAAAAAGATACAATAACTCATCTGATTAGAATATATTCCAGAAATTCATATTACACTTGTAAAACAAATCACGTTTTATTTTAATTACATTATTGAAAGATACAGTAACTCATCTGATTAGACTCATTAATAAATAAAAATGAATGCAAAAAAATTATTTTAATACATTCTTTTAATCATTATGTGTGATATATATGACTTAATAAGTGTGACTATGTGGTAATATTATCCGTGTCTTTGCCTTGTACGTGTCTTTATCTTTTAAAATTAATGTGTTATAATATGTGTATTGTATGGTTTATGTATATGTCCATAGCAATGTAATACATTTTTTGTAAAACCCAAGTAAATGGTAAATGTCTTCCCCTTTTGTTTCCTATTTCTCACGGAATTGAATCCCATTTAAAGTTTTTAATCTCCTTAACTTTTTTTTTTTTAAATCGCAATATCTAAACAATAAGAAATTTTCTCTTTACATAGATATATGTTATGTATATATAAATCCTAGCCGTGAAAAATTGCTTCTAGAGTTATTCTGATTGGCGTGCATTTTCTATTTAATATTTTTTGCCTACTTCAAATTTATTATTAAACTAACTTAACTTTCCAAAATGGGAAATAAATTTAATTTTTTTTCTTTAAGTTTGTAAAAATTAAAAACTAGCTATGAAAATTATTTTGGGTTCCATCTGAAATCCTTTGTTTCTTTCTTGTTACAATCGTTTGCTTCCCCTTTTTTTTTTTTTTTCCGGGGGGAGTGGTGGAATTTAGGGGCAAGATGGAGAGCTGGGAGTAGGTAAAAGCACGAGGGGTACAATCTTATAGGTATGAGACTAGACGTATTTGACCATAAGAAGATGAGGAGGACTATTTCCTCTGTAAAAGCCTGCGATTTGATGGGAAAGTTGAAAAAAAAACGCAAATCCTACCGGTCTTTTCATATTACTTTGGGCCCTATTGTGCAGGTGCTTGCCATCAGCCAACCACCACGGAATACTTCATTGCCAATAAACTCCCACATTGTGTTTGCCTGTTTGGAAGATAAAAGAGGATTTTCCGTACATACACATCATTTACCACCTCTACCCCTCTCTCTCTCTCTCTCTCTCTCTCTCTCTCTCTCTCTCTCTCTCTCTATATATATATATATACATACATAGGCATTAATATAATATGAAAATATAAAAATTATTATCAATTCAATAGAATATATTATGATAAAATACTAACAATAAATCTTATAAACAATGTTAACAAAATATTTGTAATAATAATAATAATATCATATTATTAATATTATCATAACAAGAAAAATATTGTAGAGGATATAAAAATTTTGAATTATCAGTTAATAAATGATGATTATTACTATAAATTTATTATACTAATACTTTAATAATAAATTTTATACTCATGATTATTTATTTATGCGTTATTATTGTTGTTATTATTATTATTATAGATGCTACTACTATTTACTATTGTTATTGATAAACTAATTCATTATTATAATTTGTATTTATGCCTTTATTTGTATTTTAATTTTGATATCTTATTACATGTATGATATTTTTTGTATTTCACAATTTTTTTATTTGTGTTTCAGAGTTTTAAAATTTTAATAGTATTTCTCTTATATTGGTTTCAAGATTAATACTATGATAGGTTGGATTGCACATTAAATTTTGTTTTCATACTAATTATTCTAATTTTAAAGTAAATCAAGTATTTTATAAAATTAATTATTTTATTGTTAATTTGACTTAATTACATTTTTTATTCTCATTTTCATTCTGAATTAAGAACTAAATGACCTTTTAAAATGTACTAATTATAACTACAATTACAACAAATGCTAAGTGACTCATTGAAGACCCAAAGAGGCGCACCGTCGTTGAAGACGCATTGGACAAATCGCAAACAATGGGAGCTATTAGTTTTGTTCGTTATTTCCATGCGCGAGCCAACTTTCACACAAATCTAAGTGACTCTTTGATCATATCGAAAAAGAATTGATTGATTGATTAATCCTTCGTTAGACTTTTCGACATTCGATCTCACACCATTTACTTGTTGGTTTTTTTTTATTGTTATTCTGTAGCCAAATATCAAAATTTAAGCATCCACATCTCATGGTTTTGTACCGGAGACTCCATTTCCCTCTTAATGTTACAATCTTACCTCGTCATTATTTCTCTTAAATCTCTCCCCGCAGAATTGAATTTATACTGCAAATTCTTCTTTTTCTCCGCAGCAGTAGAAAATAAATAGCTGTTCTCCGTCCGTGAAAGCATCAGCAAAAAAGCATCTAGAACGATGGATGTTAACAAGAAACTAAAAAAAAAAAAAAAAAAAGACAAAAAAAAAAAAACAGAGAGAGGAAAACAAAAAAAAAAAATATAAACATAATTTTCAAGAAAGAGACAAAAAAAAAAAACTTAATTTCTCATAAAAACAGAAGTGATTGATCAATATAGATCAGTGTTTTGGAATTCACAACTAAATTTAGTGCAATCCAACACTTTGAAAAACATACTCAAGTGCAATTCAATACCTACAACTTATAGTTCTTAAGCTTCACTTTTACTCTCAATACAAATTATGTTTTAAACATTAGAATAACGAGTAGTATTTATGAGTATTTACATGATAAAATCCAAAAATAAAAAATAGATAAAACTTTTCCCCAACCCTTACAGATATACACGCGGAATGAAAAAGTCAATGATAACGAGTGCATATAAGATCAAAAGACATTTGAAGATAATACAATTTTTCCGTGGTTTAAATTTGATTTTTCTTTACCCTTGCGTAAGTTAAAAGCATGCAGAGATTGCGCACTGTTTTTTATTAGAATTATAAAATATTATTTTTATTTTTATTTAATAATAATAATAAAAAAAAACATGTAGACAGAGTGTGGCTAAGATTTTACTAAACGATGAATATGATAATAAGTACTCAAAGAAATTTTTTTTATTAGTTTAAATTCAATTTTCTTGTTGTTTTTACTTTTAAATATTGGAAATATATATCGAATGCGTGGTGCATTCCTTTATAAAAAATTATTAGTTTTATTGAGTGAAAAAAAAAAAAAAAGAGTCCTAGTTCTGTCTGTTTAGGTTGTTAAACGTTATTAATGAACAGCCGAAACAGTCTGCGGCGGCAATGGCACAGGAGACAGCGACTGCAAGTCTTACAAAGACCCTTGTGGGGGGTTGCAGCCGAGCCACTATCTGGTTTAACGAGAATGTTTCCAAAATTTTAAAACGGCGGTTAGCAGCCGCCACCCACGGAGGGTGGATTTATGCGGCTTCGGTTTATCCTTTCACGTGGGACCCAGTCCCCTGGAGTGGCTGTGCGCGCCGCATAAGGGGCAGCCGTCTGCACAGGTGGCAGCCGCTGTGAGTCATGACCTTTCCGATTAACCCATCCGTCGTGTAACTCTTCCTAATCTAATAACCATGAATTCCCTGTTTTGCCCCTACTGGTCCCCACCTTCGCAACCCCCAGGTTTTCCTCTATAAATTCAACGCCCTGCCTCAATGGCCGTATACCCTGGCAGACACGCGCACGCTCTCTCTCTCTCTCTCTCTCTCTCCTTCGTTTTCTTTGCCTGTGTCTCATTTTTCACAGCTCTCCTTCTAGCCGAGCCCTTCATCTTTCTTCTTCATTCTCTGCAGCAAAATTGTGCTCTTTTTTTTTTTTTTTGGTTTCTGCTTTTCTTGTTCCAAGTTTTGTTGTTTGGTTTGGTGACTTTCTATTTTTGTTCCTTTCTCTCAAGAAGTGTTGGTTGGCTGTGACTTGCAAATAGGTGGGATCTCCGTAGAGGAGATTCTCGTACATTTCAGAAGCTCGAAGGTCAAAATCGTCACCAGATTTTCAGATTTGCGTCTGTGTTAATCTTGTTACAGAAAAGAGGAGTCTTACCATATCTGTATTGTTTTTTTTTTCTTTTTCTTTTTTGGGAGGCAAAGTTGGTTTGTTGCTATCTCTTTCGTTTTTATCCTTACCAAACAAAGCAGACGAAGGAACAAACAAACAACGACAGAGGAAGGAAGAGAGAGAGAGAGAGAGAGAGGCGTTTGGTAAAAAGCCAGATTGCTTTTAACGTTAAATACTTGGGGGGTTCTGTTTGGTTTTTCCGTTGGAGATGTCGGCCACTTCTGGCTCCACCTCTCTCCTTCGCCCCCAACTGAACTTCTCTTCTCCTCTTACCCTCGACAACAAACTAAAACGCACAGCCCCCGTCCCGCTGCCTAACTTGAATGTTGCCGCCGTATCCCGACGGCGCCGCTCCCCTGGCGCGCAGTGCTCTGCCGCCGTGGAAAAGAAGTTCTTCGGCGCCAAACCCAGATCGGAAAGGCTTCTGTTCTGGCAGTCGGATGGCCCCGGTCGATCTTCAAAGCTCCGTTTTGTGGTCCGTTCGGCATTGTCCGGCGTGCCGGAGAAGCCCCTCGGTCTTTACGATCCGTCTTTCGATAAGGACTCTTGTGGGGTCGGGTTCGTTGCTGAATTATCTGGCGAGAGCAGCCGCAAAACGGTGAGTGTTGTCTTTTATCCGTACGTCATACACATATCCATATCCATCTGCCCGCCTATATGGCTATATATGTATGGTATGGGTATATGTTTATGTTATTTTTTTTTATATCCTTAGTTTGCATATATATATTCACATTCATTTCTTTTCCTTTTTTTTTGTTTAATGAGTTTTTGTTATAGGTGTTTGGTGTGTTTGACTTTTGGATGGTGTAGGTGACGGATGCATTGGAGATGGTGGTGCGCTTGACACATAGAGGGGCTTGCGGGTGTGAAACCAATACAGGTGATGGAGCTGGCATTCTTGTGGCTCTTCCTCATTCCTTCTTCAAGGAGGTATATCTATTCTCACGTAGTTACCATTATTATTATTTTTGTCTGTGTATTTTTCATTTTCGGATTTTCCCTAAATTTTTGCAAATTTTACATCTTTTTTTTTTCTTTCTTTCTGATGAATAGTTTTGGAGTGAAAATGAATTCCATTTTACAATTCATGGTTGTTCATCTGATTTGTGATGGTTTCATATTTCCCTATCCCTTTTTGGTCTTCAGATTTCTTTCTCATAATTCTATTTGTCAGATATGAAAATAGATCATTCCTTTTTTCCAATTATCTTTTCCCTCTTTATTTCCGTGGAAACAGTCAAAGATTCTATTTCTTTATGTAAAAACTAAATAATAATTGAAATATAGAATCTACAAAACGTCCTTTCATTACCACCAATTATCCTCAATATGGAAAAGGGACAACCATAATGCACTATGAATTTGGTGATTTTTGTTTTTGTTATTTAAGGTTTGGCTTCCGGCCTTATGTGCATCGTGACTTCTTAATTATCTTGGCGTAGTTATGAGACATGCATTGATTTTCCTTGAATTTCATTTAATTAGGTCACAAAGGATATTGGGTTTGAGCTACCACCACCTGGGGAATATGCAGTTGGCATGTTCTTTCTGCCCACGTCAGAAAATCGAAGGGAAGAAAGCAAAAGAGTGTTCACTAAGGTAATTGTGAAGAAAGGCAATTTTGATGTCAATAGAGCATGTACTTTTATTATGAATTTTAATAGATTTTTTGTTTCAACTTTTCTGGGAATACTCTTGAAAGTTTCTCACTCGTGTCCCAGGTTGCCGAGTCTCTTGGTCATACAGTTCTTGGGTGGCGACCAGTGCCTACGGATAACTCAGGATTGGGCAACTCTGCTTTACAGACTGAGCCCGTGGTTGAGCAAGTTTTCCTTACCCCTACTGCTAGATCAAAAGCTGATTTGGAGCAACAGGTAGTTTTCATTCTGTGAGATTGCTTATAGCGTGAATGTGTTCTATGATTTGAAATTATCTTCTGTTGTATAGCATATGAAATAGTGTGTGTGTTGTATAGCATATGAAATAGGGTGTGGGAATTTTGTAAAATAATGTGGGGGAAAAAAGATGCGAGCATAACAAGAAGATTCCAACCGTTTGAACAATCAAACTATAATATTTTCAAGAAAAGAACTTTTGTTGCTGTTATAGGAGCATTTTTACTTTTACTTTTGGAGTTGCACTCTAATGCTTGTTCATGCTACTTTCCAGGTGTACATTTTGAGGAGAGCTTCAATGTTAGCTATCCGAGCTGCATTAAACCTCCAATATGGTGGTGGTAGAGACTTCTATATATGTTCTCTCTCCTCAAGGTTTCTACTTTTGTTGAGGGCATAATTTTTTCCAGGTGTTTTCTTATCTAGTTTGCTTTCCTCTCAGAAAAAGCTGTTGATGCCTCGCTTGATTTTCTGCAGGACTATTGTTTACAAAGGTCAGTTGAAGCCTGACCAGTTAAAGGATTACTATTATGCAGATCTTGGCAATGAAAGGTTTACGAGCTACATGGCCCTGGTAAATATTTTATCCATTCACTTTTATCCTTCTGTGCTAACTCATGCTTTAACAAACAGCATGGGAACAACCGGTAACTGAAGATATGCAAAGTTGAGGAATGACTTCTGAGGCATCGAAGTTTGAATGATCTCTTAAGTTCTTCCACCCTTGATTACTATTTGAATTTGGATGCTGGATTGGATGCCTTGGTAAGAAACCTCATTGTTGAAGTAAGTCATGTTTGCAGAAAATTACTGCAGTGCTCTCTGTGATCAACTGTTTGAGAGTAATCTTCCCATTGGTGGTTGAAAGGAAATTTGTTTGGCCTTAATAGTGTAGGGCTTGGATTATTCTAGCGTTTGGGACTGCAGTTCGAAGTTTGTTGAAGTTTCCTAAACAAAATTTCATATGTGGTTTTCAGACACTTTTTTTTTCTCATTAAGCGGATGGGATAGTTAACTGACAGTCTATGTTCCTTTCAATTCTGGTTCAGATACACTCCAGATTTTCTACAAATACATTCCCTAGCTGGGATCGTGCTCAACCTATGCGTGGTTTGTGCCATAATGGGGAAATTAACACACTTAGAGGCAACGTAAACTGGTAGGTCCCCAAGTAACTGGGAAATGTTTATGTTAATTAGTCCTGATTATCCTACAGTTTGTGTGTATATGTACAAGTACACACTTCTTTTTTTATTTTTTTTATTTTCCCTTGGTCCTTGAATTAAGCCATAAATTTTGTGTATCCATCCAAAAGAAATAATAAATAGAAAAACTCTGCATCAAATAGAAACAAACATAATGTTTGATCCTCGTTATACAGGATGAAGGCCCGTGAGGGTCTGCTTAAGTTTAAGGAGCTTGGTCTGTCAAAGAATGACATGAAGATGATTTTACCAATAGTGGATGCCAGTTCTTCCGACTCAGGTAAATTTTTCCATACGAAGTTATGGAGCTTTAATATGTAAACGCTTTACTTTCTTTTTAGTCAATCTGTTATTATGTGACTGTTTTGTATTTGAAATTTTCTCCATTGGCAGGGGCTTTTGATGGAGTCCTTGAATTTCTAGTACGGTCAGGGAGAAGTCTTCCTGAAGCTGTCATGATGATGATCCCTGAAGCTTGGCAAAACGATAAAAATATGGATCCTCATCGGAAGGCTTTGTATGAGTACTTCTCGGCTCTTATGGAGCCATGGGATGGGCCTGCACTTATCTCATGTAACTGTTCTTAATAATTTATTGTGTTCCTCTTCTCTACACTACTATGTGCAGAACAAGGCTTGCATTATTTTGCTTATGAGTTTGCCACTGCAGTTACAGATGGGCGTTACCTTGGAGCTACACTTGATAGAAATGGATTGCGTCCTGGTAGGTTTTACATCACTCGGAGTGGAAGAGTCATTATGGCTAGTGAAGTTGGTGTTCTGGACATTGCACCTGAAGATGTCCTGAGGAAAGGAAGACTTAACCCTGGAATGATGCTCCTGGTGGATTTTGACAAGCATATTGTTGTAGATGATGAAGATTTGAAACAGCAATACTCACTTGAAAGGCCTTATGGGGAGTGGTTAAAGAGGCAAAAGATTCAACTTACAGAAATAGTTGACTCTGTTCCAGAATGTGAAAGAGTTGCTCCAGCCATAGCTGGAGTTGTTCCTGTAAGTATTGCATTTGTTACCACATGATTACTTCTACACTTAAATGTGTCCCAGCCTTGGCAACATCTAATGTGATTATATATTTCTCCAATTTTTAAGGCATATAATGATGATGATAACATGGAGAACATGGGCATTCATGGTTTACTAGCACCTCTAAAAGCGTTTGGGTATGTCATAGATGCGCTTTGTCCACTTTCTAGTATTTTAGATTTGATTTCTTTCATGAGCAATTTGTAATTTTCATGTTTGCATTGACTTTGTTCAGTTACACTGTTGAGGCCCTAGAGATGTTGTTGCTTCCCATGGCAAAAGATGGAACAGAAGCTCTTGGTTCAATGGGAAATGACACACCTTTGGCTGTTATGTCGGACAGAGAAAAACTTTCTTTTGAGTACTTCAAGCAAATGTTTGCTCAAGTGACAAACCCTCCAATTGATCCTATTAGGGAGAAGATTGTCACTTCCATGGAATGCATGATTGGACCGGAAGGTGATCTAACTGAAACAACCGAAGAACAATGCAATCGCCTCTCACTAAAAGATCCCCTCTTATCCATTGAAGAAATGGAAGCAATCAAAAGGGTGAATTATAGAGGTTGGAGAAGCAAAGTTCTTGACATAACTTATCCAAAGGAGCGGGGGAGGAAGGGATTGGAAGAGACTTTGGATAGGATTTGTTCTGAAGCACATGCCGCTATTGGGGAGGGTTATACTCTATTAGTTCTTTCTGACAGAGGTATATATCTTGACTCATGGTTCAAGGCGACAAAATATCTCATTAACTTGTTTGCATGGTATTCTCCACTATCCTCATCAATGGAAGTAATAAATTGATTATTTTTTTTATTGCTTGTTGCTTGCATATCCAGCTTTCTCAGCAAAGTGCGTTGCTGTAAGCTCCCTCATAGCAGTCGGTGCTGTTCATCACCACCTTGTTAAAAAGCTCGAGCGTACTCAGATAGGGTTGATAGTCGAATCAGCTGAACCACGTGAAGTACACCATTTTTGTACACTGGTTGGATTTGGTGCTGATGCTGTATGCCCATACTTAGCCATAGAGGCCATTTGGAGATTGCAGGTGGATGGAAAGATTCCACCAAAATCTACTGGTGAGTTCCACTCAAAAGATGAGCTGGTCAAAAAGTATTTCAAGGCTAGCAACTATGGAATGATGAAGGTTCTTGCCAAAATGGGGATATCAACTTTGGCATCCTACAAGGGTGCTCAGATATTTGAAGCACTGGGTCTTTCATCTGAAGTGATTGAGAAGTGTTTTGCGGGAACTCCAAGCAGGGTAGGGGGGTCTACATTTGAGACGCTTGCCCGTGATGCACTTCACTTGCATGAATTGGCATTTCCCACCCGGATTTTCCCCCCTGGAAGTGCAGAAGCTGTAGCATTGCCTAACCCTGGGGATTACCATTGGAGAAAAGGTGGTGAACTCCACTTGAATGATCCCCTTGCTATTGCAAAGCTTCAGGAAGCTGCTAGATCTAATAGTGTGGCTGCCTATAGGGAATACTCTAAACGGGTTCAGGAGTTGAACGAAAGTTGCAACTTGCGTGGGCTATTGAAGTTTAAAGAGGCCGAGGTCAAAGTTCCATTAGATGAAGTGGAACCATCCAGTGAGATTGTTAAACGGTTCTGCACTGGGGCCATGAGTTATGGCTCTATATCATTGGAGGCGCACACAACACTGGCTATGGCAATGAATAAAATAGGAGGCAAATCCAACACAGGTATATTTTGATTAGGCCTTCACATGATAATTTGGTTTACTGTTTTTGATGTCATATTTAGTTAAATTTGTTATCAACATGAGAGAGTAGTCTGAGAACCTACTGAAAAGATGAGCTTCATACATTTTGTCCACTGTATTAGTTTGAAAATAATTGTTATTGGCACTTCAATGGTTAGGTGGTTGGTTTTCCAATGCTTAAATTCTCCCTCACTTTAGTTTTTGAATTATTTTTGCCAAAGGTGAGGGAGGCGAACAACCATCTCGCTTGGAACCTCTTCCTGATGGTTCAACAAACCCAAAAAGGAGTGCAATTAAGCAAGTTGCTAGTGGGAGATTTGGAGTTTCAAGCTATTATCTTACTAATGCTGATGAATTACAGATAAAGATGGCTCAGGTATCTGTCAAATAATGTATTACCATGATTGAAGATTCAGTTAAATCTTTTGTTCATTTACTGCCATTCTTTTTCCTTCCTGTTTAGCCTCTGTGTTCATGTTGGAACAGAGGTTCCTATTGTTTATGGATTTATGTTCATGGCAGATGATGCTGTCTCTGCCAAGCACCCCTGGGTGCATTTGCATCTTAAACTGATACCTTCTTTGGCATTTGGTGAGGTTAAATATCAAATGAATTTTTAACTCTTTGTCAATTGATTTTATTCTTACAACATGCATCGGTTTGCAGGGGGCCAAACCTGGTGAAGGAGGTGAGCTTCCTGGTCACAAGGTGATAGGGGACATTGCAGTTACGAGAAATTCTACTGCTGGAGTGGGTCTAATCAGTCCTCCTCCACATCATGATATTTATTCAATTGAGGACCTTGCCCAGTTAATTCATGACCTAAAGGTTTGCACATCTCCTGCTTCATATTGTTGGATGCGTGTGACTGTATGTTCCATCGTAGTCTGCCCACCCTAACTGTCATACTCCCTTCTTAAAGAATATGGCAATGTGAAGCCATTGTTTGCATAAAATTTAAGTTTAATTACTTGGCTATTGTTGCAGAATGCCAATCCAGTGGCTCGAATTAGTGTTAAGTTGGTATCTGAAGCTGGTGTTGGAGTGATTGCCAGTGGAGTGGTAAAGGGGCATGCCGATCATGTATTGATCTCTGGTCATGATGGAGGCACTGGTGCTTCGCGGTGGACTGGTATTAAGAATGCTGGGCTCCCATGGGAACTTGGGTTGGCTGAAACCCATCAAACTCTGGTTGCCAATGACCTTCGTGGCCGCACTATTCTTCAGACAGATGGCCAACTAAAAACTGGAAGAGATGTGGCCATAGCTGCACTTCTTGGTGCCGAAGAGTTTGGCTTCAGTACTGCACCCTTAATAACACTAGGCTGCATCATGATGCGAAAGTGCCACAAAAACACTTGCCCTGTTGGCATTGCTACTCAAGATCCAGTGTTGAGGGAAAAGTTTGCTGGGGAACCTGAACATGTTATTAATTTCTTATTTATGCTAGCAGAGGAGTTTAGGGAGATAATGTCTCAGCTTGGTTTCCGTACAGTAAATGAGATGGTTGGTCGGTCAGATATGCTAGAAGTTGATAGAGAAGTGACCAAGAACAATGAGAAGCTGGAAAATATCGATCTCTCCTTGTTACTAAGACCTGCAGCTGACATTCGTCCTGAAGCTGCCCAGTATTGTGTTCAAAAGCAGGATCATGGTTTAGACATGGCTTTGGATAAAAAACTCATAACACTCTCCAAGGCTGCTTTGGAGAAAGCTCTTCCTGTCTACATTGAGAGACCAATCTGCAATGTAAACCGTGCTGTTGGAACAATGCTTAGTCATGAGGTGACTAAGCGTTACCATTTGACGGGGCTTCCTGCTGAGACTATCCACATTAAACTCACAGGAAGTGCGGGGCAGAGTTTAGGAGCTTTCCTTTGCCCTGGCATTACACTAAAACTGGAAGGTGACAGCAATGATTATGTGGGCAAAGGGTTATCAGGTGGCAAGATTGTAGTTTATCCTCCAAAGGGAAGTCTATTTGATCCAAAAGAGAACATTGTAATCGGTAATGTGGCTCTCTATGGGGCTATAAATGGTGAGGCATATTTTAATGGAATGGCAGCAGAAAGATTTTGTGTCCGTAATTCTGGAGCAAAGGCTGTTGTAGAAGGTGTTGGTGATCATGGATGCGAGTACATGACTGGGGGGATTGTTGTTGTGCTTGGAAAAACTGGCAGGAATTTTGCCGCAGGTATGAGTGGTGGAATTGCTTATGTCCTTGATTCAGACGAAAAATTCCGGTCTCGATGCAATCCTGAACTGGTAGATCTTGATAAAGTTGAGGATGAGGAAGATATCATGACTCTCAAAATGATGATACAGCAACATCAGCGCCACACAAATAGCCAGCTAGCAAGAGAAGTACTTGCTGATTTTGAGAATCTTCTTCCTAAATTCATCAAGGTCTTCCCTAGAGATTACAAACGTGTTCTTGCAAACATGAAAGAAGCAGCATCCTTGGAAGAGGCTGAAAAGCAGGTTGCTAAAGAACCTGAGGAGCAAGATGAGAAAGCGTTGTTGGAGAAAGATTCTTTTGAGGAGCTAAAGAAGTTGGCAGCTGCAGCTTTGAACAGTACAACCAGTCAGGTCAATTCTCTTTCCAATCATTGATTGGATCTCATCTCAATTTACAGTGTCCCGGGCTCCCACAAAAAGAAAACATCAATCCTGCCCAGCTTCTCTGTATCCTTCTCTTTCTTTTTGTCAAGAAATCATTCAACACAAAAGCTTAAGCTGTTAGGTGAGGTTTGAGAATAGATTATATTTTAAACTCAGATGCCCTCTTACACACATGCTCATTAAGCTAAAAGCGTGAACAATCACAAGCCTAAGAACTCTTATCATTCTTCTTCTCTTCTACTTTCTCCTTGTAGAATTCCCGGATGTTCTTTCCGCTTCCTAAAGCAAAATATTTCCACTAGAATCGCTAAATGGGAATATTAAAATCCCAACCTCTGTTCTGTGCAGTTGTATTTGAAGGATATTTTGGGTTGCACTTTTATATGTTTTGATTATTTCTCTTTTTTTTTGGGGGGGGGTCTTCACAATGGGTCTAATGTGAGATTCGGCATTTGCAGAAGGTGGAGGAAGCTGAGCCAGCAAAGAGGCCAACTCAGGTAACTGATGCTGTTAAACATCGAGGGTTTGTTTCTTATGAGCGGGAGGGTGTTCGATACAGGGATCCTAATGTTCGAATGGATGATTGGGAGGAAGTTATGGAGAACACAAAACCTGGTGCACTTTTGAAAACACAGTCTGCCCGTTGCATGGACTGTGGAACACCTTTCTGCCATCAGGTATTTCATTTATTGTTACTGATGATGCACTTGTGTAAACATATATTGGAATTTCAATTTGAGCTTCCACAACTAAATTTTGTAATCCATATAATGCAGGAGTATTCTGGATGCCCTCTTGGAAATAAAATACCAGAATTCAATGAGTTAGTGTACCAAAATAGGTGGCGGGAAGCCTTAGATCGTCTCCTTGAGACAAATAACTTCCCAGAATTCACTGGCCGAGTGTGCCCTGCACCTTGCGAGGGTTCTTGTGTTCTTGGCATTATTGAGAATCCTGTTTCAATCAAAAGTATTGAATGTGCAATCATTGACAAGGCCTTTGAGGAAGGATGGATGAAGCCACGGCCTCCCCTCAGGCGAACTGGGTATGTTTTCCTTTTTCCCCCATATCATAATCAGAAGGTAACATTTTCTGATTGTGTCATGTTCTAATGCAAATATAAGTGTCCCTCTTACTAGTGTCAACTTTGGAATGAAGTTGATAGGAAAGTAACCAAAGTGAAATGCCCTTTTTGAGATTGGACCATCTTTGCTTTTGTGCTTCATAAACGAGATGTTTAGTCTTCAAATAACAGAAGAATTTTATTTGCTTCAGGAAAAGAGTTGCTATTATTGGTAGTGGACCTGCTGGTTTGGCTGCTGCTGATCAACTGAATAGGATGGGTCATTTTGTTAGTGTATATGAGCGTGCTGATCGTATTGGAGGGCTTATGATGTATGGAGTTCCCAATATGAAGGCTGATAAAGTGGATGTGGTTCAAAGACGTGTTAACCTTATGGCAGAGGAAGGCATCAATTTTGTGGTGAATGCTAATGTTGGAGTTGATCCTCTGTACTCTCTTGACCGGCTTCGGGAGGAGAATGATGCCATTGTTTTGGCAGTAGGAGCCACAAAACCAAGGTAGGTCACACAGCAGGCGGAAAGTGGTAAACAATGCATCATTACTGTCATTTAGATCCAGATCACTAAAATATTGAATAATTTTAAATCTTCTATGTTGTTTTTTTTTTTTTTTTTTTGGTGCAGGGACCTTTCTGTGCCAGGATGTGAGTTATCTGGTATCCATTTTGCAATGGAATTTCTTCATGCTAACACGAAGAGCTTGCTTGATAGCAATCTGCAGGATGGCAATTACATTTCTGCAAAGGGGAAGAAAGTCATCGTTATTGGTGGAGGTGACACTGGTACAGATTGCATTGGAACATCTATTCGCCATGGATGTATTGGCTTAGTAAATCTAGAGCTTCTACCTAAACCACCGCAAACTAGAGCTCCTGGCAACCCCTGGCCACAGGTTTGACTAATTTCTCCTGAGACGCATTATATAAGCACATGTGCTTATGAGCTTGTTTTCAATATGCAAACACCAAAAGATAATATCTATCCTGAGACTTTCCTTTTTAGATACGTAGTGTGGTGATATTGTTAAAATGGCCAGTTTGGTTTCCTATATCATTTCTTTTATGTTGACAGGTTTTCTCATTTATGCAACTTTGCTAAGAAAGATTGAATTTTTTTTTTTAATTAGTCAACAGAGCTTAAACAAATGTTAGCATGCATTTTTATATGTTTTGAGCTATTCTTTTAATGTTCATTTTTTGCAGTGGCCACGTATCTTCCGTGTAGATTATGGGCACCAGGAAGCTGCTGCCAAATTTGGCAAAGACCCAAGGTCTTATGAGGTGTTAACTAAGCGATTTGTTGGGGATGAAAACGGTAATGTTAAAGGACTTGAGGTGATTCGCATCCATTGGGAGAAGGATGCCAGTGGAAAATTTCAATTTAAGGAGATAGAGGGCACTGAGGAAACCATTGAAGCTGACCTCGTTCTATTAGCCATGGGTTTCCTTGGTCCCGAGTCGGTTAGTGTTTGCCTCTTTTATGGTTCTTTTTGAGATGAAATGGGCAACTTAAAATCATGTATCTGCCACTAATTCCCATTGGCGAATCGACTTGGATGAACTCAGGATTTTCTGCAATAATTCTCACGAGGTCTTTTTTGTTTCAGAATGTTGCAGACAAATTGGGTGTGGAGCGAGACAATCGATCAAACTTCAAGGCAGACTATGGTCGATTCTCAACCAGTGTAGAAGGTGTCTTTACAGCCGGGGATTGCCGGAGGGGCCAGTCCCTGGTTGTATGGGCAATATCGGAGGGACGGCAAGCTGCTTCTCAGGTTGACAAATATCTTATGAGAGAAGTGGATGCAGCTGTTAGCACTGGCCACCAAGGGGATCTCGTCAAGAGGCAACGAGACCTTAAAAAGAGGCCCCAAGGTAGCGGCAAACACACAGTTATGACATAGCATTTGATACTTTGTACCCGTACTATGCTGGAAAGAAGCTGAACTGATACGGTATACATAAGTTAGCCTGATACGGTATACATAAAGGAAGGAATTAGTCATCTTCTGGGTCCATTGTGAAGTCGAGGGACTTCAGAAAGGCTGATGTGCGGATGCGAGGAGTGGCTACTGTGGGGATGGTATATGACGTAGGAAATTGTCGTTTTCTCTGTGTTACAAGGTTGATAGCTTTCAGCCAAGCTGTGCTTGAAGCTGTTGTAGGGCTTTGAAGGAATAATGAACAGTTTTTTTTTTTTTTCAAGTTTCCTCATATTTGATCCAAATATAGGAAAAAAAAAAAATTCTCAACCTCTAGTCTGGTGAGATATTTTGTGTTCGAGGCACGTAGACAATTGTAGGAAAACTCTGATACCCATTGGTTATGTGTCGAATGAACGCCTACAAACACCTAAAGTTTTCTTCTTTGGTTGTTGTTTGTTTATCAGCTTTGGACAAGATAACTTGCATGGCGGGTTCTTTTTACGAGGGTTAGTTTGGATATGCATTTGACAGCTATTAGACTTGGTCTAACCCAGAAGATTGAACTTGTATTATCTCTATGGTCGGCTTTGTTCTATGGCGAATCCAAACGCAATGTCTTGAATGGAATTGACAGGATTTTGTTTTTTATAACCAAATCATCGAATATGCTTAATAATTCACGTGCGAGTGAAATGGGATAATTTAATAACTCTGTATTATTACGATGATTGGAGCCATCATCTATTTCATTAACAAGTTGAAACAATAATTTCTTCAATTTCCAAGAATCTTCTTTTCTCGTCTTCTTCTATATTCGTGTTGGTCTGATCCCTGCTTATCGTTTGGAGAATTCACTTTGATAGCCTATGGCTTATCGAAGTATCAATTATGCATATGCGGGATTCATTTGAATTATCTTAGTGGTTTAATTAAAGTTTTACATTAAAAGTCTATTAATTAAAATACTAATATATTGAAAATTTCACTTTGATGAAGAGCACAATCATAATATCTGAGTTATTAATCAACGAGGAAGTGCCTGTATCATAGGATAATATCAATCACAATACAACATCTCCGCTTGTTCCTAAGCAACTTTTCACACAAGATTTAGAAGAATGTTTTTTTTTTTTTTAAAGTAAACTCTACTTAGGCATGTGTACTACGTGTTCATATGTGATGGCCTTTTAACACTGAGTTCTTAATTGATTAACATTGGAATTTCAGGGTACCAAAATGATACAAATGAAACTAGTCACCTAACTCTTACATTTTATTTTTCTCAAACTGCGGTGTATCAAAGTGAAATTCTCTTCTCTTCTCTTCTTCTTCTTCTTGTTTTTTTTGTTTTTTAATGGGAACTGAATTTGTTATTCTTCGTTGATAGATCAATACCGACTGATAACAACAGTTGAAAACAATTTTGTTGATACCCGTTGGTTATAAGTCCAATTAATCATAAACAAATTTCCAATGTTTTTTTTTTCTCCTTTTGTTATTATCTGTTTATCAGCTAAGATGAGATATTTGCATATTAAAGTATCTTTACGATCGGCTTTGTTCTATATGGTTGTAACTTGTAACTCTGGAAATCAGTCCAAGTGCAATATCTTAATGGAATTGACAGACTTTTATTAGTTAATAGCCAAATCCACAGTAGTTTGCACTTTGCAGCACACGATGATCTTGCAATTTATCTTGGCATAAATTTTTACGTTCCTTAATAGGCGGGGTGCCGAGGGATAGGCCTTACCGTATTGTAATTCAGAAATTACATGATTAAGTGGTGTACGAAAATCTCTGGCACCGGCTCCCGCGTCCTTTATTGGTAGGCGAGGCATTGTTTGCTAAAATGTTAAGAAAAAAAAAGACAAGGGATATAGCCGTTTCGTTCCATTGAATATGCTTTGGTCATTGAGGTGCGAGTGAAATGGGATGCAAAGTTCCAAAGACAAGGACTTTGACTGAAGCCGAGAGTTCATCAGCTAAATCAATTGCAGCCAAGTTAACAGCAAGAGTTTGCCGTTTGATAACTGAGGCCAGCTAAACATTTCGTTGCTTTCACTTTCTTCTGTTTTCAGAGCCATTGACGTTCAAACCTCTGTATTATCATGATGATTTGAGGCATGAAATCATCTATTTCTTTAGTAAGTTAAAATATAATAATAATAATAATTATTATTATTATTTTGCCAGGCATGATGACAATGTCCCATGACTCAATGAAATTCTTCGGTGGGGTGTTTTCTTCGGACGAAAAGAGAGCTATTCAAGAGTCGAGTAGACTTTACCAATAACAGATCGATCAACTGAACTGGGAATGATCAGGCAGAAAGGAAAAGGGAAAAGAAAATGAAAACGCGCTCTTCTCTTGGACTCTCTCTATTCCTTGCAGCTTGCCGTAAGGAACAACGGTTCCCCCGTGGAGTTGAAAATTGAATACTTATTTGTTTGATGGTAGCGTATACGTGTGCGTGGGGGGGGGGGGTGGTTGGTGCGGCATGGACGTGAAAGAATGATCATGCCTTCTATGATCCAACGGCTTTGGTGGGGTTGACCATTCTAGAGAAAGAACAAAGCCAACCACTAGTTATTTTCAAATGGTTGCGCATGTTCCTCTTTTTTTTTTTTTTTATCAACTTTAATATTAAATAATTGTTTATTTATTAAAAAATTTATTTAACTCTAAATTACACAATAAAAGAAGTTTTTTTTTATTCTCATGAATTTTATGTTTTTGTAAAACTAACATCTAACAAATCTTTTTTTAAGTGTTGAAACATCTGATGAAAAATTTTGTTTTTTTAGTTGGTTTACGATGCCAATATCTTACCTTAGTGCTGATGCAATTATGTCATTAATGAAGGGATATAGCTATTGTCTTGTTTTTTTGTTTTTTTTTTTGTTCTTTCTTCTGTTGGCTAGCTACCCTATAAGAACTGTGCAAAACATCAGCTTTCTCTTTTTTTAAGTTTTGTATGTCACTGCTAACCATATGGAAATCAGCAAAATCATTTCCTTTCTTCTCTTCCTGCTCTCCCTTTTCTCCCTTTTAAGCTTTGTAGCCAGCCAACAGGTTTGCCCCAGGGCCGGTTGTGGCCACAACGGGCTGTCGATTCGTTTCCCTTTCAGGATTGGTAGCCAGCAGCAGGCCAAGTCATGTGGCTACCCAGGATTTGATTTGTCCTGTGACAGCAACAACGAGACCATTCTGGAGCTACCCCACTCGGGCAGGTTTATTGTCGAAGCCATACTCTATGCTTCTCAGGAAATATGGCTTAGTGATCCAGGAAACTGCCTCCCCAGAAGGATTCTTGAGCTCAATCTCTCGGGCTCTCCATTTACCGGGCTTTATAATCGGCAATTTAGTTTCTTCAATTGCTCTTCCAACTACGTGAATTTTCGGTTGAACCCGATTGCTTGCCTCAGTAGTCAAACGTACTCAGTTTTTGCCACGCAAAATTTGAGGGTCGCAAAATATTTGTCGTCATCACCGTCATGTAATTTCACGACCATGATTCCAGTTCCAGTCGACTGGCCATTCTACGGACAGGTGTTGTCCTCAGACCTCAGTGACGATCTACGTCTTATGTGGAACTCGCCGGGGTGTGGCCAGTGCGAGTCACGCGGTGGACGGTGTGGTCTCAAGAGCAATTCCACCCTTGAAGTTGTTTGCTCCGATGTTCGTGGACACGGTAATTTGCTTAACACTCCGTCACAAGGATCCATATTCTCCATTGTGTCAATAATTTTTCTAAATAATGCTAAATATTATAAAATTTTTCAAATTTTTATGAAATATAATTTTTATTAAAATAATTAATTCTAAAATATTTAATCAAATAATGTTATTAGTATTTTTTTTTTTACGATGTTTAGCATTATTTAAGTTTCTAATTCTTTTTACTTGAATATACTTGATGGTTGATATTTTCAAATCTCTCTTCGCATCATCGACGTCCTAATATAATTGAATTACCTCAGATTACTTGAGAATTGATTTGGTAAAGAATTATGCAACCTTTGATATATGTATATGGTTATACATGTGTATTTCCGATTGAGGTTACTTATATCATTATTTTCCTTGAGCTTCGCCGCATTAATTGGAGCTTTTTGTGCTTTGAAACAAACTCTGCCTAATCCCTTTTTTTTTTTATTATTCGTTTGAATGGATGTTTGTGTGTGTTTTTGGTAAACCTTATAAACAATATATAAGAATTAAATTATACCGACGATCATTATTAGGAAAAATTGACAAATTTCGTGCAAAATTTAACCGATTAGAACAAGTAAAACTCTAAGATAGTTCTTTATTGCATGACTTGGCTCAAATATTTTTATATGTTTTTTTTTTTTTTGTGGGGGGCGGGTGGGGGGTTGTTATTTACTTTTTTTTTTTTTTATTAAGATGATATGAAAACGATTAAAACCATTGGCAATTTACATTCAACTGATTGTGCTATCATATTTAATTTCATAGGATTGTCGTTTTGTTTCAATAATGCCATTGATGGCGAATGTCCTTGTAGAAAAGTGTTGACTAAGTTCTGCTCTTATCTTTCCTTTTGGGACCAACCAAACTGTCGGCTCCTACTACCCCACCTCCCCCCCCCCAAAAAAAAAAAAAAAGGCAAAAGCCGTCTAAAATGTTTTTAATACCATAATCATGAATTTTGACTGTGTTAGACTTCGACATGTTAGACATTGACATTCATAACAAAGTCCACACCAATGGCTTGATGACTTGATCTCTTTACCCTCCTTACTCTTTCACATGCAAGAAGACCAGTGGCGTAAAAATTATTTTTAATGTATAGGTTTAATTTTAAAAAAAATGTATGACAAGTGCATAAAAGAATATCAAATCAAATATTTATTTTTATTTTTATTCGTTAAACCGTTTATTGGATCTTAACTTATATGATAGAGGTAGTTCTTTCATTTTTATAAATTTCGAATTCCTTGTTTGAGATTAAAATTTAAGATTTTGATTATAAAAATTTTAATTTTTAATTATTAAATATTCCCTAAAGGGTCATTTGTTTAGTTTTTGCTTTTTTTTGGGGGGGGGGTTAGTTTCGACAATTTGTGCATGCGGATATTTTAATGGGCCTAAAGATGTGTCTTGGGCTTGTCCGAGTTGACCTAAAAATCAGGCCGCCCCTATCGTGGCTGTGTTCACTCCCAACTTGGGCCGACAAATGTTGTTCCTTTAAGTCAATGTGGGCATGCTCAAGCTCATTGAGACAGCAAGTTGATCGTTCTGACAAAGGTTTATTGGTGGCATTTAGCATGATCACAAATTTAATAAACAAAGTTTCACTGTTCATCACAAGTTGTTAGGTTTTTAGCTCTCTTTTTTTTTTTTTTTTTGTGGTGGTGGTGGGTTGGGGGGGGGGGCGGAGGGGATTCTAGGTAACATAACAAGTGAAACTGTGTGGTTTTCTTTCTTTTACTGGATTGCCAAATAGTTTACACTGACTTATACCATTATCTTGGGGAAAAAAATGTGCAGGAATGCCAAGAGGAGCACGTTATGCCATTAGTGTGGGAGCTGGAGTACCGCTGGTGCTGTGTGTTCTAGGACTGCTATGTTTTCTTGGTAGCAAGTTAAACAACTGTGCTAGAAGGAGCCGCAATGGCCCTGAGTTCACCTTCGCAATTGCCCCACAACCCAGGATCATTACAGGCCTTGATGACCACACCATAGAATCCTACCCAAAAATAGTCCTCGGCGAGAGCCAACGATTGCCTAAGGCTGATGGTGACTGCACTTGCTCAATATGCTTGTCTGAATACAAGCCCAAGGATACCCTCAAGAGCATACCCGAATGCCAGCATTGGTTCCATGCTGATTGCATTGACGAATGGCTTCGATTGAATGCCTCGTGCCCGATTTGCCGCAATTCCCCACAACGGTCGCTGCCTACACAACCACCTTCATGATACCATTGGAATGTTCAATTGCGACCGAAAAACACCCCAATGTATTTTTGGCTCTGCCTCAAATCTTTGATGTAGATAACATTTTTTTTTTTTTTGGTTGGTAGGTGGGTAGAGTTTTGACTTCTCCTTCCCAGCCCATCACATGAAGAATCCATGTTTTGCTCTTTAGCCAGAACCATCCAAATTCATTGGCATGCTTTTCCTTTTCACTTAACATGGCAACATGCAGTGCAACCTTGTGACTTATATTGCCAGTTAGTGATTTTCAAAAAGCTAACTCCCCTTTTCGCGTCGGAACCAATAAATGGAAACTGAAACAATTAAATCTCAAACAATTTTTCCTCTGGGCCCACAGTCCGTCTAAGCCCAAAACAGTCTAAGAAAATAATAAGTAAAGACGAAAATAAATAGAGACAGAGAGTCCTGGTTCCTGTCGGAAGATACACGCTCCATAGGGGTCTCTAAGGATTGAAGGAGATGGTTACTATGGGTGATCAAGAAACAATCTTTATGACCGATTTCGATGCCCTTGCTATTCCATTGGATTTAGAGAGTCGTATCCAGGTGATGGGTGGGAATGATTTCCGTTTAGTGATGCAGAAGAAATTAAGCAAGGCTGACACACTTAGGAAGTCCGCTCGATTCTTGATTCCAGGCTGCGATATCAGAGCTGAGTTTTTGACAGAACAGGAGAAGAAGCAATTGGACGGCTGGGTCAAAGGAATGCCCGTTTCGGTGATTGGTCCGTCAAGCCAATCGTCTCGCACTCTATTGCTTAGAAGGAAGAGGCTGGGCAACTTGGAAGGTGAATCTTTTGAATTGGTTGACAATTGGATGGAGGTCCTGCGCCGGAATCGGGACGTCTTACAGAAAGGCACGTTTGTTCAGGTGTGGTCGTTCCGTTGCCGATCAAAGTTGTTTTTGGCGCTTGTGAAGGTCAGGGGAGATGGGGAAGGCATAGAGATTGCTGATCATCCTGCCGGCATTGGCTGCGATGATGACAGACAAGGAGAGGCTTCTGTTGATTTATCAAAGCCGTCGCCAACTTCCTGTCACCGGGCTGAAATTGTATTCCTCAGGGCTGGCTTCTTAGCTTATGTGTTTTTGACCAAGGGAAAATTGCCCAATGATGACAGGATCGACGAATTCGTGGGTCATCGACAGCTGACGACCAAGAGGAGCACATTGCCTGTCCAGACATACCCACCGGCTGATTTGCCTATTGGGGCATCTTACGATTGCAACAATTACAGACCCGATTTGAGACCAAGTGGACTATGTGCTCCAATAGGCCCATTGCATTTTCAGGCCCGACCCCTTTGGACTCCGACCGGAGCATTTGCTCCGTTGCCCACAATTCCCCCTATGGCACCATATAGTTCACTTCCGGCAAATCCCTCTGCGCATGGTATTGTAAGCCCAGTTCATATCAAAGAATGCGGGACATATCTTAGTAAAAAGCAAAAGAAGTAGCAATATTTTTGTTTTTCCAAATCCTGCACTTCTGAATATCTCGTTAATGATTTTTTTAACCTCTTTTTTGGTTTTTTTCCTTTTTCCCCATTGTTAATTAGAACTTTAGCAATAATCTATGTGTTACACTACAGGACTTTTGCGAGGCCACAGGCCCATTGCAAAAACAAAGTTATGATAGGGCGAGTCAATATATAACCACTTTGTGCCAAAAATAAAAATCTAGAAGGTGAAGGGACTAGGTTATGGTCGCTTTTGACTTTTTAGAAGCCATTTCTATTTCAAAATGGTCATTAGCACTGATTTCTATTGTTGTGCTCGGAAACACAAGTGGTCTACAGCAACAGATAAGAACCATAAGTAGCATGATGTAGAATATAGATTGATGTACAGACACACAGTGTCCATTTCCAATTGTGAATAAGTTCTTTTTGTCCACGGTAGCTTAGAGCTCATGAGCATTTCGGCCTCATAAAGTAGTGGAAGAAATGAAGTTCCGGCTCTGGGCATCAGCGTCACTCTGATAGCCTAGCTCCTTTGATAGCATTCCTTATGCTTTATTATCTCAACCGATATCTTCTGGATTTCTTCAGAAATTCCTAATGCTAGTGGTATGCTCATCAGCAATGTTCGTACAAGGCGTACCGGGAGGTTTATATATCGCAAGATGCATGGCTGCGTTGTTTTTGTTGTCACATTCCCACTGGCTGATAAAATTTCTGCTGTCAACTAATGAAGCAAGTAATAAGATGGCATGATGAAAGAAGAGAGTTCCCATGTCCTTATGCACTGTGATCAACCAGTAGGCGCGCATGCATATACAGTCATAAATCATACAAATATTTATTCAGACTATCTTGTTTGTGTGCTCTGCATATATGTTACCTGTCAACAATGAGGCGGAGGCTAATAAATTTATTAAGACAAAATGGTATCAGTGGTTTGCAATGCACAAACATATAATGGCAAGGATGCTAACAAGTACTATCTATTTTTGATTGATCTTCTAGTTTTACAAAACTGAAATGATAAAGGGTAAGAATCAAAGACTTGAGAGGAGAAAAGTTGGGTACACACATTATTAGTAAGAAAAGGCCTAGAGAAGTTAGAAAGCAAGAGAGACAATCTTTCCTAGCAATGAGCCTTGTATGTAAATTTTGGCAACTGGTATTTGTCAAAATGCTAATCAAATGTAACATATGAATGCTTTTGGAAGTTAGAGCTCTTTGGTTGACAGCAAGAATTTGTTTAATTTCACCTTTACATTGCTCCTAATATTTGCACAAACCCCAAATGAAAAGGCAAAGACGGGGGCAACAATGAATCAACAGGCAGTTTTCTGGGCAAAAAGTTTATCTGCACTTTGAAGATGGGCATGTTATGTTGAGCTTTGAATCCGATATTCATGAAACATAGTCTGTGCCACTAGTAGACACACTTTTCTAGTCAGGATTCTGTCATAGATAAATGTACAAGTCATAATGAATACTTGCAATTAGATTATAATTATGTCAGAGCTAGGAACCGAAGGCAACCAGAAAGACGCTGCGCCCTAGGATTGCTGGTGATTGGAGAATTAACGTAACACCCATTTTAGGAGCTAACCAATCATGAACAAAAAAATTTCAGTGAAGATATGATTTCAAGACTTAAAACAACTTACGTTGTCAACAATTGGCAAACGATAAGAATAAGGTCCACGATATTATGCATAATTTCTGCTGCATGTCCAAACATTTTCCTGAAATCAACTCCCACACCAAAAAAAAAAAAACTTGTACTATAAACCCAAAACTGATATAGGCTTTTTGGGCACAAAAATAGACCAATGGATTCGATGCTCATGGACTACGCATTTGTGAATGTATGGAACACCAAATAATGAATTGCCAAAGGAAAATTTGGCATACCTGAAAAACACCAACTTGCCTACTGTGATCGGATTTAGGCATCAAAAGAACAAGAGTAAACATGAATCGTGTGCCCAATTGGAACACCCCTAATATGTCTCATCTTGACACCCCCATCATGAAACCCACCAAAATACAACACGGCCTTGGGATTCACGTCAGCATAATCAAATAACAGCCTTTCCCTCAGAAACATAGTCTCCTCCACCAAAAATTGAACCAAGCCAACAACATAACCATTGTTAAAACCATAAATACGTGCACAGCAGCAAGAACCTCCAGACTCAACTTTCTCAGCAATACTGCGCTTCCATGCGTGAGTTTAGACTGAAGCCTGAGGACCGCCGACTCCATGGTGGACGCCTCCTCGTCGGTGCAGTAATAGGAATAGGAGAGCACTCAGAAAAGAGCCATGAAAGGAGACAAGAGTGTGAGTATACAGTTGTAGATGATATCTGCTTCAAAGGATATTACTTTTTTTGCAAGCCAATCTGCTTTTGGCACTACTAGTTCTTCCTCCTCCTCCTCGTCCTCCTCCATAGCCGATGATGGCGTCGATGGGTCAATAGCTGTCATGGTAGTGTAGTGTACAGAGGGAGTGATGTGAGGCTGGCTTCATCGGTCGAGAGAGGACAGAGCATTTTGGAGCTTTCCACCCGTGTGAGTGCATGCAAGTGAAAGACGGAACGTGGGAGTGGGGGTGCACCCTGAGCTTGACATGTGTCCTACGATCTTAGCCTAGCCTAGTTTATTTTAGAGTGCTATTACATGTTCTAGGAGACATACGGTGTGTCATATCACCAAATCTCAGCATGAATCGCAATTGACATATCGTTAATCAAAAAAAATAAAATTACTATTATAATTTATTAATAGTGAAAATTTAATGATATAAATCGTATCCAACTTATGTATCAGATTTTTGTGATTATGTAGTTTTTTTATCAAAAAATATATGATATGAAAATAAATAAGATAAATGTGTTAACAGTATATAGTATGTAAATAATCAAGATAATGCACAAACAGAATATTTTAATAAATAAATAAAAATATATATATATATATATATACACATTTTATCATTTCTTGTACGCATATTATTTTAACTACTTGTATATAATATCCACGCGAGTCCCCCCACTCCCTCTCCCTCCCCCCCCCACCCACCCACCTTCTTATTTTTCAAGATGAAAGAGCTGGCTTCGTCACTGCAGATTGTGGAAGAAATACAGTATAAAACACATATCCAAATCCAACCAGTTCTTATAAAGAAGTGAATGTAGTATTAAATGAAATTTGAAGATTTTTTTTTAAAGGAAAAATAACATTTAGCATAATCTACTTTGAGTGCAGTAAAAATTAAAACCCCATTTTTGAAAAATTTAGCAAGAAAGTATCATGACTAATCGTTATTAGTCAAATGTAATGAAAATGATGAAAGTATACCGCTTTATTTGGAAAATTTTTTGCTATTTTAAAAAAGATTATTCTAAAAATTTACAAATTGCAGTAATAATAACAAAAGAAAAAACACATATTAAGGCATTTTATCTGTTACAACATTGTCATTAGAAAAATGAACGAAATATAATCAATACATATTTCGGCTTCAAAGTCCAACACCAAGAATGACTTTTTTTTTTTTTTGTTTTTCTCTCTCTCAACAAGTTAAAGATAATTTATTCTCTTTGGAGCTTTTATAATACTATTTTTGTAATTGTTTCGAAATTTTTATTAATGGATACTTAAGGAGAAGGTTAATTGTTACTAGACTTAAATTTTAGTACTTTTTTTTGTTACATTACAAAATATAGATGCAAATTGTTTACCGGATTCAAAATAAAATGTACTTAAATGTAAATTTTTCTTCTTTCCAATGAAAGGGACAGGAAACATTTTTGCCCCTTGAAGCCATCTTTGGAATGGAATAACATATAATCCTTGTTAACTTATTTTTCTCGCTTTAGTTACCTAATCACGATCATGACTTGGTTGCTGTTAGTTGCAACATTGGTTATAGAAAATTTTTCAAGGACCACAACGGACGCTCATCAAGAAACAATAGAACTCTAAATTACGTTCTTTGGGCGGGTATGAGAATTGAGAGCCGGTAAAATATTTCTAGTTAGCTGTTACTACCCCCATCAAACAGATGGACTGAATTATAGACACCTGTCTGTCCAGCCAACTGGTAAACAATCCGAATACAACATCTTTGCAAGAGAAAGAGACGCAAAACTTCTTCTTTTGTTCACTTGTAAACAAATTGACAGGCTAAGTAAGCTATCTGAATGATCTTCTTGGCACCGCTGAGTGTGATTAGGAACCAAACTAAAACATGGATCCTAAACCCCCCCCCCCCGGCGCAATCTTAAATTGATGTTATTGGGGGCTTCTGTATACTCTCTTCCCTGTAAAGTAACTGCCTTTTTATCAAACCATATCCTTGATACTGGTGGATGGTGCTGTAAAGGCATTGCCTCAAGCACTTGACATCGAAGCTCTCCATAAATTTTATGTCAGTGATCCTCCACTTCACTCCAGCAAAACGTTGGTATTCCTCGAGCACAGAAGACAAGCACCAGTTTTGCAACTTTCTAAAACAACCAACGAGACAACCTGTTCGATGCTGCAGTTACCAAGACAAAATATGCGAATAAGATAAGAGCTAACAGGAATATTAAGAGTAACTGGTAGCCAATGATCTGGCAGCCTAGTAGATAGAACCAAGTTTTCATCCAAGCAGCATTAACATCTGTTTTTTCCGTGTTATGCTATGCACAGTGCTAAAAAAACTCAAAAATAAGTTGGGCACAAACGCTCCAATTAGATAATGGACTATTATATTAAATGTTTTGTGCAAGAAGTCGTTCCTTTTCAGCCAATGGATCAATTTCCACGGTGCCACCCCAACAATCTATTTGATTTCACATCTTCAGCGTCCAGACGGGAAAAAAACAAACAATCGTGCTAGTTATTAATCCTTGAAAGTGCAGTATTCAGCATATAATTGGAATAGTTTTGGACAAAGCGCGCACGCACGCACGTGCGTGCAAAGACACACACAGGGTCATAGAGTATACAGAGAAAGCACCGGACTCCAGTAAAGACAGGAAAAAGTTAAAAGAACATAATAAAAAGAAAAAGAAAAAGAAAAACTCACCTTTCCACGTTTGCAGTGAATCAACACAGGATGATTCCTAACATCTGTAGCAAAGAAAAGAAAATAACAGCAGTAATGAGAAAAATAACACATGGGAGTATGGTGTAAAATCGAATAGAAGTTTAGTAGCAAATAATGCAATACCAATTAAGACTTTCAGAGCCTCCATGATGGCATCGGTGGGAATAGATACAGAAGGCTCCTGCGAAGGCAAAAGATTAATTTCATATTTTCTCGAGTACCGGTGCAGAATAATACAGATTGCAATGCACAAATACGATCTATTAACGATGCCCAACAACGAATTTCAATTAAGAAAACAGACTGAATAATTCGGACAGAAACAGCCAGCCCCCTTATAAGATTTAAAGAGATTTTAAACAAGGGCAAAAGATTTTACCGTCTTCCCTTCAATAGGAAACTGGATCAGCTTGATATTGTGAGCATCAAGAAACTTCATATTCTCTTCTGGGTAAGGCTCAGGACACAGGTATCTGCTCCAATTTTCCAATCACATCAAAACACAATTCAACAATTTTTTTTAATACCCATAAAAACTTGATATTCACTCAATATCCACCACAATTTAAAAATTAAAAAAAAAAAAGATTGGAAAAGTGAGTTGTGGAACTGACTACAATTAATATTACATGGAAAAAATAATTAATTTATAGACAACTTGTCACCCCTTATTTTCACATAAAAATCCCAATCTCCAGTTTTAATATCAACAAAAATTTTGAAAAAAAAAATATATATGTCAATTGATACGATAAAAAATAAGAAATTAAAAAAAAAATTTGGGACTCGTTAAAAGCTATACATAGGTAATAAATGTATGCATGTGTGTGTACATGTAATCTTGTTTTTACTTACATGATGGAGCGGAGGTTTAGGGTTTCGAGAAAGGAGAAATTGGGCTGCTGAGGAAGGCCAGATCGGAAAATGCCATCGTCCACCATGGAGAAGTTGGTCGGAGGGACCGAAACGTCGTCGTCACCTCCACCGTTCCACATTCGCTTCTTCTTCTTCTTCTTGTCTTTCGAAGCTTTTCCTCTCTCTTTTTTTTTTCTCGATTACCAAACACCAATAGCAGCAGCAGCAACAAGAACACAAACAACAAGCCTTTTTGGTTCGATTGACTCCAAAAACTTGAGTTTATTTCCAAGAAAAGGAAAGCGAGGGAAAGAGAGAGAAAGGAAAAGTTATTATGAACGGAGAGACAGAGAGTTATATAGAACACGTCCTTTTCTTGTGGGATTCGGATTCGGATTCCAACTCCGTCTTGTTTCTGTTCCCGGAAACATCGGAAAAATGCATTATTATATAATATAAAGAATCAAAGGAAATCTATTTTTTTTCAACCAAAATAAAAATTATTCTTTTTTTTTTAGGTTACTCACAGTTAATTATATAATATAAATAATTTCATATTTTTATTAAAATTAAAACTGAAATTTAAATATAAAACCCATATATTAACCATTTAGGGATTTAAATAAAAAAAATTAGCATCATTATATTACTATGATATTAATTTAAATGTAAAAAAAATAAAAAAAGTAAAATTTTAAAGTCAATTAATAAAATGTTTAAATTGAAGATTAATTCTTCATGTGTCATTAGTCTTAAATTTTAGGAAAATTTGCAATTATTTCTTGGATTGATGTAAGAAATAGCTTGAATTTTCTTTTCTTTTTTTGTTTTTTTATTTTAAACAATAGTACAATTATTATTCTTTTTAATTTTATATCTAAGGCAATCTAACTTCATGGCTTAAATCAAATGATATTCACATATTTATTTAGGAAAACAGGTTTTCATCAGTAAAACATACAACTAATTAATTGTAATAAATCACGAAATCATGCTCTATTAAATGAATTTAGAATGTAAATTTTATATTTTTAAAAGTCTCATTATAATTATTTATATATAACTTTTCAAAGTTTATGGACTTAATGTTACATATCATGTGTCAATTATTCACATTTACTAAATAAGGTTGGGTGAACTACCTTTTTTTTTTTTTACTAAAAAAAAAGATGGTTTAGGCCAAAAAAAATTATAAATAATTATACTTGTAAGTTAAAATTAGAAATTATTTGTCGACGTTTTTCTTAAATTTTTTCGTAAAAATATTTGCTATTTAAATGATTGTAAATACGAGTAAAATTTTCTCATATTTAATTTAATATTAAAGAATTTAAAATTTAACATGATATATTTAATATAAATTTTTATTCTATATAAAAAAATATATAAGAGTGAAAAATTAGGCATAGCAACTTAAATAAACTATATGTTTTCATTATTTTATAGGATGCATGGGATTGGGAATCTAGATCCAAATGTTGACTAAGTTAAAAAAAAATTAATAAAAATAATAAATAAATAAATAAAATCTTCTTTTAATTGTAGTTTTTTTTGTTTTTTTTGTTTTTTTTTTTTGTTTGAATCCTTTGTGATGTTGACGCAAATTGGATTCTTATCCGTCAGCGCCCCTCTTTTTGGAAGTCAAAATTGAAAAAGTCTAAGTCTAAGACTAAGTCTAAGTCCAATTCGGGCAATTCCCACTTGCAAAGGGAAGTTTCCGACTGGCTTTCTCTGCTTCTAGGCATTGTCCAAGACTTGGTTTTTACGCCAAGACAAGCATGTAAGACAAGGTATTTATATATTTTTTTATTTAATAAAAAAAATTAAGCCTCGTGTGTTTAACAGAAATAATTAAATTATTTTTATTAATTTTTTTTTCTTAATTTTATGTTTGAGTTATAATGATTCTTTTCTCCAGCTCTCCTCTCTTGACAATTTGACCACCTTTGTAAATATCTTTAGCCATCATGGGGTGCTCTTCTTTTGTTCCTTGGACGGCCAGATGGACTCATTGTTTGCCGCCGAAGGAGTAGAGTAGATTGGGGATTCTACATTACATCCATTTACTTCCTATAAAAAAAAAAGAAAAAAAAAAAGAAAATTGGATGGACACAAATTTAGTAAATATAAAATGTTTTATATACTACACTAATTTATATCGTTGTATAAAATGTAAAAAATATAGTATTTTTTTTTTTTGTGCCCATTTGAATTCATTAAATTTGTATTATTTAGTGGTTATCTTATATATATATATATATATATATATATATATATATAAATAAATAAACCCAGCATCTACACACATATTTATTTTTGTAAATAATTTTATCATGTTAGATATTTTGTTATCATTTATAGCCCATTCTATTGCTTTCTACTAACAATAATAAATAGAAAATTTTATATTTAATATATCGTATTTTAGTTCCACTAATAATTCATGTCTTATATTTTAAAATATAATAAAAACATATGCAAAAAAAATTGAATTCTATAAAGTATTTGTTAAAAAGTTTGAAATAATTATAGAAATACTATTATAAATAGACTAAGTTGACCTTAGCATATTAGAATGTCAACAAAATCATTTTTGGACTAAAATTTCGAATTATATTATTTCTTACATTAAATTTTTTAAATGACAATATTGTTGCTAGAAATTTTAATTGAATAAATTATATATATATATATATATATATATATATGCTATTTTTTTGGAACATTATAAATTTTATTAAAAAGTAAATATATATATTTTTATAATTTTCATTAAGTTTGACTAATAATTATTAATCATTGTATTTTTTTTCTTATATTTCAAAATAAATGGTGTGAATTGTTACAGAGTATAAAGTAGAATTTGTTAAATGTAAATTTTGAAAAAAGTTAAAAGCTTAAATCTCAACTCTCAAATTTCTACAAAATTTGGACTTTATTCTTAAGAAAAAAAAACAAGTAATAGGCTTAAATACATTATTGTACTAACAAATGCAAAACTTCAACTTTTAGATTGAAAAATTGTGTACATTTGTGTATGAGACCATTTGTATTGGGCTTACCAACTCCTGCACTGACAAACCCTGTAGATGAACAAATGAAGATAAATAAAAAGGTGGGAATTGAAACTTACAAAGTTTTCATAATATCACGGCAAAATTAATGGCTCAATACAGTATTAGATGAGTGGTCACTCTTAATTAGGGGGGAAAATAAAAGAGAGAAGGAGAAAAGGAATAGGCGGAATCTAATAAAATACCCTGCAAATGTTACCCAAATTTTTATTATTACACAAATAATTCACAGACATTGACGTTCAAAAAAAAATTTTACAGACATCGAATCAAAACAAACTCACAAACTGTAATTTATATAAATATAAATATATATATTTTTTTTTTTAAAAAAAAAAGGCAGCATGCTGTCAAGAACTTATTGAGATTCCTAGAAAAGCAAAGGGGTCCGGATGCCCCCAATCCCACCACCATATTTTTTAGGCCTTGACAAGATGTGCATCAATGTCTTTGACGACATTAGCCACAAACTCTAAGTACTTGGTTGGGGGCGGCACGTCCTCCCTCAGTTTCTCATACTCAGCCAGAATTTTGGCCAAGCTGGCCTCCCCCTTGGGTACAATCTGAACTGCAGCCCTATGGCTGCTGTACTGCTTGAATACATCTCCTTCCACACCTACGAATAAAATCGACTTGTTCTCATCGTCCATTAGGACTTGGTCCTTGATTGTCTCAATCTTCCCATCTACAGTCTCAAAATGAAAATTACAATTCAATCACATTAACCACCTTTTTTTTTTTTTCTTTTTTTATAGATATAGAAGAAAATTGATCAAACCCAGAATATATCGTGAGTGAAACCATTGGGAATTACTCCATTATGGTTCTTCATGTAGGGAGTTGGTGGCATTTTAACTGTAATCCTACAATATATATTCATAATACGCAACAAATTTTGTACTCGTAAGAGACGCAATTGTCCACCATTCGGTTTCAGATAAAAGTTCCAAGTTTTAATCATAGGAAGAGAATGTGAGAGTTATGTAGAATAAAAAAAGATATATTTTGATTGTATAATTTAAAATTAATAAAATTTATATTAAAGAAGAAAAGACAAAGACAATTTTCGAAACATGTGGTTGGTGGGTACTCAGGAACTGTTTGGAAAGTAAATTTACATGAGGGCTATACGAAAAGAATTTTATAGTTTTGAGGGTGGCGGATAGCAAGGAAAGCAAAAACCGAACGAAACAGGATGATAACAAAATGATGGCATGGCCCGATAGCCATGGGACATAAAAGCTTTTAGTGTCCCAGCTCCTCAGTTTGGTGGGGGTACGGGAGATACTCAATTTGTGGCGTTGGAAAGAAATAATGCATTGGAGCCGAAGATGACGCGGGTGGGGGGCTGATGCACGGTAGCATGCTGTCACTGTCAATTAAATGGCAGCTCTTTTTTTTTTTTTTTTTTTCTCTCTCTCCACAAAATTGTAAAGTTAAATGACTCATTAATTTGATGTATAATAATTATTAATAATAAATATAGTAAATTTACAATAACATGATATAAATTAATTATATCTAAAAAATGAATCGATGTTGAATAGGTTCATGCGACGGCATTCACCTCTGACAAAAATAGTGACTAATTGGCGGCGGACGAGCATACCTACGTGTCCGGTTACAGAGCGGGGAAGGGTCGCTGGCGAGGCCATTGTATCCCGACCTGGTCCTGCGGTAGGATGCTTCGCAACTCAGATGGAGGGAGACCAAACGCATGCAATCCAAGAGGAAGCTGCGTCCCCAGAGGAAGAAGCCAAGGTTCCCTTCGCGGTAAAACATGGGTTAAAGGTGAATCTGCCGCCCACTAGGCTAGGTCCTAATATGCATGTGTCGCTAGCAAGGGTACGTACCCCCTCTTCGAGACGAGAATCGGATTCCGAATCCTCTCCGACCCAAAGTTTTTTGTCCGTCCATTTGAGGCCCAAACGGTTATGGACTCTATAACAAAGGATTATCATGCGGAGACCATCGATAACCCTACCCTACTTCAAGTAAGTTTTCTCATGCCAGAAACTATATATAGAATAACAGAAGATGGCCCAAATGGTAGACACGCCCGCCGGTGTGTTTAGGCCATTTTAAAGATCTTGACAAGGATCCTGTTGTTCTAAAAACTGAAAGAGGAATCAAATAGGCATCATCATTGTATCGTAAATAAATAATCACCTTCTTCCAAGTGACGCTCGCCCGCCCTTTCAGACCAAGCGAAAAAGGAACTCTTCGTGCTTTGACATGTCATGCCAATAAAATTTTCACCTTTTTCGTTTCTCGAAGAATTAAATGTAAATTATTAGTAAAACCTAAAATTCGGATTACAAGTCTCATTACAAGTTTTCAATTTAATGATCACTAAACTATACAATAATTAAAATCCATAGCGCTCCATCAGTAAATCGGCAAATTGCAGGTTGTAGTGTAATTAAATGTTTCACATAAATTTATTTCTTTCATTAACTTCAGAGAATCTATAAACTGGCCGTACCTCACTTCTTCAGTTGAAAGTACTTTTACATGCATACATACATACATACGTCGAGAAATCTTACTTGAACAAAATCAACTCTTCAGAGAAGAAAAAAAAAGAACCTATGCGAAACCCAGAAGTTAGCCGGGTGGCACTGCCTGGCTTCAATATTGACTAATATATCGTGTATGTAATAGTTGTACAAAAGAATAAGCAAACAGTCAGGGAAACGCAGGAGCCCTTCAAAATGGAAAGTTAAAAAAAGACGAAAAGATGAGCAGAAGGAGAAAAATGCAAATTGGTTGGGCTTTTTGCCGAAAATATCACAAACTATAGAGGAGGGTAGAAATAAGAAGACAGGGAAAACCCGAGGAAAAGCAAGCCCCCAATTGTGGCAACCGTCCTCTGCGAGATTTTTGACGCTAGCATGCTTCCCCCCACCACTGCAAGTGATGTGCAGATGGTGTGTCCTATTATAGCCCCCACGGCCACGCCAACCGCATTCTTGTGTGTTGCCAGCTGAACACAGGAATTCTCATGGTTAAGATAACATGCAAGCATGTTGTAAGATCAAGTTAAAATCATTTGAATCAATGAGAAAAATCCATTTTAGGACAGTCTACACCAAAACAAAAATGTGAGGATAATCAATAAATTGAGATCTACTCACAGCAATTGTTGCAATCTGGCTCCGATCCCCCCACTCCGCTAGAAATGTTAAAATAAATGACTGCAGAACAAAATAAGAAAACTTGAGAGCCAAGTATTTCCTGTGAAAGGCTTACAACAGAGTATCAATGTGAACAAAGCTTAGCCAGAAAACACTGAAAGAATTAACATGCAACTCACATTACAATATCCCACAGAAGAGAATCTTACATGAAATGGAATCAAAATGCTGAAAAAACTCTGGATGCTCCATCATACCTCTAAAAATATTGGTGTACAAAATCTAGAGAAGATGCGGCGGACAGTTGTTTTCCCTTGCCCATACTCAAGCTTCTCTTCTACCTGAAAACAAGATGATTTCGTTTGATAATAATACCAAATCCAAGATGTGCAATTAGTGGACAGGCGGTGATAAAATTAAGGCCAAAAGGGAAAAATAATCCAAAGCTCCACCAAAACTATCTGGAGAAAATTCTTCAAACAGATATGTCAATCCAACATTAATGGCCTTAGATTAACAGCAATTTCAATGCCCTACAATGAACATAGAACTGTCTCCGTCACCAAAGAAAGAAAAAAAAAAGACACTATTGATTTCAGGGAAAATGAGATTTAGGTCAAAAGAAAAGGATGATGCACATAAATTAGCTCAAAGGCTAATCCAACAGATTACAACCACTTGACAAGGCAACCTCAAGTCTGTCAAAACAACATAGCATTCAACTTTCTGTTCCTAAAAAATTTCCAAGCAATGGATAAATGAAATCAAAGCCTCTGATAACACATGAAATAAGACTACAAACTTTATGGTCTAAATGATGCAGGACCACCTAATAAAAGGTCTAAGATGTGGGAGACACTTCAGCCTTCAGTTTTATCTCAGACTTAGGCATCTTATATTTCTATATTTTGTCATTGCTTCAAGGCTGATAAAACAGTCATGTGACAATAATGAGGTTGTGTAGATTAGTTTGAAATATGTGCTATATAGGCTGTCATTTATGTATTGTAGTAGCCCCTGTATAAATAGTGATCTAAAGACATTGTAGCAGCAGACTTTAAACAAGTTTAAATCAACCAGAATTAGCAATCTGAGCATTTCTTTGCTGTTTTATCCAATGTTCCTTTCTAGTTTTTTTTTTTTTTTTCATCATCTGTGTATCACATTACCAATCCATTCCATGGTCCTTTCTTCATGCATGGTACAAATCCAAAAGGCATATAAAACTTGAAGTGCAAGTTTATATTAGAACTAAGTCACACAGTAGTTGAAACAAACAGCATTTTTGTGCTCTCTTTTAATTTATATCAAGAGATAAAAATAGAAGAAATGCACATTCTTAGCAGGAATTAGACATATATCAAGGAAACAAACTGAAACTCAGGACATGAAAAACATACTTCTTCCATTTCCTTTTTCTGAGATGATTTTGAATCTGATCTTGAAGCAATGTAAAGTAACCGCAGCCCAAAAAAGGCATAAAGAACTATGCAAGAAAAAAAAAAAAAAAAGCAAAAAGGTCAGGTTCCACTCAATTTCTAATCCAGAGCAGCTAAAAGGTTAGCTGAAATTATGCAGCACAACATAAAATGAAATAGTCAAGCTAACATTCTAGGTCAATCAAATATCTGCGAGACTATAACAAGAATCAAAATTCTTTTTTGAGGAAAACAATGCCCATGGATCTGCAGTGTAATGCATTCATCTAATAGGACTAGAATCCGGCACAGTGCAATCCCCAAAAAAGATGTCATCCAAAACTCAAGAAGATAAAAGCATCAAAATCATTTCAAGTGTTATGAACTTAATCAGAAACAGGAATTACCACACAAATAGTCATGTTAAAATGAATCAATAGCTGCAGGCAGAAAAATACTGAAAGCACTACTGCAACACCTTTCAAAAAGATTTATTAAGAGAAATCCCTATTCCAAAATTCACCATTTATTTTCCTTGGTTTATACATAGAATGTTAGGCCTAGTTCCAATGTTCAACGGGCTTATAAACCAATGGGCATACAGGTACTAGATGGGGAATTTAGAATAAATGAAGAATACAAGAACATGCACCCATTGCCACAAATTTGGTAGAAAAGAGCATAAATTAAAGGACAAAGTTCCATAATCAACAAATGTTTGCCAACACATTTTCTGAATCTTCAGAACTGTTACAAAAAGAGCTTGATATAAATAAAACAAAATCAGTTGCCACATTCAAGAAGGATTCATTAAGAGACGCTGTTTCAGAGTACTTCATCCTTTTTTCTTTTGTTTGCAATCTGTGCTGCAGCAGCCCACTTCAATGCTTATGTCACTACTTTCCACAAACTGAGAACAATTTAGTCAATCATAAATACCCAACAATGGCAGTGCATTCTACAATTAGAAAGACATAATATCAAAAAAGAAACATACAAGAAGGTTCATCTACCAATTATTTGCTTCCTTGTGAAAAATCCATTTTATTGTCTTCTCCAGCCAACTATCATAGTTGTCAATAAGATGATTTCTATTGGTAAGCTCAATGACAATTTTTTTGTAGTGTCATTCTATCGACAGTAACAAGTTGGGGAAAACAGCATATACAGGTACACAGTTTTGACAAGATGAACAACAAAGAAACCATTCTCTGACAACCAACAAAATTTGTAGTTCTATACTAGCCTATAACCCCTAGTTGATGAATTCAAATAAAGTGCTGTTGAAATCAAATATTATTCCCAGTATGGTGCCCAAAGAACTGACATACTGCCCCCATCAAGTTCCACAGCAGCCTATGCAAGACATTCCATCAAATTATAAAAGTTTGCATCCTAATATGTAAGACGTTCATAACAAATAGTGCCTATTTTTAAGAGTGAGGAGTGATTCCTAAACCCTACTCATGAACTGCTGTTAATTCCATTGTTTTTTTTTTTTTGATACTCCATTCAAATTTTAAACCTCACAAATTGTTCTTTACCTAAATCATTTTGTGGCCTTAAAATGCAATCATGCTACAGAATTTGCAAAGTAGATCATTTAGTAGTTACTTCACATAGAGCAACAAGAATAAACAAAGTTGAGATGACGAACTAAAGCATGAACAAAACTTGCAGGCGATTGAAAAAGGAAAGGTGGAAATTGTACATGGAAAAGGAATTGCAAAGAGATAAACCTAAAACAAAGACAAGCAAGCAGTAGCCCATTAACAATTACAGATAAAAGCAGAATAGTTGTACCAGTAGCTGCACTATTTGTATGCTTCCTTGATATTAAATTTGGCACAATCCTACCTAATCCAGTGGAAAGTACCTAATTGACAAGGACAATGGCAATAAGCTTCAAATGTTACCCTTGAAGCATTCATTACAATGCTATAAAATTGCTTTGCAAGGTCAAAGACCAAACTAAAAGGAACAACCAAGAAAAGAGAGAGAGGGAAATTTCTGCTGGTCAAAGTATACATACCATAAAATGAAAAATTAATGAAAGAACTTACAGTCATGACAATCAAGGCAGTGAGTGCACCAGATAAGACAGTTGACTTAGGGTGCCGCATCGCCATAAGAGCTGCTATTATAAAAGTTTCATCTCCAATCTAAGAACATCATTATCAATCAGAAGAAACATCCATTACAAGAGATAATGTTCTCATTCTAAATAGGAATTCACAGTAAAGGATTTCTGTCCATATAACTAAAGCCAGATAAGTCTGCAAAAAAAAAAAAAAAAAGGAATAAAAGGCAAGCGCACAGAACAGACCTCACTGACGATGATCATTGACAAGCTAGCAATGAATGCATCAAAAATTCCAAGACCTGAGTCCAAATTAAGACTGAGACCAACAGAATCGATGTCAAGAACATTTGCATCAATCTGTCAAAAACAAAAACCGCCGCACAAACTTATGAAAACAGATCGCAGAACCTAATAAAGATTATAAGACCTGAGAATCACAAGACACGTATAATCTAAACACGAATGGCTCAGCTCCATTATCCAAACCCTAACGACCTCAAACAGAATAATTCCACATTAAAATGCATACACTATTGCCCGAAACTGAAATCTGGAGAGTTGCTGGCTCTCACCATGCCACGGCGGCCCAGACGTTTAGCCGATCCGCTTGATTCTCCATGCTCATTTTCCAGCACCGACTCCTAAACACAAAGAGACAATCAAAAGCCACCAAAAATTAATCAAAAGTTACAGCTAAAAAAACAAGAAGAAAGAGGGAGAGAGGGAGGACCTGAGCAGAGATAGAAGAGATAGCCAAAAGTATGAAGGCAGCGACAAAGAGAAACCTAGAGGTCGAGAAAGACCCCATGCCACGAACGAATTTCTCTCTCGAAGCCGATCTAACGTCTCAATTTTTCTGTTGGGAGAGAAAGAGAGAGAGAGAGAGAGGGAACAAACAGAGATCCTGCAAAAAAAATGCGAAGATCCCAGCAAGGCTGCAGACAATTGGACGACTAATAAATAACCAAATAATGCATAAACATAACAATGTTGTCGGCTGAGATCCATGCAGTAGTGTTGTTGCAAATTCCAACTGTTTGTAATTTTTAGTAGTTAAAAATTTAAAACAAAATTTAAGTAAATTTTAAAATAATTAATTTTATATTGTATATTTATTATATACGAAAAATAAAATTTTGCCTTTATTAAATGTATTACTCTATTTTGATTTTGATTCGATTTCTAACGAAAAATTTTGAAATTTAGATATACGAAAATTTAGAAGAATTAATTTAGAATTAGAAATTTAAAGAAAAAAACTTTCTAATTTTGTAATGATCTTTTTTATTCTAGTTTTTATATCTTAGCGATTAATTTTATAATATTTTAAAATATTATATAATATAAAAATTAATTATATTTATTTAAATATATTATTTTTATTGAAAAGAATTAAATTTCCTATCTTCTACTTAAAAAAAAAGAAAAGCAAAAAAAGGGCAAGCTTTAAACTCTCCAACAAGCCTGCCAATCTACAACTTAATTTGGCTTACTCCTGATAACTGAGGAACAGTATTACCCCATGTATTTAAATTATACATAATTTGAAGGAAATGATGTTTACATGTGCTGTTTTTAATATCTAAATAACTCTTGTTTTATAATAAAATATATATTTTTTTACATCCATAATAATAATTTTATAAAAAATAACGAATGAAACATGTTCTTTTAATTTATATGTTATCTCTCACTTGTCACAGTGTTAAATATTCTTCTATGTTAGAAATAACTAATTAATTTATAGAATTTATTCACTTATTTTATGTTTTTATAATTATTTATGAAAAAATGTGTATGTTAAAAGTAATGTTAACAATTTTTTATATTATTTTTAAGATTAAAATTTTATTAATTATTCATTGTCTATAATTATATATAAGCACTAATATCAAATGCGTGCAAAACATAATGTTGAGTGCCAGAACACACATTACTCATAAACACACTCTGCAACGTAATTTATTTAATAAGAAAAAAAAAAGATAAATGGAAAAAGAAACCAAAAGAAAATAGAAACAGACAAGATGGTGGAAATAGTAAGAGCAGTTTATAAGGTAGGATGTAGTGGCACACACTCTTTTCAAACACTCGCTTCCACCATCTGCCACGTGTCACATGATAGGTCTCCTCATCGCACCACTCACTGACGTCAGTTAATGGAGTTTTGGTTATGAAAACGCGTGAGGGAGCGAGTGGTGGTGGAAAAACTGCAGAGAGCTTTAAACATTAAAAGAAAAACGGAAGCGAAGAAAGACACGACTTCTCTTTGCCCTCTCTCTCTCTCTCTCTCTCTCTCTCTCTCCTTGTCTTCTCTTGTGGGTGCAGGCTTGAGGAGAGGCACGGAGGGAGAAAGGTGAGGGAAGGGCTTGTCTGGCTTTTGGAGGGGGCTAATGAAGGTCACGGAGGGGAGTGATGACGCGGCGGTTTGGTGATGGAGCAGAAGGAGGACCATAACGGTAATCGCTCGTTTATCGGATGGATTTCGACGCCGGAATTACAATTTCCCGTGCGGCTCCGCCGTCCTCTCTTTCCGAGGGTTTCTCTCTGTCGTCGTCGCTGAAAGAAGGTATATATTACACACACACACTCTCTCTCTCTCTCTCTCTCTCTCTCTCTCTCTATATATATATATGTGTGTGTGTGTGTGTGTGTGTGTGTGTGTGTGTGTGTGTGTATGTGTATGTATGTATGTTGCATTGCATTTCAATTTGGTGTAACGGCATCAATTTGATGATTACGGATGCTTAACATAAGTGGTATTATAACTTACTAACTGTTTAGATGTTTTACAATATTGGATTTTTAATTTGATGCCTATCAATTCACGTTAATGTGTTTTGTGTAAAACTAATTCCAGATATTTGGTGATGGAATGTTGTAAAGTTATATGGTTTTGGATGGATTTCTGATCCCACTTATATAATGTCATTCAGATGTAATGTGGCCAATGAACTTGCGATCAACTGAAACAATGGAATCTGGGCATTATCCTGAGCGTCCCGGAGAACAAGATTGCTTGTACTACATCAGGACAGGTTTTTGCAGATTTGGCGCTACGTGCCGATATAATCATCCCCCTAACAGAAAGCTGGTACGAAAAGCAGCATCCATTAAAAGATACTTTGACAAAAAGAAGTTTACATGAAACTTGTGCTCTGCCACGAAGATTCCTTATGATTTCTATCTTTTTCTGTTTTTTTTTTTTTCTGGGTAATTTAGGTTATACAAAGTCAACAGAAGTGTAGTTTTGCAAGCATCTTTCTAAAGCTTATGTTTTCTCATCTATAGATACTTCTCTCTCTCTCTCTCTCAGAGACACACAAGCACTTACCCAGACATGTACAAATTATTGTGGCTTCCAAGGAAGTTTGAACTTCTTTAGGCATCCATGCACTAGGCACCTAGAGAAGATGCACATGCAATTGTTCTAATGTTCCTTTGCATGCTGAAGCCCCTTGTATTTCACCTAACTTTTCAGTCCAAAAATATCTAGTTGGATTGATATGTCAAAACTAAATTCTTTTGCGTGACAGGCTATTGAAATGGCAAGATTGAAGGGGGAATTTCCAGAAAGAATAGGACAACCTGAATGCCAGGTATGACAAACTCTTTGCTTCTGGTAATCCATTTGAATTAAAGATCATATAGTTTGCACACATTGGATAAGGCTTAGACCATATGCAAACTGATTTAGAAGTCTTTATGAACCATTGAGTTGAGTTTTGCTTGAAAAAAAGAGTTTGATTGGTCATTGAAAAGGGAGTTTTGATCAGAGAAGGTCCCAGTGCAATTTTTCATGTAAACAAGATATTATATCCCATAAATCCTAAGTCTATGAGGAAAGGGATGATGACATGAAAATAAATTTGTAATAAACCAAAATTGTATAGGAAAAGATCAGGTGACAAAATTAACAAAGGATCACATGATGAATCAAACAAGATGGTTTATAATACAATAACCGAGTGGGATGACCAAAGATATGACCTGAATGGAGACATAGTGACCCACACAAAGGATTTTCCTCAAACATGAAGGTAAGAATAAATGAACACAAACATGAAACAACTAGAATAAATGGAACTTAAACTTTCAAGGAAACTAGATTTTGTTTTTGATGAACCGAATAGTGATTGGGGATCACCGTCACTTGTATAGCACGCCTCCTCTGGTGCTGGAGAAACACTGAGGATTCTAAAAAGGTGGAAATAAAGGTTCCAGACCTCAAGGGAAAGAAATAATAGTGGCTGCCAAGTATGTGCCTAGAATTGGACAAGGTGAGAGAGCTTCAAAAGTTCTTGAAAAGTCCTTGAGAGAAGCAGAGAGGTTGGATTAGGGAGGCTTGGAAACCTGACAAAATTAGCTGGGGGGATTGGATGAAAAATAGATGAGAAAGCCAGAAGAGACCTCAAGGTGCCTCACTGCATTGTGGTATTTAATTGTATGAAAAATAAATTCTGGAGTGGCTTTTCAGAATTCAATGCCTGTATAATTTTTGAGGAGTAATTTTCATTTTGCAACTTCTGTTCTGCACAGAAAATCATTTATATTTTACGATTCATTTGTTTGTTGAAAAATATTTTCCTGAAAATCTTTTCCACATTTTCCTGTCTTACAAAGTTGAAGTCATTTTCTAGAGCTACAACCGAGCACACTTGAGATGCTAAGAGAGGGCACAAGTTAGAGAGAGGTTTGCTATCACCGGCCTGCTTCATGGTTGGTGTTGCCAGTCGTTGGCTGCTGTGTCACCATGTCTTCCCATTGCTGTCACAAGTAAACTAACCAACATTCATCTCTACAGAACTCTAATTTCCAAAATTTGACCCACCACCTATTGTACTGAAAAATCAATCTCATACACTTCTCTTTGATTTTGGCTTCTGTGAAGAACACTCAGTTTCACAATTTGTTTGTATACTTTGGTATTGCTTCTGCAAGGCTTGATCTTTCATTGTTCTGGTAAATATTTATTTTCTTTATTTTAAGGGTAAACATTCTGGTAAACAGAGAGACCAATTTCAGTTGTAATGAGAAGGTCAGTGAACATGGCAACTAAAGCAGAAACTGAAATTTTTTATTGGGCCAAGATGGAATTTTTGTTTGGTAATAGCAATGCATATTGCTCATTTGCTATTTTGCCTCTAAGGTTGTACTTGGTAAATAACTAATATACGCCAAACACAAGAAAATTTATTTCCATGCCATGCACAAATAGCAGAAAACAATTTATTTATTCTGAAAAGATTTGTCCCAGAAAATATTTTGCGGAGACAACTTATTTTCCTACGAACAAATGGACCCTCAGTCATCATAGATTTCTTCATTCTGGAAGCATGGATTGCCTTTAGTGTTCAAGTTAACAATACTGTTGTGGCTAAGTGAGCTTTGATATCTCTTTGAGGATTGGAATATGCATGGATGGAATTTATTGAGTAGAAAATCCGGATGGTCTAGAATATGAAGAGCAAAATTTAACTTTCTGGATGGTTTTCTTCTTTCATTCTCTCTAGGCACAGTGGGATACTGTGATAATGGACAATCTTGACTGTAGTTGACAAATTCACAATAAAGACAGTACAGATATTGCAGATTGAGAGGATAAGTGTTGATCATTGCTGCTGTCTGGCAATTACACTTATAATTCTTGATAATAATGAGACAATGGTTGGCAGAGTAATTTTGATTTGCTCTGTATTGCTGGTGCTGTCAGATAATTGGAAAGTTGTAATAAATGTATTTGTTTTTTTTTTATTTTCTTTGGACATGGCTATTCATTACATTTAATACTAAACTAAGGCTCAAATATCAAAATAGAAGAATTTGGCTTATTCTGTTTATGGTCATAGCAGGTTTTTCTTTTTGTTATTCAGATTCTTGCATATGTCATGCAAAGGAAATCTATATCCTTTTCTGCCTTTTCCCTTCCCCTTTTTGGTGTGTATTGGAAACTTTAACTTTTGTTTTAGCTGCCCTACAGTACTACTTGAAGACTGGAACTTGCAAGTTTGGAGCCACGTGTAAATTTCATCATCCTAGAGATAAGGCTGGGATTGCTGGAAGGGTTTCCTTAAACATTCTTGGCTACCCACTTCGACCAGTATGGATTTTACCTTGTTTCTTACTCTATTAGTTTGATCATGAGTTTATACATTTGGTATATTTGGACATTCTGGCATGCTTCTGAGTGATTGTTCGTGGCATTTTTAGCTTAGATATCAGGGACGCAGAAGTTAGTGCAGGGGAAATCTTCAGAAAAACTAAAATTAGAGGATATAAATTTTAAGATTTATCACATGAGAGAGAGAGAGTGAGTGAGTGAGTGATGGCTGACACCAAAGTGAATCAATAAGACAGGAAGTGAATGTTTAGGATAGTTTTGGGGGTGGGGGGCCTACGTGATAGTGGGTGTTCATGATTTTTCATTCCATGGAAACATGTTTTGTCAATGTCATTCATTCAGACACTGAGAAGCTACATGAGTCACATTCCTTGTCTCCTTTGTAATTGAGGGAGGTTGAACTTGCTCTTATGCAGAATGAGAAGGAGTGTGTGTATTATTTAAGAACTGGACAATGCAAGTTTGGAGGCACTTGTAAGTTCCATCATCCTCAACCAACAAGTATGGTGGTTCCATTGCGTGGTTCTTCTGTTTATCCTACTGTCCATTCGCCAACTACTCCTGGCCAGCAGTCCTATCCAGGAGGGCTTACAAACTGGTCAAGACCATCTTTTATTACCAGCCCACGCTGGCAATCTCCTTCAAGTTATACACCTCTGATCCTGCCTCAAGGAGTTGTATCTGTTCCAAGCTGGAACACATACAGTGTAAGATCCTCTTTAGCTTTTGTTGAGCATGCTCATTTGCAACTGGGAAGAGCAGATTAGGGTTTCTTTCAAAGTAGTCTTTCAAAGTAGCTTTACTCGAATTGTTAGGTTATCTCTTGCCACAGCATGACCTACTAAGAGGTCATTCATTAAGCTGTGAAACATTAAGCTGTGATTTTAAATTGTCCTTTTTCCTCATCTAATTTATTTTGTTTTTTTTTTTTTGAAGCATTAAGCTGTGAAACTAGCATTCCATATCTGACTCAACCTTGCTTATATTAGGGCAAAGATTTTCTTTGTTTTTGTGAAATGAATGGGGCTGTAAGTTGTAATATTTTTGTTCAATCTATTCTCTGGGAGTGTAGTTGTATCTTCAATTTATGGCTTGGTTTTCATCCTTCTTTCTACATGGGTATATAGTTATGCATGAAGCTGAAGCTTAGTCAATGTGGTTCGGAATTTTTTGGTGATGGCAGTTTCCTTTCTGCAGTAAAGTGTGTTGGCAGGTTTGGGGTTAATGGTGGTTGTGGTTGCAGTGCTCTTGCTTGATAAACATTGTGGCAGTGTTGCCTGAAACTCTATGAAGTATAATCAGGCATGAAACTGAGATGTTAATGTCATATGTGGATTTGGAAAAATTTTTCTTTGTTACTGGATGCGGGTACCAGCTCTTCTTTTCACAGGGCATTAGCTGAATTGCAATTTTGATGTCAACCAACTCTTTTATAGGATTCATTTCCTAAGGTTCTAGAATTCACTTACAATGAGAATGAAGTAGGGAAGATTGTGGAGAAATAACGTGAAATGCACTCCAATCCTTAAAGTTTTCAAATTTTGAGGATCAAAACAATGACATTGACACTACACATTATTTTAAGCAGTCCTAGGTTACTAGTATCAGCCAATTCCTGAGCTTGTCTTAAACAATATGTAGGAATCAATTTTGTTTTTTTTAAATCATGTGTGCATCCAGATATTTTCAATTTGATTTAAATATGATTTGAACTTTGAGATGGGGGATTTTCTACATATAATTTCACTACTCCAACAGATAGCTTCCATGGACTTTTATTGTTTTGCAGCTGGATGCTTATCTGCCTGCATAAGTTGCTGCATTAATTGAATTGACCATGTTTATACTTTCCAAAACTTGTGAAGATTGACAAGTGTGATGTGCTAATATATTGCAATTTTTCCAGGGTCAGCTGTCATCTCCAGATGGCCAGCAACAAACGGGAAACAGTCAAATATATGGAACTTCTCGCCTTAGTGAATCAACAACAACTGGGTCTCAAGAGACATTTTCTTCTTTTCGCTCTGGGTCTGCCCCCACAGGATTTTATGCATTGCAAAGAGAGAATGTTTTTCCCGAGAGACCTGGCCAGCTTGAATGCCAGTTTTACATGAAGACTGGAGACTGTAAATTTGGTGCAGTTTGTAGGTTCCATCACCCTAGAGAAAGATTAATTCCTGCTCCAGACTGTATCTTGAGTCCAATTGGCCTCCCTTTACGTCCTGTAAGTTCTTCATTGATCAGTTCTTTCTATCTGACTGTGCATTTTGAAAGCCACTTAACTAGTTTAAGCTTAATTGGCTTCATAAATTTGAAAATTAACCAAGGATTGAACTAATGGCATATGGATGCTGCCAACTAAAATGTACCTATTTCAAGCTTTTATTGGTGATTGCACATTCTTCCACTTCTAAGCATGAAACATATATTTTCAAAAACATTTTTTCCTTTTAAATGTGCAGCATATATTTTTTATTGTCTTTATTTTTTTCATTAATTCCAAATTTGATTGGAGTTGGCTATATGAATCTTTTTTTTGCCATCCCATTGGAACCTAAGTTTGGTCTGCAATATAGGTGTTTTAAATCCTTGCTATCCAAAGATTCTTAAGTTAACTTAGGTCGTCGTCTCCATCTAGATTTGGTTATTCCTCTTAATTGGAGTAATTGAAGTATTTCTAGGTCTACATTGGACATGTCCAAATCAATGTGCTATCACTTTCTCATCTTATCTCTAATCGGTGTGCCACTTCATTTACTATAGATATCCTCATTTTGTTATTCAATCTTTCATAGAGTTGCCACAAATACATCTAATCAGTGGTTCAATAGAATTGACCCTTAAACTTGATGATAATTTTGCAGAGAAAGTCCAGTTGGTGAACCTCTGCACCATTTAGTATAATAGTGTGTGCTATTGCTCTTCCAACATCACTAAAATTACAATGCATGTATTGTTTTTTTGGCTTGACTCAGGATAAAATCTTGGGCATCCCTTCATAATTCTAATTTATGGCTTAATCCCTCCTGGGTCTCATCTAACAGGATTATATCATTTACAAATAACATACACCATAGGACATCTCCCATCAACTTGAATATTTCTTGTCAATTCATCATAACTCACATGAAGAAACAGACTCATAGCAGAACCCTGGGAAATTCTCCATCTCACCTCCTACTGTCTTCACGTGGGTTACTGCTCCTCCATTCATGTCTCTCACCAGATTACTAAATAATGTGGAAATCTTCTTCTTAGTCATTGCCCACAATGACACTTGTCTAGAAACTCTATCATATACTTTCTCTAGATCAATAAAAACCATATGTAGATCAAACTTCTTCTCATCAATATTTTTCCACCAACCTTCCTAGGAAAAAGATGACTTTTGTTGTTGATCTAGCTGACATAAACCTGAATTGATTGTATGAGATTGTCACAGTCCTCCTCAAAGGTTGTTCTATCACCTTTCTTGCTGCTTCGTAGTGTGAAAAAAGGGGAGACAGTTATACCATATCAATGAAATGACTGAAAAGCTTTTGTTTCCACTAATGCATACATTGTGTGGTTTTGGGCCCAAGACTTTGATGTTGAGAACAACAGTGCGATATTTTTTCCTGTGACATGCTTCTAATTGCTTCAATTTACCTTTTTGTAATGATGTGAATGGGAAACCGCAAAGGCACTTAGAGAGACATGCATAAAAATGGAACATGCCTGCCATTCCCTAAGACATAATTGGGTTGAGTTATTGCGTATCTTTTGTTATCATGAATGAGATTGATGTAGCTCACATTTATATTATAACAGGGAGAACCTTTTTGCACATTCTACACTCGATATGGCATTTGCAAATTTGGTCCAAATTGCAAGTTCGATCACCCTATGGGAATTTTCACACCCAATGTCACAGCCTCATCTTCAACTGATGCTCCAGTTCGACATTTCATTGGTTCTTCATCAGGTTCTGCTGCATTGACTTTGTCTTCAGAAGGCCTTGTTGAAACAGGCTCAACAAAGCCCAGGAGGCTTTCACTGTCAGACCCTAGACAGATGTCTTCTGGTGATGATAGTGTTGACACAGAGGGATGATTGCTGCCCATAGATACATTCACATACCTTTACAGCTTTTGGGAAGATAAAAAAATGGTCTGCAAATACATTTCAAATTGCTGGAGATGAGAGTGATGATAATGCAATTCACTTGACAGATTTGACTCCACTGAATTTTGTTTTGCCACATTGTATATAAGTTCACAAATGTTGTCACATTTGGTAAAACCAAAATGTGAACATTTCTTTCTCAGATTTGCCTTTTTCTAATGCTGTACAATATTCCTGCAGTTTCCTTTTTCATGTCTAATGTCTTCTGGGGTCAGTCTGACATCTAGAACAATGTGCTAATTGTTGGAGATTGAAATCGCAACATTAGGGTCTTGTGCCTTGTAATGGTTGGATATTTGCTCCTTGTTTGCATGGTTGTGGAAATCTGCACAATCATGATCATATTCTTCTGAATCCTTTTAACTTACTGAAATGCGTTCACTCTTCTTATTGACAACAATCCTTTGAAATCCATAATGTATCATGATTATCATCTTCCTTTTGAGGTAAATTATTGTTTTGCTGTCGATTCTCATTTTGCTTGTCCAGATAGATTTCTTTTTGCAGAACTCTATTCTGGGTGAACTTTTGGTTTGAAAATGGAGTTTGGTGGGAGCAGCACAATGAAGAAGATAGTTGTTGCTACAATTTCAGTGGACAAACTCTGGAAGGTCTCCATACATGATGGTATGACAATAGCTGCTAACAAGACCTAGAGATTTTTGTTTTGTTGCAGTGTTTATGTTAAGTGGTTGTGTGGCAAGGTCTGATTTTAACCTTATTTTTCAGGATTTGTGATGAAAATGACAGGATAATGGTAACAGAATGCTAGATCGGGTCTGCAGCAACATGTGTCTTCTCCAGTACATTCCCTAAGTTACAACAGGTGCATGGAGGATATGACTAATGATTTCCCTGGCCTGTATTTATGAAAAACGCAATCACTGGAATGTTGTTGGATTTAGGAACGGTTTTGTGTGTATGGGCATTCTTGTATTGTCTGTCAGAATGTTTTAGTGGTTTACAACTCCTTCTACATAATGGCATTTAACATTTCTTGAATGCTTAGTATGAGATCATGTGGGATGGTTCATTCAGTCGCTCCTTACTGGCCTGCCCCCCCGAATTTCTCATTGGTTCTTTTGGTTGTCTTGGGGATGGGTAATGCTACACTACAACCCTTCCACTGGGACCCTGAAATTCAGAAAAAAAATTCCAAGTTTAAAGACTTTTTATTGTTTTGGTACCTGTGGTTGATTTTAAAAACCAGCAAGGGCATTTTCTGGGTTTGTGCCTTTCTGATTATCTAATAGCTTTGGAGGGCAAAATGTCATGTGTCTAGAAGTCTTAATTTTCTTGCATTTGTTGGCTCAGGCAGCATGGTTCCGCGGTACTCTTTTGAGCCTTTCTTCTCTTGACGACGCTTAAATGTCATATTATGTCTTTGAGGTTGGAGTTTTTCACCTTTTCCTGAAGCCAAAGAAGATTTAGCTTTAATAAAAGGGGTGATCGCTCAAAGCCTGCAATCCGTCTCCCGTTTTCATCTCTAATTGAGCCCCAAGAGCAGCAAAAGGTCTCGGGTTTTCAGGTAACTTACATCCACATCCTGATTTCGCTCGATGATATTAATTGGTGGCGCGTGTTTGCCACGACTTGCAGCTAAGCAGTTAGCTAACTCCTCTCTGGGGCTTCTTAGCCCTCCAACTAACCAAAAAGAAGCATCATCTTTGAAAATTAGAAAAGGAAGTAGTTCATCTCGCAGTAGAAGTCTGAACGTACCCCCTGGATTAATTAATTTTTCCTGATGGGTCTTTTGAGGAAGAGAATTCAAAAATGCAAAACCCCAAAACGCAAAACATAAAACAATCAAAGCCTGCACTTGCCAGATCATTGTTAATTTAATGGACTCCATTATATAACTGAGAGATTTTGGGTACAGCCCGGGCACAGCGGTGCTATTGTCACTCTCGTCAAACCCAAGAGGGTAAATGGTAAATATTAGGGAAAAAAAAAAAAGATTCTTGATTTATTATAGAAGTATTCTCCGTTGAAGTGAATAAAATTATTTAATAAATATTAAAATTTTATTTATTTTAACAAAGATAACTCTTCATGATGTATAATTTATTCGACAAATAGCACAAAATATCTAATAATTATAATAAAAATGTTTAATAAGACTTTAAAAAATTAATACCAGTGATGATATATACAAAATATGATAGAATATGCAATAAAGTGTTAAAAAAATGTAACAATTGTGTTATTAAATTACTTTAATATATCTGTATACAATTTTTACTGACATTTCACTTTTTTAAAATTCTGTTACACATATTTATTATTCCTATTATATATTTTATTAAATTTATAAAAAAATTTAAAATTTTTAATATGTGAGATCAGAGTGACCTCATGCGCCATGCCATGCCTACCCAACCCGTGTCTCTGGCCGTAAACCTTTACCATAGTGTATTGCAAGAAAGTAGTGTTGTACAATGATGCAGACTTCCTCCATGATTTACGTGCTTCGTATTAACGCAAAGATAACGTCGGAATAACGTCTTCCCCACTCTACCATTGCAGCCTCTCTCCACCCCCCCTCTTTTTTTTTTTTTCCTTCATTATTAATTATTTTGACAAGACCCCATTAAGTAAAATATAATAATTGCAGTATCCTTCTGGGTCTTGCAAGAAGCTCCTTTCTTTTGTGGTTTTACTACTGGTGGTTTCTGCGATGTTCAGCCGGTTTTAGTTGGTTTTTAGGGGGTTTGGTAGAAAATCAACAACACATGACAATATAGGCATTGCCAAAAGCTTTAAAGGGTGGCGGGGGGGGGGGGAACGAAAAAGGAAAAGTTTTTAGCTTCTCAGCTTACATTTGCTGCCATGTCCTACTGGGGCCTAATCTAATGGTTGGCCTCTTTTCAGTATTTCTTGAACAGGATGGTTGATCGTGCTCAAGGGTATTTCCAATTTCTAAAGCATCACATTCCTAAGGTTTCAAACTCTATGAATTTCTAACTTGTTTGATGAGGGGCATACCCTATTAAGTAAAAAGATAATTGCAGTATCCTTCTGGGTGTTCTTTCTTTTGTGGTGTTACTACTGGTGGCTCCAACAATGTTCAGCCAGTTTTAGTTGAATTTTAGGTGGTTTGGTAGAAAATCAACAACACGTGACAATATAGACATTGCCAAAAGCATTTTCTTTTCTAAAAAAACAAAGCAAAAATAAAAAGGAAAGGTTTCTGGCTTCTCAGCCTGCATTTGCTGCCATGCCACGTCCTACCGGGGCACAGCTTATTGGTTTGCCTCGTTTTCAGTATTTCTTGAACAAGATTGTTGATCATGCTCATGGACATCACCAATTTCTAAAGCATCACATTCCTAAGGTTTCAAACACATGAATTTGTAACTTGCTTGGTATCAACTTAATAAAGAGATTTAGCCCAATGACAAGCCTCCAATTCCAATGACTGAATTACAAATTAAAAGGAACCCAAAAAAAAAAAAAAAAGCTAGTAGTGTTTCTTAAGTTGAGATAGATCTTTTCCAAAGTATAAATAAATAAATAATAAAATGTTTTAAAGAACATTGTAATTATTAAGAATTTAAATTTTTTTCATTTGAAATATCACGTTCTAATTTTAGTAAGAAAAAGAAAATTTATAGAAATAAAAAAATTATTTTATTGTGTAATTTACAAATCAATTTTTTTATAAATAAAAAAATATTAGTAGCCTTGAGAAAAAAAAAGAAAAAACAAAACAAAACAAAAGGTGGGGAAGACTTAAGTTTTGGAAGAACACTTCTTGAAAACTCAATTAGGCCAAAGTGCTTCACTCGCAGCTCCGTTCACTGTTCACCCAATCAACTTGAAAAAAAAAAAAAAAAGTGAAGGAACCCAATTAAAGCATCCCTTCTCTCACATTATAAATGCCCGCTTTGAGAAATTGTTAAGTTTCACACTGCACAATTCACAGCCCACAATCCCTTCCTAATTTGTTGTATTTATAGGGCAGCGCGGAGGGGGAAGGGCGGGGGGGAAGACACTACATTTACCCAACCCAAAGCCCTCTCCTCGGAGGATCAAAACCCGAAACCCAAACTACCAATTTACCAATTCCCCTCTTTATTTAAAGCAGCAACGCATCAGCATGTCTGCTCATTTTGTTACCATTTCTCTCACTCTGCTGCTGCTGCTGCTTTTAGGTAACTCTATCAGTCATAGTGAAGCAAGCACAAACATGGACCCAGTGAGTTCCTCCTCCTCGTTTTTTCTTTTTTTTTTTATAAATTAAAGGGTGTTTTGATTCATAGATATTGCTTGCTTTTCTTGAAAAAATTGGGCATGATTTCTTGTGGGTATTAAGTGGATTGAATGTTTTGTTTCTGGGTTCTTTTTTTTTTGTTCTGTTTAATTTGGAGGCAAATGGGTCTGCAACAAGCGGAGAGATGCTGCCATTGATGAAGCCATCGAAGATTATGGAGATGAAATTGATGGTTAATGATAGCAGGAGGAAATTGAGTGGTGGTTTCCAGATATGTGCGCTTTGCACTTGCTGTGGAGGTGCTAAAGGGGTGTGCTTGCCATCTCCATGTTGCTATGCCATCAATTGCAACATACCCAAAAGGCCCTTTGGTTACTGTTCTTTCACTCCCAAGACCTGCAATTGCTTTGGATGCCATGTTTGATTCCTCACAAGTTGGTTATATTTTAATTTTAAGTTTGGTGCTCATCTTTGATTCTGTTGGGTTGGGTGGGGTAGGGAGTCTGAATGGGAGGAAGAAAAGAGTATCTGTTCTTGCTTTATTTTGTTTATAATTTCTCTCTACATTTTTCTTTTGCATGATTACTAGTCTTTTATTGTTTCTATTTGCAGGTGAGCTTTTCGCTACTTCCAGTGCAAATTGTGTATAATTTTTTTTTTTAAGGAAGTGGCAATGACTGAAAGATATACGAGGGCAAGATTTAGAATAATGTGGGTATTTGGCAGAAACTTTATTGTTTGTTTATTAAGCTATCAGACTTTGTGATTATCTAATCAATTGTTCAGTATTATATTAATGCCAGTGCTCAAGGGAAAATGCTCATTAAGGCTGACGGGTCTCACTCATGACAAAGATTAAGATGCTTATTACTTTATTTGTGTGCTTTTATTTGTTTAATGCAAAGCTGTAGAGCTTAGGGTGACTGTTTTCAAATGAAACAGTTCCCCTGAGTTCTGCTTGTGATTTTGCAGCAACTCAGGGGAGTACTTGTTCAGCATGGTTTTGCGGAAGTACTTGTTCAACATTTTTTTCTTTATTCCACTATCACTTTTGCTTCTTTCGTTGCACACCCGTTCAACTGTTTGCACCACAATTAAGACCATCGGTTGATCAGAACTAGCACGATTTGCTCTGGGACCTCTCTAGTAATGTTGCTTTCCTTGTAGTTGTGCTGGCAATTGAAAGCCTGGCTTTCATATGTATGTGGTATCGTGTTAAGTTCCAACAGACCATTTTTGGGACTTGGTGGTCCTATTTGAATAGTGAGAATACCCAACCTCCCTATGAGAGAGGGTGAATTTTGAATGACCCCGAATAGATGAGTGCTGATTGCTTGTCTACAAAGCCTCTGTAAGAAAAGCGTTTTTATTGCTGGTAGATGAGATAGAGGTGATGATATTAATGCATGCATGTGTTGCCAACCCCAAAGGCAGTGGGGGGAAGTTAGGGTGGGGCAATTTGCCTAGTTGCTATTTGGTTGTGAGGTGGTGCCTTTTATAATTCGAGGAATCTTGTTAATTTATACCATCATACATCTTTTGCTAAACCTGCACAACAACTGTATTCTACATTCATCATTTTTGTTTTTAAAGACACGAGTTTGCATCATATCTTATACCTGTGAGCAGGATTGGAGTATGCTCTCTCGTAGTTACATTGAGTTGCTAACATTGCAATTTTGGGAACACGAGTGTCCAAGGCGCACTTGGGCCAATTGTGGGCTAGGCTAGGCATATAAAGTTTCTTATTTAAAATCGTGCGTTGTTTTTGTTTTCGGGTTATATGCCCCCCCCCCAATGGACCCAAAAACAAAATAAAAAAAGAAAAAAATCGTTTGCGAGTTGATCTTCATCTGGGTGGATTAGGCTTTCGAGTCTGTTAACAAGTTTACTCTCTGTCGAAATCCTTTATATATATATATATATTATTTATTATTATTATTGTCATTTTTCCTTTCGGGGTTGAGGGGTGGGGTGGGGTCATAGTTTAATCTACAATAGGGAATTTGGTTTGGCGTTTAAGAAACACATTTATGAGTTGCGTTAAGACGACTATGTATTCAGACAAACTATGAACAATGAGAATGTCGACGTGGCTAGGATGAATCATAGCACACATATACAAGGATACGGGGTAGTCAGCGCAACGAAAAACGAAAGGAAAATTAAACCGAAAAACTCGCAACAGAAGATAATCATCTCGACATGTGAAAGATAAAAAGTCTCTCTCTTAAATTATAAAGATATACTCAATAGCTTATAATGGTTTCGTCATCACAGCAAGGGCCAACAGCAATGAACTTGAAAATGCTAACACAGCATAGATTCATACGCTTTGCTTGTTTGCCCGCCATGACATTTCCCATGAAAGCCAAGAAAACTAAGATCCTGAGTATCATGCCCACCAACCTTAGCATGGTGCTTGTTGAACCATTAGAGGACGCCAGCCCCATTCCGCAGATTTTCTCGTCCACAAAAATTCTGAAGTTTGCTCAAAAGACGGATATATTTGATTGGAGGGGCAGAAAAATGCAAGGTTCTTTTTTTTTTTTTGAAGGAAAAAGTCTTAGAATTGAGAGGAGAAATTTCACTGCCAATGCGCGTTGAGGTATTGATATTAAGGGATGGATTCTCCAAAAATATAGGATTTACTCGGGATTCTCGGGTCAGTTTGTGCAAATTTTCTAATTTTTCTCATATTTGGAGGTTAAGAAAACAGGCTATTTTGGTTCCTTTACTTTAGGAGAGACTATAATTAGGAAACCACGATGCCCTTTTACAGGGACACAACAATAGAAATTGATCACATCCTCACGTTACCAACCCTCTAGGAAAATTTCATCCACAGCGCTTGAAACCCCACAACTTCCATCGACAAAAACAAATAAATAAAATTTGCCCCATAAAGTCCACGGTATTTTCTAAGCAGCACAAAATGTACTCGATTGACAACAAATGGGAAAATTGATCTTTGAGATAAAACGTATTTGTTTGTATTTTCCTAGTTATTCCTACCATGTATCCATATCCATTTCCTTCACCAAAAAGAAGGGGCTTAATTACAAGGTATGATTTACTCTATATGCACACAGGGCAGGTTGTCATTTTAGGCCCAAAATAGAAAAAAAAAAATTCTTCTAAAATATCTGAAAATTCCAAGACGAAAGCTCAGATTTCTGCATGAATCTGCCGCTATAACTTATCTTTCCTCTCTGTGTATTACCTCCAAATGCATTCTGGTATACTAAGGGCGTTCACAATTCGGTTAACGGAACTGAACCACAAAATCTGAAAACAAGAACAAAAACTTCGATTATGTTGAATTGAAAATGGAAACCGAACTGAAGTTTTTTGTACCAAAGCGCATCTTCCAAATTCAACAACCCTCCCCATTGCCATTATTAACTGCACTTTGTACTAAAGTTGGCTGGCAAGACATGTCCCTTTAGGAAATAGAAAAGGAGGGATGACCTAAATCCGGATACTCAATTCCCTATTTCCGTGTGTAAGCATTACAGTCTCTGCTTGGTTGGTTCTTCCTATCAAGGCTTTTTTTTTTTT
>CM038599.1:2587600-2620159 GCA_021533255.1 Ceriops tagal | reverse complement strand
TTTTTTTTTTTTCCAAAGGATGAACTCCCTTTTCTTGTACTCAATCCTAAGAGAATATGCCCATTCTGAAGGATATCGCATCCATATTCCTAAAGTTAGGACAATATATGACTGCAGCACTCGATAGATCAATAGATGACAATATATATGGCAGCATGAGGGCTGCCTACATCCGCGACTCCTTACGGATTCAGGCGATGGGCAGTACAATTTTCAGTTGTTATTGTATTGTATTGATATTTGCTTCCAGTCTGGGATCCATCCCAAGTGGATGGGGCTTTACCTGCAATGACGGGGTCAATGAAACAAGGTTGGACGCATACCAGAAAGAACCAGTAGCTTTCGTAATGGCATTAGCATGTCCAATTAACGGCACATTGCTGCCACCACCCGCACCCCCAATTCCGTACAAGCACCTGCCATTGGTATTGGCAGCAAACAAAGATTGTGCACCAACTGAACCTTTGTATGAAAAATACACCAGACAAATGGAAATGGAAATGGAAATGGAAAACGCACCAAGGATCGACTGAATGCTACAAAAGTAAACATACCCCGTTTTTAATTTAGCTACCCTATGCATATCAACAATCTGTGCATACTGTAACGGGAATGCTTAGGCCAATTTTCTTGATGGGGCACCCACCCACATGCCAATAAGTTGTATGTTTTATCCTTTTTCTCCTTCTCCTTCTTCTTCTTCGTCCCTCTCTCTCTCTCTCAAAATTTTTGTTTTAACTCAAAAATTGAAATGTAAAGGTCAAATGAGTACAAGACCATAAATCAATCCCCAACTGCACTAATCAATGATTCGGAATAAAACAATTACAAAAAAATTTCTTTTTTTCTTATTTCTATTAAAAATCAAGTACTAATAGAAATAAATTAATAAAAAAGATTAACACATAAAATAAAAACAATAAAAGGTAAGCAGAAATGCGTCTCCTCCTACACATTTTACACCTTCCACTGTAAAAAAAGACTTGGAACGCTGACTCCATTTGTAATTCCATCAATCCCTCGTCTATCCCCAAAAAATAAAAAATAAAAAATTGTAATTCAGCTAATCTTCGTAATACCTTCAGCTAAAGTAACTGCATAAAAAAACACATCTAAGTAACTATAATTATAAGAACAATCATATATCATATTTATTATTTTATCCCAAACAATTCTTTTAGGACCCTTTTTAGTAAGCAAATCCAAGAAATTGAAAATTTTTTTTATTGATAAATAAATGGGATTATATGATGATAAAGATGAAATATGTTTTTTTTTTATTTTTTTTTAAAAAGAAAAGACATTATAAGATCGTCCGTAATATAAAAATCCAATTCTGCGTTTTTAATATTACTAGAACAGTAAATTAATATAAAAAGTTAAATTGCAGGTAATAAAATTAGCCTTTAAAACCCCATTGGTAAACCCCTCCATTTTCTCATGTTCTCGTTCATAAAAGCCATCCAAAACCCCATAACCTCAATCCCAAACCCAGTAGACTAGAACCCTCGTAAAGCCTCACCTCCAAAGCAGGATGAGGGAAAACGTACTAGGCTGAACGGGAGACGCGGATGAGGGATGCAGAACGAACTGGTTCAGTGGAGAAAGAGGGCACAGAGGGTTCCTCTGTTCTCGGTATCACTGCAGTTCTGAGTTTTCCCTTTTCTCTCGTCTCAAACACACTCCAAAGCTTGATTCTTTCAATTCAGTGAAGCGGAGAGAGTGAGCGTGTACAACTACAAGCAAAACATGAAACCTTGTATTTAAAGCTACTAGCCGCACGCAGTGACCACCGTGCAGTTGTTGCTCACTCTCTTCTTTTCGTGTACCATCATTCACTTTAACAGATGAATTGAGAATTCGAGCTAAGTTTCGCCTTCCCTCCTTTCTCATGCTGCTGACACATGGTGGTTTTCCATCATCAAGGTACTTTTTCCATCCTCGTCTTCTTAGCCATTCCAACAAGCTTGGTCGGCTTTATGTTTCCTATTGTTGTCCGTTTGAGACATGGTTTGTCGGACAAAAGTGTGAAAATCTTGGGGATGCCTTGACCATTTTCAACCGCATGGTTCAAATGCGCCCTCTGCCTTCCATCGGCTATTTCAATAGGCTTTTTACTAGAATTTCAAGATTGAATCATTACTCTACCGTCATTTTGCTGTCTAAGCAACTGGAATATTTAGGAGTTGTGCATAACATTTACAGTCTTAACACATTGCTCAATTGTTTCTGCCGTCTGGGTCAGGCTGATTTTGGTTTGTCTGTGATTGGGAAAGTTTTTAAGCTTGGTTATGAGCCAAATTGTGTGACTTCTAGTTCTATTATTAATGGATTTATTTTAGAGGGTGAAATTGTTCGAGCCCTCAAGTTGTTTGATGAGATGGTGAAGAATGGCTACCAACCTAATTTGATTGTTTATGGTTGCTTAGTGAAGGGCATTTGTAAGAGGGGCAACACTGAATTAGCGGTTCGGTTACTTGGCAAGATGGAAGAAAATGGTTGTAAGCCCAATGTGGTGGTGTATAGCACAGTACTAGACAGTCTTTTCAAGAGAAAGAGAATAGATGAAGGTGAAAAGTTATTGAATGAGATGATCAGCAAGAATGTCACACCAGATGTTGTGGCATTTAACATGATAATTGATAAGCTCTGCAGAGAAGGAATGATTGTAGATGCTCAACATTTGGTTCAAATGATGATTAGAATAGGTGTGGATCCAGATGTCCGTACATATAACATTTTGATGCATGGATTTTACTTGCAAGGCCAAATAGATGATGCTAGAAAAGTTTTAGATATGATGGTTGGCATGGGTTGTGTGCCCAGTGTTGTTAGTTATAACATCTTAATAAAGGGATATTGCCGCAGTAAGAGGATCAATGAAGCTAAAATGTTATTGAATGAAATGGTTTGTAGGAACATCTCACCTGACATAATCACTTTCAATATTTTAGTTGATTCACTGTGTAAAGAAGGAATGATTTCAGAGGGTCAACGAGTGATTGCAATGATGATTCAAAGAGGCCTAGAGCCTGATACTTGCACTTGCAATGCCCTGATAAATGGATATTGTTTGCAAAACCAGGTGACCAAGGCTGGAAAACTGCTTCATGTTATGGTTAACAATGGTTGTGTACCCAGTGTGGTTACTTACAACATATTGATTAACGGACATTGCAAGAATAGGAGGATATATGAAGCAAAGAAATTATGGGAAGAAATGTTGCATAGGAATATTTCTCCCAGCATCATCACATTTAACACTTTGATTGACACATTTTGCAAAGAAGGCATGATTTCAGAGGTCCGACATTTTGTTGAAAACATGATTCAAAGAGGTTTGGAGCCTGATAGTTTCACATATAATGCTTTGATTAAGGCATATTGTTTGCAAGGTCATGTGGATGAAGCCAAAATAGTAATTGATATCATGGTTGAGAAGGGATGTGCACCAGATGTTGTTAGCTATACAATTTTAATTAATGCAAACTGCAAGAGGGGCAGGATAGTTGAAGCTACAAGGTTGTTGAATGAAATGATTGGTATGAATGTTACTCCAAATACAATTACATTTGAAACTTTGGTTGTTGCACTCCGCCAGAGAAGGATGACTGCAGAGGCTGGGCTTGTGATTGAAATGATGATTAAAAGAGGTCTGGAGCCTGTTGGCCTATAAATTTTACTGCTTTAACCAGGAGGGCTTGCTTACAGAAAGATGAGAATGTTGGAATCTCTCAGATGCATCGTTTGCCTACCTGTGGGTATCACTTAATGGTTAGCATGGAGAACATTTCCAGTTTTAAAAATGCATGTAGCTCAATTTTGTTCATTGTGAGGCCCCCAAAATTTCAAATTATTTGTGATTTTACAAGCACACTTTTGCAAACTAGATTGCTGTGTGTTTTATGTGCATATCATATTTATCATTTTTGTTGTGCTGATAGGATGATGTGTTTTGGCAGCTTTCGACGTTGGAGCAAAGATTGCATTCACTTTGAGTTTGCCGCTGTTGTTTGGTGATTGCATTCCTCCATGTAGATGTCAAATGCCAATACCATGAGTGCCAAAAGAATCTTAAACATTAGTCGATCTGTGCAAGATGCTGGTAACTTTTTCTTTCGCACTAGGTTATCAGTTGCTCACTGCCTTTGATAGTCTCTTAGTTTTGCCTAAAATCAAATGACAGACCTACATGACGAAAAGTCTCCCCCAGAAAGCTGATGAAGAGGAGAACAAACATACAAAATTCGGTGTGATCCAAGCCTATTTGCAACTTCTTCCGTTGTCCGCAAAGAAAAATTGGGGCCAAGAATGCCTTGCACCATGCTATAATCTTTGATGAGTAAGCTCCAAGCCTCTCTATTGGAGGTTGCTAAGTAGAGAAGATCTTTGTTATCTCACAATGGTGTACCTGCAATTTTGCAGTTTCTTTATCAAGTGAACCAAGAATTTTCTTGTGTTGAATGGTAAAGGACACAAACTGTTCATCTAATTTGTTTCCTTTGTTGTATTTTCCCTTTGTTTTCCTGATTTGGCGGTGATGGTATGGAAGCAAAGTTGACCAGAACACACTCTGAAACCAGATAATCAGAACCACGGGATTAAAAGTATGTGATATGGGACTTTGACACCCCGTCTTGTTACTTTACTGACTCTTGTTTCTTAACTTAATAATCAACTTAGATCATAGCTTTTGCAAAAATCAATAGGTAGAGCTCTGGCAGGTTGTGTTCAAAAGATAGCAGGCAATACGAAAGAGGGGAAGTAAATAGTCGATAACAATATATATAATGTTACTAATTTTATGAGATGAAAATTTTTGCTTTATCTTCGTTCGAGGCTTATTTCAGAGGGGAGGTGAAGAGATTTTCGGAGATTTTGGGATGACACACGACAAATAATAAATTGTAAGTTAATTATTATGACATTAAATGATGTAATATGTAATTTAAAATTAGGTTCGAGTGCCAATCATTTATGTAAATGAACAAAATCGACTTAATCAACTTACCAAATTTTTAGCAAATGTGTCAGTTTGTTTGAAGCTATAACCGCATTTCGTCCCATTGCCATCGCCGTCATTTGTGTGGATTAACTTATAGGCAATGCTATTCTTAGCACCCAATTGGCCGGAATAATTGACTCGAGCCATGCCACCCGAGGTATTGAGATTTCCTGTTTCTTAAAAAAAAAAAAAAAAGAGCAAACATACATAATAAATTTAAAGTAAATATTAACTCATTTCGATTATTGGTTATAATTAATATCTTCTTCTATTACAATTAAATATAATTGATATATGTCTTAATAATTAGGATTGATGGTCATAATATTAATATTTATTTCACTTTATCTCTACATAGAGTAGCTCCACAATTTTACTTTTTTGGAGTAGCTCTTGGTTGGACATAGCCTGGTAAGGCAACAACTTTTGTGGCTCCTGTCCTCCAGAGTCAAAACCCCACAAAAATTTTGAAGGTCATCGTTCAAAATATCCAACCATTTCTTTCTCTCCAGTTTTCTCGGAGAGACTTACGAGGAAAATGTCTCATTTTTTTCGGAGAAAAATACACAAAACAGAAAGGTGGTTCCCCGGAAATTGTTTCTGTTGTTTGTCTGACTCCTCTTGACCCCGTTGGCGTGGGGTCCTTCAATCCTGTTGGAGGACCCACCCTGCCTTTGTCCACGGCACTCTTTCTTCCACCTCTCTTTCTCAAACCTTTGCATGCATTTGCATATGCCCATGTTTTCTTTTTCAGACAGAAGAGTGTTTCTGTCAAAGTCATATTAATCATCCCTGTAACTATAAGGCCCTGTCTATTTTGGTTGAATGCTTTGGCGATCCATTTTATGCATTATTATCGATTAGAAGAAGGTCGACTTGGCAGTCAAAGAAATGCATTGCTTCCCTTGTTTCCAAGCCCAGAAAAGCATTAAATTATTTACCCACAGAGGCGATGGCCCTGTATCTCAGGCATCTCAGGAACTCATTGATCCTGGTAATCCTGACACATTTTTTTTCCCTAATAATAATAATAATAATAATAATAATAATAATAATATGCGTGTCTGTGTACACACATATGTATGACTTCGTCGTGCAGTTTTGGTATACTTTTCTTCTCAAAGAGCATGGCCAGCACCAAAGGTTTTGCAACACCCCCCCCCCCCAATTCACCATGATGGATGGCAATGCTTCTTTGACAACTTAACCTTTTGCGCATGAGTTTGTGGATCAATGTAGCCAGTTTTGCATTAAGGAAATTAGATCTTTTAACATGTGTTTAAAGGTGACGATTCTTCAAGAAAATTGTCTAATGATTTTGACAAAAAAACAAAATTTTATTGGCAATAATTGTTTTGTCAACTTATGAGGCCGTCTGGGACGAAGAGCTCTCAGATGTTCAAAGTCTCCGTTGATTTAGATTTTTTTTTTTTTTACTATTTGCAATTGTGATCTATTTCATATATGGTCCTATTTTTATTAGTGCAGCCAAGATATAGCAATTATCATGTTGCATCTAATTGTTAATTATCATTTTTTTTTTTCAAATCTGTTTGTGGCTAGAGACCAAGAAACAAAATACCAAAGAAAGAATTGACCAAGTTGCAAAGGATAGTACTGCGGCAAAAACGTTCACCTTCCGGGAGCTAGCCACCGCGACGAGGAATTTTCGTCAAGAATGCCTGCTAGGTGAAGGTGGATTTGGAAGAGTTTTTAAAGGGACGCTTGCTTCAAATGGGCAGGTCATTGAAAACTTTTTATATAAAACTTTGATTGTGCAGAAAACAGAAAGTCACCTTCCAGGTTCAATATTATTTTATTTGGCTTTCCCCAGAACTTACATCTGATTTTGCATCTTTCTAACACAGGTAGTTGCTGTAAAGCAACTTGACAGGAGTGGAATGCATGGAAATAAGGAATTTCTTCAGGAGATTGTGACTCTAAGTCTACTTCGCCATCCAAATCTTGTCAATCTAATTGGATACTGCGCTGATGGAGATCAAAGACTTTTGGTTTATGAGTACATGTCAGCGGGTTCTTTAGAAAATCATCTCCGCGGTAACTTTTTTGACACTACTAAACACTGCACCTTTTGTTATTAAGTCATCAGTATTGAGATTGCCACTTCTATTCTGCCCAAGAACCCCTGTATGACTACTACCGCTGCATAACATAGATAGTCAAGTGCTACGGAATTTTGATGTTTCTACTAATTGATTGCATATCGTGCAAAATTTTCAGACACCTCGCTAGATCAAAAGCCACTAGACTGGTTTACCAGAATGCGAGTAGCGCTTGGCATTGCTAAAGGTCTAGAATATTTGCATGATCAGGCCAGTCCCCCAATCATATATCGTGATTTGAAGCCTTCAAACATTTTGTTGGATGAAGATTATAATCCAAAGCTTTGTGATTTTGGACTTGCCAAACTTGGCCCATGTGGCGACCCTATGTTTGTTCCATCAAGGGTGGTAAGAACCTATGGTTATTGTGCCCCAGAATATGCAAGATCAGGTCAACTAACTTTGAAATCGGATGTATACTGTTTTGGAGTCATTCTACTAGAGCTCATCACTGGAAGAAGAGCTCTCGACACCAGAAGGCCAATGGATGAACAAAATCTAGTTGCTTGGGTAAATATAATGCTTTTATTCCCCTCAAAATGTTGTTTGATCAGATCTATGTAACAGTGTTGTGCCCTCTTAACTCTCTAATTGTATACCCTTTTGTTTCATGTTTGTCATCAACAGGCACAACCTATATTCAAGGATCCGAAGAGGTTTCCTGATATGGCAGATCCGATTCTTAACAAGCGCTTCCCAGAAAAGGATTTGAATCAAGCAGTTGCAATAGCGGCCATGTGTCTGCAAGAGGAATCAGCAGCTCGTCCATTGATGAGTGATGTCGTAACAGCTTTGATTTTTCTTTCGGTAACTACAGAGGAGAGTCTACCCCTGTCAACAGCTCCATTGGAGGAGGATGCTATCAATGATTATGATCAGCGGGAAACTAAAGCTGGGGATAGTTCAGGAAATGAAGACAATAGCAGTGAAAGCAAGGATGATAACGAGGACAAAGAAAGTGAAGATCATCAACATGAAGATAGTGAACAGCAACATGATTTGTATGCTTCAGATATGCCAGAACATGACAAGTCAGATTGTGAAGATGATGATGACGTAGTCATTGAAGCTGAAGATAGTCCAGATGAGCATCAACCAACTGATAGCGAAAGCAAACGGTGGAGTAAGAGCAGCATCAAGTCAATTGATAAGAGTGTCCCTGCAAGCCAAAAGAGCAGCAAGAAATTGGGGAGCAGACGCGTCTCTCTGAGGCACAATACAGATGATGGAAGCGTTTCTCCAGGCAGTCAAGGTTCAAGCGAAGAGAATGTCCTTTTGAGACAGAAAAGTAGCGAAAACTCACAAGGTGATCTGGAGGCCTTTTTAAGCACAAAGAGTAGCAAAAACTCAAAAAAAGCCTTTTTAAGCCACAAAAGTAGTAAAAACTCGCTGTTCTCTTTGAGCCACAGGAGCAGCAGGGGATCAATGGAGGGAAGTGTTTCTTACCTAGGGAGTATAAGATTACAGAATGATGATGGTTCTTTCAGCCGCTCCAGCAGCGGGGAACTTATGATGGAATTCGATATTTCGAGTCCTTGGAGTGGGAGAAAGTCCCAGGATGGAACTGCCTCCTTTGATGATGGCAGCAGCAGGGGATCACATGAATGAGCCATTTCCTGCAAAGAAAATAAACAAAGATCCCAAAGTGAAAGCACTCATTTGGACAGGGCAAAGAGCACAAGATAACTAGATGGATTACAAATCCATCATGAAGTTCAAGTCCAGCCATTCATGCATGACTTTCCCCTTTAAATATAAAACTTGACCTTTCCTATTGCCCTCCAAAGAACTTTACACAAAATTGATATTCTCACAGCATAATATGGATGAGGGGTTGAATAGGACTATATTTGATTAAGGGAAAAACTACAACCGGGAAGATAGATATCTGCTAAGATTTTCTGTATTTAAGCATATTGTATACGCTTGATTGTTTCATTCATTTGTTGATCTTGTTCAGTTAATCTGTACAAAGTATGGAATACTGTATTTGTATTCCGCTGCAAATAATTTTGTTTTCCATTGACCCATGCTACTAGTTCATAAAGGAGACGTTTGGTAAATTCATTTTGCAGGGGGGCGCTAAAGAAGAATGCTTGTGACTTGTTGTGCTTACAGACTACTGTCTCACGCTGACCACACATACCAAATTCAGTAAGAACTTTCATATTTCTTGTAGTAAAGCATGGAAGTACAGGGTTTACCAAATGCTTTACCAGCAATCTCAAGCTAGAATATGCAGTCTATTGGCCCTTTTGAGGCTGCAAAGGGGAGAGAAATAAAGAAATGGAAATAGCACTTGGAGACAAACGTAATAAGAAATCATTTGACAATTATAACTGTGAACAAATAGCCAAAACTATTGTTTTCTTTGGTCTCCATATCTATACTCAGTTTCTAATTTAGTCCTCAAACTTTTAGTAGTGCTAATAAAGTGTGTTTAACAAATTCTATGGTTACTTTAATATGTGATCAAGTCTTTCTGTACATTAAACTTAAGGATCAACAACCTTTGTTTTTTTTGAAGGGACAGTGAACTTTGAAAAGAAAAGGACGTCTTCATCCTTGACCTAAAGAAACAAAGGATAATTATAATTATTTCACTTCATTTTCAGAAAAATGTTATGCCAATGAAGGTATTGCTTTCGACTATTAAATTTAACAGTTTCTGCATACAAAACTTTTGGACTTGATTGCTTGCACCCAGTTGGTCTTAAAGGCGTTGTAGGAATCAGAGCCAACTAACCAAAAAGGAGAGAACCTCTCGTTGGAAGGAGATTGACTATGCCTGTGTGTACCTCAAGAGAATTGTAAATTATAATATGTCAGAATTTGGTCATGGGAGAGTTTGCATTTCCCTCCAAGAGCAACAGACGTAAGAACAAATAAAATGCTTCACCCCATTCTGTCTAATGCGCACCTTGGATCATTTTTGGGCTCCGTCACACCGGATTGCTTGTTTTTTGTGTTGGCCTACTGGGAGAATATATTTTCAAAATATGAATGGCATTGTCATTATGTCATCTCCTTTATCATTTTTCTTGTCTCTTTCATATTTCTTGAACGTATTAGAGCAACCAATCCATAGTCCAACCAGGTTCATTGATAATAAGCTATGTTAGAAGGAACATCTCATGTTCCTTGAGTTCCCAGAAAAGTGATCTTGCTTTGTCTACTTTTCTTGGAAAAGGAATGGATGGGGAGGTCATAATAGTGGCGCTTAATGCTAGCAAAGAGATCACAGCTCATGCCCTGGAATGGGCAGCACGAAATGTATTGACCAAAGTTACAGATTTTGTACTCCTACTTGCAGTGCTTCCATTACACCAACGTCGTGCATCTGCTGCAGATCAAGCCATTAACTTCGTTCTTTCTTGTAGGTATCTGCCAATGGTTAATTCAACGCTTCCTTCCCTTTCAGTTTAACAATAAAATTTAAGTATACACTCAAAAAAAAAAAAAATCAAGTAGAATCTGTCTTTCACATTATAGGCCTGCCAAAGAAATGGGGACTTCCAAACTGGCAGAGAGTTAAGAACTCATCTGATAATTGTGATCCTGTTCATGGGGTTCACGAGGACAAGTGCAGGCAGATACATGATGCTTGTGTTCATTTGATGCGACGACTATGCTTGAAACAGAATAATAAGGTGGCTAAAATACCAGTCACTTCTACTAATTTTTTTTGACGTAATTAAGGTATTAACAATATTTTGATAATATGCTGGTTACATAGGTCCATACTGAAGTAAAGGTTTTAGCTCAGGCAGAGTTGGGCTCAGTTGCTGAAGTAGCCAGGGAGATAGAAGCCACATGGGTTATTCTAGACAGGTGAGCAGTAACTATACCTAATTCTTTTCCTGTATAACTTCGTAAGTGCATTTTATACTTAAGATGCTAAGCACGCAGTGTCTTTTCCAATCAGGAGAACTTTTGAGTGGTCTTGGGATTGCGATAATTAACTGAACCTAATATCTGGGATAGGATTGAACCAGATTCCATAATCAGCTCTTTCATCTGGGGACGGTAACTGAAAACATATTGCTACAAAATTATAGGCCTGGGGTTTGGATTCTGTTGGTTGTCTGTTTTCTGCAAATTACATGATATCAAGACCTTTAAGGTGCTTGAAACAAAGTCGTGGCTCATCAAGCCAGACAATTCTGGTCCAAATCAAACTTTATAGAGACTATTTGATTTCTAATGTTTTCACAGGCATTTGAAGAAAGAAGGTGACTGCTGCCTCAGACAATTGAATTGTAACATCGTAATTATCGACCATGCCCTTTCAAAAGTCCTCAGAGCTGTTAACCGTGTATCTGGAAAGAAACATCGTGCAAGTGGGGACCAAAGTGATCGGGCAGATGCTTTGGTAAATCATAGCGATTTCACATACGACAGTGGAACAACCCAAAGTGGTCTTGGGATTGAGAGTCCATCTTCAGACACAGATGCTTCATGTTCATTATCCAAAGCAGAAAAGGAGCCATCCCAAAATTCTAGTCCTTCTAGCAACAATTCCGAATTCCATAGTGCTGTCCTTCATTTAGATTCTAATTATTTTCATCATAATGTTGACAGCCAAACAACATTTAGCACTTCTCCTCCTTACAGTAAATCGTGGACAACTAAGATGGGATCAAGTTCAAAAATTGGTGAATTGCCTCTCAAGTCATCAGCAAACCTCCTGGACTCAAAGGCGAAGGCTTGTAGCGGAGTTCTGCACATGAACGGTGGTAAGAAATGTTCTTCATCCTGTTATCATTCATCCACTTCTCTTATTGTGTCCTATGTCAGTCAATGGAAACTGTTGCATTACTTTTGATATCATGAGACAGCTATAGAAAAAGTCAATAGTCCTGATGTGAAATCGAAGGCAACATTTCGAGTCAGAAGATCAACGGGCTCTATACCTTGTTTGCAAGGAACAGAGAGTTCATATTGGTTAAGTCATCCCATTTCTAGAATGCATTCCTTGATATATCAAAAAGAGGAAGAGCTTGAATTCCACTCTTCCTCAGCTGTAGAACAAACTTCAAGTCTTAGAAGGGCTATGTCCCTCACCATCAAGCATCGTCCAAAACCACAACATCTTTGCTCTGTTTGCAAGCACAGCACCCCTATTTTTGGAAAGGCCCCAAGGAGGTTCAATTACCAAGAGATTCAAACAGCAACTGATGGATTCTCAAAGGACAACCTCTTGGAAGATGGTGGGAGTGGGTCAGTATATAGAGGTATATTGCCTGATGGACAGATTGTTTCGGTTAAGCGGTATAAAACGATGAGTGCATGGGGAGCTTCAGAATTTTGTGCAGAGGTCGAAGTATTGGCCTGTACACAGCATAGAAATTTGGTGATGCTGGTTGGATACTGTATTGAGACAGAGTGGCTACTCGTTTATGAGTTTGCTTGCAATGGTTCCTTAGACAAGCATTTATATGGTAAGCTTTACTAAAGATGCATTTACATCCAATATTTCCTTTACCGTTTTTATTTTTCAGATCAAGTAAGCAAATTTGCTTCCAAAGTTAACATTGCCAATTACCCCATTAATATATGCAGGAGATGGAAAAGACAAGGTGATGGCTTGGAATGATAGGATGAAGGTTGCAATAGGAGCTGCTAGAGGTCTTCAATATCTTCATGAAGATTGTAGAGTTGGCTGCATTGTGCACAGAGACTTCAGACCTAACAACATCCTTCTTACACATGACTTTGAACCCATGGTTAGTTCCTTTTCATCCGGAAAATTGGCTTCATCTACCACTATGGAATGCCAGTTGTGGAGTATTAGGCCGGGCAAACAACTGTTATTAAGTTTTATGGTCTGATCCCTAATATCAGATACTTCACTGCTCTTTTAGCAAATATAATAATGAATTTATTATGTCTATATCAAGGACAATCAGTTTTCCACACAATTCAAACAGCTTCCCTTGCAATAGGTGGGAGATTTTGGTCTAGCAAGATGGCAAGCAGATGGCCAGTCAGCTGAGGAGACTCGTGTCATTGGTGCTTTTGGGTATCAAAATTCTCGGATTTCAATCATTTGAATGCAATTTTCAACTAATTAAATAGCTGATGTAGTCAGAGAGATAGATACATTCACTTCTTGAGTAGACATTCAGACTCCAAGTCATTGCCTTTGGGCTTACACAATGGTTAACAGCCCAAGTTTGATTTTCTTTCTCACCAGCTTCATGGGATATAAAGCTGTACTATTCGGAAAGCCACATTTTTGTACCCAAATCCATTATATAACTTCATGTCATGACCTTGTAGGTATTTAGCTCCCGAGTACGCACAAACCGGGCTTATAACCGAGAAAGCTGATGTCTATGCATTTGGGGTTGTTCTTTTGGAGCTGTTGTGCGGCACTAAAGCTGTTGACTTCTCAAGAAGTACAGGACTAAAATTTGTACATGAATGGGTAACTTTATTGAATTTAGGAGCAAAAATAGACAATGACGATACTGTAAAAACATGCACGCGCGCACACACACACGATATATAGTGTTTTGTATAGGGATTTGATAGCTTGAGTTCATTCCGAAATTCAGATATCTATTATGAGTCCTTCAACTCACAATACATAAGAGTAGTGTGCACTAGTGACAATTTAGTTCACCTGCAATAACAGGGCTATCCATTACTCAAGAGGAACATGATCACTGAGATTATAGACCCTCGATTAGAGCAAAATTTTGTCGAGAAAGAAGTAAAGTGCATGATATGTGCTGCCAGCCTATGTCTCTCACCCAATCCAGAAGAAAGGCCACGGATGTCTAAGGTTCTTTCTCATTCAGATTTTATTAGATTGCACATATCATTTACTTTTCTCAGTGTATTATTTTATACAATGATGCAGGTCCTAAAATTGTTGGAACGGTATGTGCCTGCCGATTTCTCTACCAATTCTGGACAAAATGGTTTTAACTATCCGAAGCAAGAGGTGAGCAATATGTATATTAGAGAGACTCTACTGACGCCAACAGTACACCGGAAGCCCCCTTCCATCAAGTCAGTCGATCATCTGAACAGAACTTCATCAAGAAGAGGTGTGCATTGGTACAATGGCTTAACTAGCCCACCAAAGACATTGCCATCCTCTAATGACTCTAAGGTTGTAAAGGGTATTCGGGAGCGGAATCAACCTGAGGTGGACGCCAGTGGAGAATATCAGTCATATTTGCGAGGGTCGCTGGCCAGGTTTATTCAGGACTTGACCATGCATAAAAAAACCAACTGAAACTTTGTAAATTGAGTTTTACCGTGTCTTCTCCCCATCAATAATGCTGGAATTTTGGACTATGATGTAGCTTGGTGGTTGTAAATTTCACCTATCACCGTAATCATAAGTCAAATATGACCCTTGGAAAGCATTAGATGACACTGCAAGGCATTACTTTTGGCAGACTCCAACTCAACCGCATCGTTGAACATACATAGGTGCTGAATCCCTTGAATTTGGTCATCAAGAAAAGCTCCATTTTTTATCTTTTTCGAGTGACTAACGTTAGTACAAAAGCTATCATTTTCAAACTATAAAATTAATGGTACATATTTCGCATCATGTTACACATTTATGTTAAATACTGGTAACTTTTATATAAGCCTAAAATAGGTTGCAGCATATCTAAGACTCTTACATTGTTAGACTCATGACTGCCATAATATCTATGGAGGTCTTTAAATTAAGCATCCATCAGCTTCATGATCAGATGCAACAGAAAGGCAAAGCTTATTCATAGACGCATGTTATTAAGTGCAGCAACTTAAGAGACATATTAAGGGCAATTAAATACTACCCAGAATTAAATCCTTCAGATAGGAATGGTTATTGTCTAAGCACTTCAACTCTCTCATCAAGGCCAATCTTCAAATCTGCATAGATCATATGTTTTACCAACCTGCAATATTTCCCAGGGCTACTTTATACCGTATGCATGCCTCATTTTACCATTCATTATTGCACCCTCAGCTCAACTTCTCTCGTTTAATTTCAGTAACAAAGTCACCTATTCACCCTGTCCTTCAATCCTCAAAAATTTTGGCCTAGAATGCCAAAACAAAAGGTGTTGCAATCATGGGAAAACAACTTCTTGTACTTTGGCCACTTTGATGAAAGCCTGCTCTCAGTACATTATCTGCATAGTACAAGTAAGACCAACTCTGGGAGAATGGGTAGAAGAACAGGTTGAATTCCCTGTACAGGTAGTTAAATCACAAAACCTGTACAGCAGTTGAGTTAACACATCTTGGAAAACCCTTTGAATCGCAGTTTTACTTGCATAACCCTCCTGAGGGCTATAGCTTCGCACAGTGATCATCGGATATGGTCTCTTCTGAAGATGCATCACTATCAATAATGATTAAGTCATCGGGCTTACTAATTTGGCATAATGAACCCCTGCTAGCTCCCCTTATTCCATGTCTCGTACTGAAAGTGATGTTTGAGTGACAAGCAGGACTGGATTGATTTAACTCACTTGCCCTCAAACCACCAAGTTGTCCATTGATTCTATTGCACAGCCCAAATCGTTGGTCACAAGAAACTGGAAAAGGTCTTACATGTCCCATTGTGCCCGCATTAGTTAATGATGACACAACTGGAGGCACCATTGCTTCTGTTGGACTCACTGAAGTGCTTACTGCTTCTCTTAACCAACAGGGCAAACTGCCCTTCACTCCTGAATTCTTTAAGGGACTATTTCTTGGGGAAGGATCAAACCTTTGCATTGCCCTTCTTCCTGAATATGTACCTGGACCCCTAGCATAAAGTTCTTGAAAATCTGCCAAAAAGGTTTCTTCTGGATAACCAGAAAGTAAATGAGGCAGCCCTGCACCATCACTTTCACTACCTGTGAAGTTCAGTCGCCGTCTCTTCAGGACACTGCTGCCAGCACAGGGATCATAAATGTCTCTTAGTGAGTGTTCAGTTTCATCAGTTGCATTTTCTCTCCAAGTTCCTATCTTCGAACATAGAAAACCACCATTGTGGCCAGAAGAAATGTACCGTTTTGTTGGATGCTTAAATTGTAAAATGTGTGCATCATTCAGCAGTTTGGCCTGTTCAACCTCCCACTGCTCAGCTAGGTCCTTTGATCCCCTGCATGATGAAAAGCGCAATCTAGGATCCCTTAACAAAGCATGCCAATTGTCCCTTCCATGTCTCCTCACACCTATCCAAAGAGAATCTAGTTCCTCTTCTGACCATGGTGTGTGACAAGTTATGTCTTGCAAGCCACCTTTTGCATTTGATGCGCTAGCTTGATTTAAAATGCTGTCAAGCATAAATTTACATCTCAGAAGTGAAGCTGCCCGGTTGAATGATGGATGAGGTGCTGCATCCTGAATAAATTCTCCAATTTTGCTGCTATTGTTCCACAATGACAATGAGGTAGAAGACTCCTTAGAAGAATAGTCACTCCTCTTGGGTTCTGTTGGCAGGGACAAACCCAACTCTAACAGGGAACTGCTTGAATTCTCTGTCATTTTATTATTACTTTCTGGATGGAAATATCCCCCTTCTTCCAAAACCATGCAAGTCGCCCCTTCTGGCTCCACAGCTGCTGAATGAAAATTTTTGTTGGCTTTTTCTTCAGGAAGTAGCTGGAAATAACAGAGAATGGGGAGCAAGGCAAAAAGCGGGAAAAAGAGAAACATTAAGCCGGTGGTCAAATTTTATCTAAAAGGATCCCACATGACAATTTCCGTATTAGTGAAGGCTGAAGCACAATAATACAGAACAAGAATTAGTACTGTAATGCTATGAGAACTAATACAATTGACTACTTTGGAACTAGTATCTATCATAAGATACCACTTGCCTGCAGACATTTCTTTTCTGATGCATTGTTTGTGGAGAATCCAGGGGAATTTTCACCATCATTATTAAAATGTACACAAATTTGTGCAGCAGACAAGCCATTAAGTAACGTTGTTGAGCAAGCTGGTGGCAATTCCCCAACTATCTCATTCAATGCCGAAGGCAGTTTAGGAGACACTTCCTGTACAATTGCAGCATGACTTGTGTCCATAGAATGAATAGAATCCTTAAGGGTTTCTGAAGCTACATGAATGGATTGAGTTTGTGAACCCAGATCCAAGATAACATTCAGATCTGGCACGGCAGGTGAGTCTGTAAGAAGTAATATAAGATTAGCACTGACACTTCTGTGGATGTCATCCAAAGAGGAAACTCCACATGTAATTTTCCAAAATGTTTTTCAAAACAAGAACACTACCTCAAGCTCATGTTTCTCAATTTGTAAAGGTTAAATAGATAAATCATACCAGGGGGAGTGACAGAGAGATCAAAGTGGGGAAACCCTCTCTCTCTCATGATATCATGCATTACTTTCACTGTCCCACCACCACTTGGCACAACCTCCAGTTTCTCTTGATACTTAAGATCTGCTGATTCTCGATCTGTAATAATAGCTTCAGGAGGACCATTAACAGCATCTTGAGCAGTTTTGCAACTCTGCCCCAGCATTTTTTCAGTTATTGGTGAAGCATCCTCAGATATACTATTGGAATGCAGCGATTGCAGTTCCTCAACTTTCAAGCTATTGTAGAACAAGTACTCAATAAGTTGTAAAATCAAACAGCAATTAGAGTAAAACATTACCTAATTCATGCACACTTACATCTTAGATTCTAGATCTGAGCCCACTGGCAGGTATGTAGTTCTGGCATCTTCAAGCTGTCACAAATAAATTAAATGTGTGATTGGCTGACATAGACAAAAACCTGCATTAGATGATAGGTAACATAACTACCACATTCAGCCAATTGTTCAACGCATAAGCTTCTCATGTATGAAGCCAAAACTTATAATTTGTCCCAGATTATATGGGAGAAAGAAGAACTCCGAACTCAGATTAAAAAGGATACAAGTTCATCATATATAAGCAAATGGATTGGAAGAAACATTGCAAATTACTAAACTCCAGACTTTACCAACAGCCTCCAAAAACAAATTCAAACATATCAATCTGTGAGCCTGCTCTCAGGGTTACCATCATATTACTGGAAATGAACAAAAACATATGAATGCATGCATAAAGATGCCGAAGTGCACACGGACAGACACATCCAACAATGGAACTTATGTTCACGCAGAAGCATGCTCCAATTAATTTTCCCTCCTACCAACTTCAATTAACAGCATCATTCCAAATCATTACATATGATTCAAATGTTTTCAAATGAACATTTGCAGCACAAAAAAAAATCCCAATAAAATACTAAAGACTGGATTTGGGCAATCCCTTGGTTTGACCTTCGGCACTCTCCTCCTATGCAGAGCGCAATTCAATATCCATCATGTCTTCTTTTTTTCTAACATTAATTTTCTTGTGCATTGCTTCATAGACGAGACTCTCCACAAGCCCAACAACGTGTCTATTCAGCATTGTAAAAGGATATGTTGCATCACCATCCAAAGTCCAAAAATAACAATAATGAACAGCATCTTGAAAGTATGGATGGATGCAGCAGTCATTGATCCGTCCTGCCTTCTATTGATTTTAAAAAGGCAAGTGATGCATAAGGGTTTTCTTGTTTATTTATACAGAGAGGGGGGATGAAGTGGAGTGAGATTTTATATCCCATTATTCTCAAGCCAGGAATGTGAATTAAAGTAAACAGCAATCCTAACATAAGAAGTGATGATCAATATTGTCAATGCTCTAAAAAGCACCATAAATTGAACACAAACAGAGTTCACTGTACAAGTGAAAGTGCATTAATTAAAGAATCAATCGAGGATGACATTAGAATTTAATTTGTAAGGGAAAGGCCTCCTTTCTTTTGTCATCAGAAACAATCTTTAGATAAAAAGAAATCAAAAGCCACATGGAACGTACAAAAGGTACACAAAAATATTTTGATAGAACTTAAGCAAAGAAAAGAAGAAGAAGAAGAAGGCAAAGACAATAAAGAACCATCAGTTTCCATGGAACAATAAATTTCCCCATGTTAGCAATGCAATCATCACTAACGCTCATCAGTGTAATCAACTTGTACATTCATTATTGCTTAATACATTGCTAGAGCTCAATAGTAAGATACAACACAACAAAACAAGAAAAGGCATCACTCCTCTTCAGACAGTTCCTACTCTCTACAATAAAAATCTACCAAGTCATAGAATGTTGCTACTTAAAACTGTGCAATAATTTGTTTATGCAGATGGTAAAGACATTCCTACTTAAATCACTAAAATTCACAGAGATTGAATGTATGAATTATGTTCAACCTTACTCCAACAGCTCAAGGAGAAGTAGGTTGGGCAACCATTGGAAGTGTCTCTCGATCTCCCCAATTCTTGGCCAGATATACAGAACAAATCATTCTCCAGATGAGATATTCATGCACAAAGCTAGCAGATGCAAAAACAGCTCTAAAATTACAAACTGGGACTTAAAACTAAAAAGGGTTCTACATGCATACAAAAAATAAACCATTAGTCATTACGTGCATCTATCACAAAGCTTGCACCAAAAAGGAAAAAAAAAAGTCAATTGCTAAGCTAATCCTTCAAATTTGCAAACTGAAAGTACAAAACCAACATAAAAATTCAGTTGGACTCAAAAGTCCAAGGTCAAAAATAGCCAAAACAAACCAATAAATGTTAAGATGATTGTCAAAATCCTAAGAGATAAAGTAAATGAATTTAACACCAAATACAAACATGTATGAAACTTGCATGCTATACAGTATACCCACTTTAGATCATAACACCCCTGTAATTCTTAATCAATTACAGACTAGCACTGGACTGAAAAAACCTCATGCTTTATTAGGATCTTTTGATGTAAAGTTCCTAAACATTATCATGTAGCATGCGGGCAGCATCCAAGACTGACCATATATCAGTGAATGTAAAAGGCATTGATATAAATGAACAGCGTGCAGTGAAGATGTATGTTTAACTGCAATTATTGCATGAGTCAGCAATTTAGACCTCGGGTATAAGAAAAACAGAAAAATGAGGTATAAATGCCACAATAATGATCTTCAGAGAGAAGAAAATATACTTTGTCTTTGTTTTGACAGCATATGCCCTTCAAATCTGTATCTTCCTCTTCTAGCTTCACATCTGCTGGATCATCTCCTGAGCAGCCTTTGCTCCATTTTGTAACCCATGAATGCCAATTTTCCTTAAAATTTGCACTTGCTTTTACATTGGCCTTGTCATTGTCTTCTCTCCTCTTGTGTCTTCGAGTGAAAGTAATCAATGCAGTGGTCTGCTTGGCTTGCACATCCATGTCTCTAGGCAAGTCAGTGGACTTGTCTATAGAAAGATAGTGAAGGCCTTCCAAGTGTGGAGCATTTGACAAACATGAAACAGTATCAAATACAGAACTGCAATTTCTCACAAGTGATTTTGAGCCCATATGATTTAAACTGTTTCCAGTGTTAACCCCCAGTATATCAGGAGCTAATTTTCCTTCAGCCTCTACATTCATAAGCAGACAACCAGAATCCTTGCTGTGATATGATTTACTTTCCAACGATAAATCATGAGAAGGCAATAGACCTTTGTCCTTCCCTGAGGTAATCTGAACACAATTCCCCACAAGTGAAGTTGATTTACAAGAACTATCAGTCTTTGTATCAGGTGCCTGTTCCTCTACTTCCATTCTTGAGGTCAAGTTGGGCCCAACTGTTGAAGAATCTAGCTGCTTACAACCACAGATTAGCCTTTTGCTATCATTAAAATACTTTGATTGAGCATTTGCACATGAGTGAGAGAGAGAGAGAGAGAGAAGAAAAGGTCGGGGTGGGAGAAAGAATGGTCTATTGGAGATGAAACTTATGTTCTTAACTAAAAGTTAATGCCAACAATTTTTGTTTTTCTTCTTTTCCTCTTTCCTTCTTAAAAGCTAAGAGTACCTTATGAGGCAAGTCAAGGCATTGATGATGACATGGTCTGTCACAGTCCCGGCATTGGAGCAGGTTGCCCCTTACTCCACAAAAACCACAATCCTCAACAATCTGCAATGCAGAAAGAGCAATTTCAAGTTGCAAAGCATTTTCATTGTTATTATAACAATCAGGAAAAAGAATACATTGAAAATTAAAGTTGAGGACTGAACATCATTAGATGAGAAGTACTCTCTCTCTCTCTCCAACACATTACACAATAATTTTCCACAAATACTATTAGTTATCCAAGTCTGCCTACTCCAATTGGCTAAGTTTGTTCCCTAACACCCAATAACCACAAATCACCACTAAATTAGCACAAGTGTGGTTCACATCAGATGTTGAAGCAGCATGGCAAAGATCCTCAATCATCAAACTAACATCTTTTTAGGCCAGTGCTTTGCATCCTATACCTGGCAACTACATCTTACATATGTTCACCTAACATCAGTTGCAGGAACTGCCAAAAGACATTCGCAAGAGGTCAAAGATTGAATGCAATACCAGTCCCTTGAAATGGCTCACCAGTCCCTTGAAATGGCTCATTTTGATTAAGTATTGCAATCTTTTGAGGCCCCAAGCCCTCTACTTGAGACTATTCATGATCACAGTCAATTCTTGGCTTCTTCACCACACAATTATAAAAGGTAAATTTTGATGTCATTGTTACACAAGGCTCCATTGTCACCAAAGATTATGATTATCATGTTCTCTTCTAAGGCCTTTTACTCCAAACATCCACAATGCAAAGTACCTGAAAGTGTACAGTCCAAATCGCAGCATCAAGCTTATATGGGTAAATTACCTCCAAGGGTTGAAAACAGGTAATTGGAGAAGGATGAATTTAGTCCCCAAATAAACAATTGGGGTAAAACACCCATCAAATGCATAATATTGAGCTTAAAATATTTGTGGCATGCAGGGCAGATAATGGTGAAAGACTATGAAAGAAGAAAAATTCAAGAGTGATAGGTAGGGGAAAAACACCTTCAAAGTACAAATCAGCAAGACAAACTTGTGTTTCAGTTAGTCCAAAACTGATGAAAATAACTAGGTTAATTAGGTATTTCATGAGATAACTGCTTTCTTATTTTTTATGATTGCTACTAATAGATACTGCCAAGTATTAGCAGCAATTAACTCACCCTAGATAGAAAAAATTGAATGCTATATAGTAAAGATACTCAATACCCATTTAGCTAGTCACCATTTGTTGAAGAAACTTCTAATAATCCTACAATGAATATCACAATCAATATTATGCAGGTATATCTCAAATAAGGATCTGCTCAAAACTTCTAAGTAACACAATTTACGACCAAAATTCAGTGTATAAAAACTAAGAATGAATTATCAATGGCTGATCATTCATTAGCCACATCACTCTTCAACAGCAAGAGAATATCTGACTTGAAATTGCAATCTCATAATTGAAGAATTCCTACCTTGAAAAATGCAGAATCATAAAAATTTGGACCTTTGTTGAGGAAAATCCAACTCAGCCAATTTGAATGTTTTTATCATCCTTCACCTCTGCAATTTTTATTACCTTCAACGTGTTCTCTTTGTTCTCAACATACAAGTTTTCTCTAAAATAGTCTCCCCAAATTCATTTTGGCTATTACACAAGAAAATTCTTTTGGCTTGCCATTAGCTACATGGAATGTCATATCATGCCATTTTATTGTCAAAATTTTATATCTTACTCATCATAGGCATGGTCTTGCTTTTTGCACCTTCTTCGCTGCAGCTGTCAACAGTCAACTTTGAGATTTGTGAATTATCTTCAGTATTATCTATTAGCAGGCGCAACAGTTTAACCTCCTACACCAGTTCTGCAGTTCATGACGTAGTAGGGCATCCCTTAGGCATACCTGCCAATCATATTGCCATTTGGGCCTATACTGACACTGCACCGTTCATCAACAAGTTTACTCTCTACAACAGATAGGAACAAAACCTTTAACCACAACATTCAAGTCTAAGAAACATTAACTCATTCTATCATACCTCGTCAAGGTCAAATTTCAAAATAAACCAGTCCGCTGGTTTGAGTATGGCTGGCTGTTCACACTGTTACCTGATATGGGCAACCCACCAAAATCCGCTTGGGTGTGGTTCGAGGGCAGATTTTGGCTTTTAAAACGGGAAAATACCCAAAAAGAATGCTCAAAGGTACCAAATAGAACAGGATGGAGAATGCGCCTTCTAGAGAGAGAGAGGGTGACAAGGAAGGATAGAGCACAAGCCTCCATAAGCAAACAACTCATTAAAACCACACCTTTAGTTTTCTTTCTGATGCTAACAACCCACAACCGCAACTCTTTTACCTCTCTCAAAGAATCGGCAGGGAGAGCTACTGATTAATACCCACTAAACAAGAAAGCCTTAAGGTAAACCTGAACTATTAGCTAAACCCCATTCCAAAACACGCAACCTCACCTATTCCGCCAGCCAAAGACTAGAGTTTTAAAGGTGGACGGGGCAGTTTGGTTGTACTATTAGTGAAAAAACCCGAAACACACCCAAGGTTATCAAAATAAAAAATCTAAATTCCAAAGATAGTAACTTTACCATTCCAAAGCACAATGTCAAAAAAGGACACCATAACAAAACGAGTAGCATACAAGAAACATCTGAATCAGCAAAATTTTCAAGTTTCTGTAAACTCACCAATGGATTTCTTTCGTGGTTTTCTGATACTTGCTTGTGACCCACTGTGCAACTCTTATCTGGTTTGGCCACGAGAACGGTCCTAGGTCCCTCAGGAAGTGAACCGTGGCAGGCATTGCCGTAATGGGGACCAAGCGTGGATCTTGAAGACGACGATGATGATGGCGGCTTTCGCTTATATGTCAAATACACCTTGCTGGTCGCCATTGTATCTTTCCAAGACCACAACTTGTGGAAGGCGCCGGCGAAGCCTTCCCCTGCCTCTCTCTCTCCCTCTCTCTCTCTCTCTCTCTCTCTCTATATATATATATATATATATGCGTGTGAGTGCGAGCGTAAAATAATAACTAAAGAAGGACTTTGAATTTTGAAAGACAGAAAACAAGAAAGACAAGAAAAACAAAAGCTGGTTGATATGAGGTTCTCTCTCCGTCTGTGTATCTGTCTTGTCTTCAAAAAGAAAAGAAAAGAAAAGAAAAGAAAAGTGGGGCCGCTCTATCTGTCAGTGTCTATGACCGAATGAGACGTTTTCCTTTCCTGTTCCCCTCAGCGGAATGACCTTTGCTCATTCATTCTTTCATTTATTTATTGCCACTGTCAGTGCAACCGTTGCCCATTTCGTATCAGAAACGTTACCCTCCACATAATTGCAACTTTCTACTGTCAAATTATTAAAGACCTCCCAAGCTCGCCTCCGAATCTAATCTTGCATTTGAAATAGATTACTGTAATAATGAAAAAAAATCTTTTAGGTGTACATCATTTTATATTATATAAATAATATTTCATACAACATTCAATAAATTTTGCATATATTATATAAAATTTTATTAATATAATATAAAATATTTTGTATATAATATAATCGTTATCAAACTAATAGTTCAGAGCAAATCTAGGAATGGTTTGTTTCATAAGAAAGAAAAAGAAAAAAAAATGTTTTGGGAGCTAATTTCCTTGATCTTCAGAAAGTATTAATTGGGAAAACTAGCTTATTAAAAAAAAAAAAAGGGGGTAACCGGAGAATGATAACTAATAGCTAATAATTGTATGCAACCATGAAAAAGATCTTGCACAGCACAACTTAGAGAAATAATGTTGTTCACTAAAATCTTAAACCATTTGTTGGGTCTTGTGCTTCTTAATCTGATAGTTCAACCAGCACAATTTTGTATGTTGAGTTATCAATGCAGTAGTATAAAACTCTCCCTTCTTTTTTTTTTTATTCTTACCGTCTACAATTATATCTGTGGTAGCCATAGAAGTGTCACTGTTTTCTTTGACACCTGGGAAGAAATGAGTGTCTTCCATAACTTCATGTAGACAACATCCAAGCAAAGTCTGTTTTAGTATTTTGAGTTCTTTAAGAGTTGTTGCCACTCCAGACTGTCGTTTCCCTACAGAACCTCTTTTACACGCATCAATTTAAAATAAGAGAACATTGTTAGCGGCATAAACTTGTCAGATGCCTTTTTCGAGTAATGAAAAATAATATTAAAACTTGCTTCAATCTTCTCATCCCCCCATGTGTTAGAAGAACTAACAGTTTCTTTCTTGCGATCCCCTCCCAGTCTCGTTTATTTCCCAACTAGTGCCTCCCAATATTTTTTGAGTGCAATCGTTGACAAAATTTCAAGGATTCATTGGCATATCTCTTTAATAGAATTAGGGCTAATTATGCTCTAGTGCTAATTGGCTCTGATAGGCTGATGGAGTGACACATGATAGTTAGTCGTACCAAAAAAAAAAAAAAAATCCTGATAAAAAATCCAGCCAAAGTCAATCTAACTGGATCACTGCTGTATATACCCCTTCAGCATGAAAGTTACTATTTCCAGTAATGTAAATCATTTTATTAAACTTGGAATGATGAAACAATCCACAGGCGGTAGGATTTGAAGTCTGTAGAGGCTTCATACATAAGAAGAGGAGCATCATATAATTCCATATGTGCCAATTTATATATATAGATATTATATATTACATATTAATTTACGACTTTGACATTTTCAGGCAACTGGAGGAGGGGAAACTGTCCAACTTTGTCTAAAGAAAAAACAGCTTAAGTGTCCTCCTTATAAGGGGACCATTTTCTTCGACTGCTTCATAGCTGAGTTGTAGCGAGAATATAGCAATCAAGAATGAGCAGGAGAAACTTCACTTTTCTGCTCAAGCTGGGGCTCCCCTCGGGCGACAGCAAGTGGTGCGTCAGCTGCCAATACTGGCGTCTCCAAAGTTGGCACTATGGGTGGTTTTATTCTTCGTGTGACTGTCATGTTTAACCCTTCAGTTGTGTGGATGGTTGCTCCTGTTGTCATTCCAACCTGCATGAGGATTGATTTTTTTAATAGTCGTGGTAGCTTTAAAATTGGATCTTTGTTCAATGGAAGAAAATTTTAGAATGCACAATGAGAAATGTTGCAGTCAAACACTTCCACGTCACCAATGGGCTAATCAATGGGAACCGCTTTGACAATGATCATATGGGTAATATGTATGTACGTCATCAATCTGTTTCAAGTATCATTCCGCTGTCTAACAGACAAAAAAAAAAAAAAAAAAGAATGTCACAGTACACAAGGCTCTAACATTTATGGGGTCTAAGAAAGGGACAAAACACATAAAAAGAGTAGCACATGGTTGCTGATCTTTATTCATCAAATTACAGACCATGACACATCATTTAGCTTTCAGCAATTTATAGCTTACAATCAATGGTTAGCTTTTTAGCAGTTCATAACTTATCAGCATATAACTTACATGAGGTGCTCCAACTGCCATTTGAAAGTTAAATCTCCTTGCAAGCATTGCAACAGCAACTACAGTCTGCAAATCCACATGAAAGATTAGTTTTTTGCAGTGCTAATCCAGAGACTTGAGGAAATGGGCTGCAATTGGTAAAAAAGATGATGTTTTGCAGGACTTTTCAAGCAACTACCTCAAATGATGCGAACATATCGCCTACACATTTCCTTGGACCTCCACCAAAAGGCAAGTAACTGAAAAATGTTACTGATGTTATTTATTTATATACATAAAAAAAGAAACCACAGCATGAATTAATTAGTAAAGTGAATATAGTTGCTGCTGTCATAAGAAGCTAATGAAAATAATAATTGAAACAAAAAGTCCCGATGGACATCTGGGAAATTCTCAGGAAAATTGAAAAGGCTCGCCTTGGCTGTAGATCCTAAGAATCTATAAACGAGGAATACAAAGTGCGGCACAAAATGGTAGTTGCTACTAATATTGTGGACTATGGCCTGCTGTACATGTGAAATGCATTATGGATATGCATGCATGTGATAAAATTTCATGACAGTTAGATTGATCACATTTCATTGAAAGCAACTAAACAATACATAATCTCATTTTGTCCAATGTAAATGAAACTGTCAATATTTCCCCTGCTCGCTACAAATTTTTTAGTCACTAATAGCAAGACAGAACCAAGAAGCAATAAATGTACCAATGCAGTTTTTATCTTGGTAAATTAACACTGAAAGTGAAAATTCTTTAAGAAATTAAGTGGTTTGATTTCTACTGTTTTTGATAAGTATTTTTATTTCTATAGTTTTGCTTAGCAATAAAGGTGGGCCAAAAATACAAGAAAGAGGAACACGATCTGACATCAAAAGTAAAAGGGACATCCTTGTGTATAAAACATTAAAAAAAAAAAAAAACAATAATGAAGCATATAAGGAGTTGTTCTTTTACTATCACAGAAATTTACAAAATAAATAAATAAATAAAAATAAAGAGAGAGGGAGAGAGAGAGACAAGAAAGGAAAGCATAAACACACTAATCCAAATAGGTAAAGATAATCAAGCATATAACTTCAAAAAATGAAAAAAGGATAAAATTTTAAGGAAATGAGACACAGAACCATAAAAATTTTAAAAAACACTTGCAGCTTTAATGCAGCCAATGAAGCACCAAAAGTCTTGGAAGCAGACCAGTAATGTTTTCTGCATGTAAAAACCAGCCCGGCCAGCCAATTATGTGGCTCATTAGCAACAACAGTCAATTAACTAATGCAACAACAACAATAACAGAGCTTTAATCTCAAATTTAATTGAGCTCAACTACATGAATCTTTTCTCCTCATTCTGTTCTATTATGAACTAAGTTTGATGTGAGCTATGGTTGGTTAGAATTCAACTTAGGTCATGCTCTCCTTCTCTCACTATCTGCCTAGATTTGGTCACCCCTCTTGGTTGAAGCATTTATAGGTCTACGTTGGAGAGGTCCCAAATCAATGCAAGGGTCACTCTCTCAGCTTATCTCTAATTGGTGCTAGACCTACTTCGCTACTAGTTAAACAATGCAAGATTTGTAAAAATGCTAGGTTCAATTGATTCAAGTGCATCAAATGGCTTCTATGGCTAGAGCATATGACTCACTGCATCAGGGAGAATGAGAGTTTATGCAGAAACCAGACCGTTGAGGTCAGCTTTATAACTATTGCAAAGCAACTGCTCCAATTGAGAACTGTGCTCAAGTCCTTCCACCCAAACAAATACTACTCAGTGATAAGATGCACACTAAGCATATAGCTTTTAAAATTGTGCCCAAACACATGGGAACCCAATAAAGATAAAGTACAGGGCTCTTTCCAATATCTTAGTAGAGATCAAGCAAAAGATGCCAAAGGACATCAATGTGGTAGACAATAAAAGTAAAATACCAGAAATTTTGGTTGGTCTCATTTGGATTGGGTCCATCAAGAGGCCATCTCTCAGGATTGAAGTTAGCTGGATCATCCCACAGGTGTGGACTACGATGAAGATTCCAGACAGATATAAATATATCTTCACCCCTGTACAAATAACAACTAACACTACTGATTATACAATGTCCACTATTATAAAATAGTATCATGATTCAAGAAAATACTGGTAAGGATTCACTAAATGAGACAGCAGAAACACAGCAGAGAGAAATATAACTGAAGTGCATATCACTAAGTTTTCTTTAGAATGCCTGCAGGCAATCAGGGGACCGGGCTGGCTAACCAAAAGGTGCCAGCATGCAATTAGGGGAGCAGGCTCATGCCCATGGACTTCATACATTTTTACAAAGAGCAAAGAAATGCTGATTCCAAGAAAAATAACATATATAGACTTACGATCCACAAGCATATTTAGCCTAAAAGATGCAAATGGAAACTTGCACATAAAATTATAATCCTTGAGCAACTATCAAGATGAGAAAAGGTGAGTTCTAACTTTTGGAATCAACAAGGCCAAAATAAATAGTTCTCATGCCAGCCATGATATACATGTAATTGATTTTAAGCACAAAGATGCTCCAAATCTAAACTGGATCTTGGGCAACCATCAACACAAGACCAAATTTAACTCTGCCTTTGAACCATCCTCCAACCTGAAATGCTAGATGCATTTATTCATGTTCCATGACCATCTGCATGAGAAGTAAGCCAAGGTGCACTATAAATGTTAACATTTGGTTGAAAAATTTGCAACAAAACCTCATTTCTTCCTTCTGCAGTACAAGGAATGGAAAGGGATTAAGCAAAATGCTCCATAAGAGAATATGTAAGAAGAAAAAAGTGCATTTAAAACCTTTTTATAGGGTACTTTCCTAGCACATCATCCTGAAGAGAGCGGCGAATTAAGACAGGAGGTTGTGGATAAAGCCTCAAAGACTGCAAAGAGATTGGAAAATAAGATTTTAACTCATAGTCCAGCAATAAACAAGATTGACATTACATAAATTGGTTAAACAACAATGACCATCTTCTTACTTCATTAATTACTCGAGTTGTGTATTTGAGTTTCTTCATGTCCTCAATGGTTGGGAATCTATCTCCTAAAACAAAATCAACCTAAGGAAAGAACAATGATTGGCAAGATGAAAAGTTAGAAAACAGTCACATTGCACTGTAAAATTCAGAAAATGATTCAATCCAATAGGACATGAGAATCTAAGTCACCTCATTTTGAAGCTTGGACAAAACACGTGGCTCCTGCAGCCAGTGAACAGAAAAATAAACAATTACTCTTAAGAAGTCACTGACACACTACATGCAGGAACATCTACACAAACTACCTACTAAACTTTGGACTCACATATAATGCCGTGCAATATATGTTTTTGTGAATGTAAAAGCTTGCCCCTTCATTTTGAGAGCATAAGCAGTTTCTATCCTTTCTACCTAACTAAAGGCTTCCATTGACCAACTTGGCAAAGATAAAATGATGCCACTGGTATTGTACAATAGAATATAAGTCTTTAAGAAATGATGACCATAGAGAGGACAGAAAAGACATTGCAAATTTAGACTAGGAGATGTGACACATTATATGTTGGGTTTACAAGACCAGATTTCCTTGAATAACAGTGGGCAATTTAGTTTATAAGTGTTGTGTTTTTTCTTTCTGATTCTCTCTTTCAAGAGGAGCAAGGAAGGAAGAGGGGAATGATGTTAAAATAGGCTGATGTTGAAGCCTATAAGATGCAGCAGTCAGTTTCATTAGTGTGCTTTCACAATACAAATCCAACATATGCTGACATTAGCCAAGTAAAACTCAACTCAACCAAGCGTTACTCTCAAATTTTTATTGGGTCAGCAATATGAGTTATACTGTAAGCCAAACAAATAGTCACAAGAAAATCAATGTGAGCTGTAACTTTTTACCAATGTAGACCACATTAATGTATAAGTATCCTTGATGTAAGAAATTTCTTTTGTAGTTTTGCCTTATCTATCCCATAGCATATATATGGTGCTAAACACATTTAATCCCAGGCTGAAGAAACATTCTTTTCTAATGACATTTAAACACACACGTTTTTTGAATGTAAAATGTTGGAAAAAATATTTCCAAAAAAAATCAGAAAAAATATTGAATAAAATGGCTTCTGCATGTTTATTGTTTTGGTTATTGTTTCTGGCAATGCATTAGATTATCAATGATACATAATGTAGTATAATTAATTCAATTTTGCATGCTAATATTAGTCAGACTATATTGCAGTTAAGTGCAGAATCAATAAACAATACAGGGAATATTGAAATTGCAAACTATGTTCACTTGTGCATGTTGCCAAAGGATGAAGAGTGAAAAAGAGGTTTCATTAGGCTAATTAAGAGTAATGATGTATCCTCAACCAGCACAAATATATGAATTCAGTTTTGAAATTACTGAACCATGATCCTGTGTTACCTGGGATAAAAGATAAAAGGTCCATGTTAAAACTGCTGCTGATGTTTCATGTCCAGCTATGAGCATTGTCATCAAGTCATCACGGAGTTGCCTGCTAGACACCTGTAAACTATCATAAGAACATTTGCTTCATTCAAAATCAATCATCAAAGGCATTGGTTTAGACATACATCATCTCCAGCTGCCAATAAGAAGTGAAGAATACTAGGATCTTGTTCATTCATGTATTCCTCATGAAATTGTAGCTCTTCTTCATCTACCATGCTCTGCACAGGCACAGGTGCTTTCAGATTAGTAGCATGTACAAAGAAAAACAACAAAGGAACTTAATCAAATTCAGCAGTTGCATCATTTTTAGAGCAGCAATATTAACAGTGCAGGCTGACATTTAACTTGGTACCCAAGATGGTTCTACATCCAGTTTGGCAAAGCAAAGACCCAAATTTCAACACAATCCAAATAAGCCACAACAAAGGACCACAGCGCATTATCATAGCACAAAAAAAGTATGCACATGATGCAGCATATGAGAATGCTTGGAGACAACTGAATGTCCTGATTATCCTTCCAAATCAACAAACTTACAAAGCAGGGCTCTCATGTTCTAAAGATTTCAAGTGTTGCTGACATCATTACACATGAAATAGCACTGTTACACATTCTCCCATTTTTGCTTCAAGCTCACTGCTCCAAATTATAACAAATGCAGCAGCAATGTGCTGCAGTAAATCTACATTCACATTACATGCATGAAGATGCATCCAGATGCATGCAAGAAAGCATTTTTTTCTTCCCACTAAATGGGAAACTTCACCTTGCATATTGCAATCAGTTCATCAAGCTTGTCATTGATTAATTTGAGAGCTGCTGAAACCTTTTTTTGTTTTGGAGATATATCTTTCCAAATTGGAATCTCCCAGAATGGAATAGGTGCAACACTTCTATCTTCTGCTTCTCTCAAGACTGTGTAAACAGCCTATTCTAACCCAAAACATAAAGACAGAAGTGTCAAATAATTAATATAGGAACAAATACTGGGAATGTCAATGTAAACTAATAAAATTGGATAAAAAGCACAGGAAAAGGAGTGGTCTGAAAAAAAGGAATAAATAGCAAGATAAGATCGAACCTCAACTATTCCAGTATCATTTGTTAGTGAGTCAAATTCATAATTAAATACTGCCTTGCCAATGATATCCAACGTCAAATGGGAGAAAAGTGACTCCATTTCAACATCTTCTCCATCAGATGCAGCTGCATCTAGCTTTTTACAAAGTCTATCAGTCGCTTGTCCAAATAAGCTAATCATGGCTGCAACGTACTGCAAAGAATGCAAAGAAACAAAATCAAAAATGCAAAAACATAAATCTAAAAAAGAAATACATATAAAGTGAATGCTTGATGTACAGTCCAGGTGAAGCAGTCCTATGTGCTTATTGATTATTTACAACAATTAGTCAATAGCTAAGGCATTGAAAAAGAATTTTCCTTTGACTTTTTTTGCCCCTCTTGCCACTTCTACTTTGTTAAATAATGCAGTGCACATCACATCAATGGTTAACCGTAAATGTTCAAACTTTTGTATAATTTCATATAAATTCTCAATAAAACACACACACAAAAAAAAAA
>CM038599.1:2510665-2585378 GCA_021533255.1 Ceriops tagal | reverse complement strand
GAGAGAGAGAGAGAGAGAGAGAGAGAGAGAGAGAGAGTGTGTGTGTGTTTAAGGTACAGACACTGGTGATAATGTAGGCAACTCAACAGTGGAATAAAAACTCCGAGTATTTTTCATCTGCTGGAACGCTCTCGGTCCATTCCAACGGTTAAAAATTAAAGAAAGAAAAGCAAAAAAAAAAAAAAAAAGACAATACAATATTAGTAATACGACAAATGTCTAATGATAAAAGTTTATTAAATTTTTAAAAATAAAATAATATATAAATCGTAAATTAAAAAAAATTATGTATTTTTTTTTATTAATTTCTCGTTATACTGCCACACAATTATACCCCATTAAGACAAAACAGATGGGGACTTTGGAGGAATCTGTCCAACTTTAAGGAGCCACACAAAGGACAATTTTGGAATCTATTTCTTTCGTTCATTTCCATACCCACCAGGAGAGTCAGCCGCCCCTTGATGCTGCTTGGGTCGTTTTCAAAAAAGACAAAGCTCGATTAGTGTATTTTTTTTTAAAAAAAACAATTATTATAAAGGATTAATTTCTAAAAATTTACATAAACACTTGTTTTGCTCGATCTCCGGCACAAATGTTATTTTTTCCTCCAAAAAATCTAACACAAGCTTATCGTTTGGTTTTATATCATGGTCACAGATTCGTTAGAAACATCAGACGTGCCCCGATTGCGTCACATAGGTATGCCACGTGTGGGTAGTACCATTTTGTTCTCTTGATCTCCATCAAACAAAGTTGCCATGAACGAAGGTCCAGACGAGACCTGAAACAAATCAAAGTCCAACAAGAATTCTTCTTCCCATGATGCTTCATCACCCATAAATCAAGTCTTGTCCGCCTGTGAAAACATACATCGCACGTAAGCCTTTTGTAACGGATACAAATTATCCAAATTTCACGTTATAAAAAAAAAATCTTAAATTATATAAATATTCTCAGGTGATATCACAATTTATTTTTATCCGTCGTAAACTTTTGACTTGATACAGAATGTCGAGAACCCGATTCGGTGAATGTCTAAAAATATTAATAAAATCATCTATGAATTCGACGTGATAAAATATAATAGATACAGCTCAAATCTCACCAAAAGAAAAAAATTTTGATCTCACATTACTCGTAGTCCGGCGGTGGCATTTTTCGAAGGCCTCTTGCTATCAAAAGCAATAATCGAATTTCCTTGTACCCAAGCAATTGATATTAATGAAACAGGATGTTCTTTTATTGTGATTTTTTTTTTATCCGTATCGTTAAAACCAGCAAATTGGTCAAAATAATGTCAATCCAATGATTGTAAGTCTTACCAACTGACGCAAACCAAAGCCAAGCAGGTGCCACACAAACATCTTTTATTTAGACCCCAGATATCATGGTAACTTTCAGGGGCCAACAACTATAAAAGACACAGAAATCTAAACTGATAACACGGGACAATGAATAATAAAGAAGAATCTATGGAGGGACTGAACAAGTATAACCCATCACCACCCTTACACAGAGGGACCCGAACCAACTTTCTTCCAAAGCTTCACCCACTCCACCATGGCATCGGCAGCTCGAGCAAAAACAGTGTGTGATGGTCCCAACTGCTGCTTCACTGCTGTGGCCATCTCATTCACACAATCTTCTGCTGTAGAAGCTGATGTGGACAGCCTGAGTGCCTGAAAGAAAGGGACAGCTTCTTCCATCAATTTCACGCCTTCCCATTCCTTTTTTAAGCTTGCAATGGCATCGCCTCTATCTTTTCTCCAAACATAAGGCAGCCCACTTTTCACGCCAAGCCCAATGTGATCACAGACCGCTTTAACACACATTCCGCTCCAAACATCTTCCATGGTTTCCCACCTGAACTTTCCTTCCCCAGCCAATTTCAGAGCTGGGACCAGTGCAGGCCCCACCACCTCACGATCAAATGCAACATTGATTCCACTGATGGGCATCATCGCCCTGGCAGGAACAGTCATCACTGCATCCACATATCGTGAATTCCGCTGACCTGGTTTCAGCGCTTGTGTTGGTGCATCAAGGTCAGCTAAGTTAAGCCACAGTCCACATGACAAAACACATGTAACACCACTCCGGAGGCTAAACGGGTATCCGCGAACAAAATCTGCTCCCTCCTGATAAGGGTCATAAAGCGTATTAAAGAAGAAAGGGGTAGCTGGTGCTTTGAGGTTTGCAATATGCTGGGCCACAGCATCTACAACAAAACCATTGCTATCTTTGGCTGGGAAGCAGTCATCATCAATTGAGACAACATATTTTTTACGAGATACAAGGAATCCAAAATACCGGCATGAATAACCAGAGAAGAGGAAGGAGGAAGAAGGACCCACTACACGGTTTATATCAGACTGAGAATAGACATCAAGGTTAAAACCTTCTGGTATTTTGAGCTCCTCCTTGAGATCAGGGTCTTTGACAATTATCAAATGGAAGCGGGAGAATACTGGTCTCCATTCATTCAGAAATGATGTCAAGTCTGGTTGGAGAGCTCCTATCACAATGTCAACATCACTTTCCATAATGTTAGCTTCAGACATCATTGGCAAACTGTTAGATGATACTCCAAGTCGAGTTTTCCAGGCCTCCAAAAGTCAGCTGGTATTCAGTGTTTGGTGTTTGGCTCAGAATGTAAGCAAGTGCACTTAGACAAATGAGGCTATTTTAGAATTTCTCTGAACACCCTACAACAAAATCAAAGCATAGAAAAGAACTTAGACATCCAAACTTACTGGAAGTACAAGGCTCTCATTTTTATTTATGACTCACTGGTAGGAAAGATGGGGGTGAGGACATGCCGGATGTTGAGTGCTCGTATCAATGCAAGGACTTCATCTTTTTCTGTAGCAATGAAAAGCTTCAGAACTTTCTCTGTCAGCTTTCCAGCTTTCAAAGTTCTCTGCCTCAACATGAAACCAGCATTAATATCAATGATTCCAGGTTTAGCAAACAACATTAATAAAATAGTTATCCAATGTCGATATGACAGCCAAATTTAGTGACACTGTGTAAGGAACAATTATAAAAAGAGAACACAGAAGCTGAGCATCAAAAGGGTAACAGGTGCATTATAGTTCATTCTCAGATGCATTATATAGACTCAGTCAGGGAGAAAGAAAAAAGGATAGAAATCCACTAGCTTGAGCAAAAGACAAACTTAATGCCCATAATAACATATGAAGAGACATCTAGCTGCAAAGAAATGGAAAGTGCATGATAGACACAAAAGTTGCAGATCAAATTGCTGGTGCCATAATAACATGCTTAATAGCCTTGAAAAATTAGCCATCAGTTAATCCCATATCAAGTGGGTCTGCACATCACACAAACAAACAAGGGAATGGAACGTATAAATTCCTTAAATTGAAGAAACGAAATAAAGCACAACCTAACCCCAAGAAACTTCATTCCAATATCCTGTCCCTGTAACTATAGCCCATCTTGGCGACCATGTTCTTTTTTCTCTTCCCCCTTCATATTGACATTTTTGAGCTGCAATTCGGAGTTCCCTATCACAAACTGTTCTAAATAGTCTCCACGAGATTACACAGGGGGTCAAGCATCAAACCAAACATAATGTAACATTTATCAAGCTTTTGTGCAGCATTTGGAAAGTCAATCAATTAGTGGCAAAGCACTCCTTAGGTCATATTCATATATGGATGTTGATGTTTCTAATCTATCAGTCACCATTTGAACGAGCATTTCATGGAATGCACTACGTACATATCAATTCTTCGTTCCCCCTACACTTCTGTAAATATAGCAAACACGCCACAAGGAGGGAGCGCGAGAGAGATCACCGAGTTCACCTTTCGCAACCATAAATGACGTCGTTTAAACACAAACTTTGATATTCTCTCGTGAATCTGACAACCTAAACACCGATCTCTATACAGTGCATAACGTAGATCTGTTACCCAAATAATTTTACACCCAAACGGTAAATCACACGTAACGTGATCTGTTCCTCCAAGAAATCGAAGCAGTCCCCCCCTTCTACCAAAAATTAACCCAAGAAAGCCAAAAAAAAGAAAATTAGAGAGAGAAAAGGTACCAGGAAGAGATCGACGACGATGTGATCGGGCAGGGTAGAGAGGTCGGATAAGTTAGAGAGGTGAAGGACAGCTGTGTCTATTGTTAGCGAAATCAACGATGGCGCCTTTCTCATGCGTCCTTCCAGCTTTCTTTTTCTTTTTTTTTTTCTAATTAATAATAATCATAATAATAATAATACAATAATAATAATATAAAAGCAAAAAAAAAAAAAAGGAATTTGTGGATGGAGGAAAGTGTGTGTGTGTGTGAGAGAGAACTGGTCCCAAGCCTACAACTCGCCTGCCTGCCTGCCTGCCTGCCTGCCTGCTGGGCTTACCGGCTGGGAAGGGCCACGATGATCATCTATCTATATCTTCTATTATAATAATAATAATAATAATAATAATAATAATAATAATAATAATAATAATAATAATAATAATAGGATCAAAGCAGGAAAAAAAGCGTACGTGTGGCGCGATTGCAGGGCCGGCGAGGAGCAGGCAACTGCGTTACCTCTGTCTTCCCTTACTGGACGATGGACCATGGAATGTTGTATACTTTTATTTATTTATTATTTATTTATTGGCTTATTCTAAATTTTTCAGTTTTTTTTTTAATTTATAAAAAATATTTTTATTTTTAAATATAATACTCAACATTTAATTCATTTTAATTTAATTTTAAATGTTACAATTTTTTTTTCATTCATTTTATAATTAAGTGTAATTGATAATAATAAAAATTACTAATTATAATAAAAAATAAAAACAGTAAATTAAGTATATATTTTCAACTCAAATACCAACCTTAAATGTATAAATCACCACCACTACCGCTGCTGCTGCCACCGCTACCATCAACCTCTTGCCGCCTCCATCTCCGCCCTCAGGCAAGCATGACGATCTCTTCTTCCTTTGTCAGTAGGTGTGGCTGGAGACCCACCTGAGGTGTGTGCCAAGCTGAGTTTTACAAATCACAAATTGATCGCGGCGGTACGGTGCCATTCATGGTGTTTGTAAAGCGCCCACGGAATGGTATGGGGATCCAACACAATGCAGTTTGTGTTGATCACTTGCAATGTTAATATCCGTCAAGTCTCAATGATATATATATATATAATAAATATTACACAGATGCAAAAATTAGACGTGAATTCAGAGAACATGCACAGATGCAAAGATTAGACGTGAATTCAGAGCTACAAGTGGACGCCCTTTTGACTTGGAAACTTCACTGACTTACAAAAGCCAGTCTCAAAAAACATGCACAGAACTTCATAAAGAGTAATAGTTCAGAGTCTCCATTAACATTAAAAAATCCACAGGCAACCGTACATCCATTATTATGTCCTGGAGAACAAATGCACATGTAATTCTATGACGAGTCAGGCTTCTACCATCACTCCCACAACGGACATGAGAAACCTAAGCTCGTCATTGACTTCCGCCAGATCGCGGGGGTCCTTGAACGGGGCTGGCGGCTCAATTCCTGTGACAATGTATAGGGCCCTAAGCTCCTCAACCCACGTTTTTTGCGGTGCACCCGTGAATCCCACTATTGCACGCAATGCAGTAATTTGTTTCCACATCTCTTCCCCGTTGTACGACACCTGCAGCAGCATAATATCCGTGGAAATTTAGTGACGTTCCAGGCCCCCACTGCTGTAAAACAACATTAAGGTTGAGCTTTTTACATCAGACACTACGCGTCATACCCCTCCCCACCCCTTATTTCACATTCACCGTACTTGAGCAAGAATATCGGGTAAACTCAAGTAACTGTGGAGTCAATTCACGGTAGCATAATGAAGATTGGACTTAAAAATACATCCTGCCATATCCAAGCATCCTATCTGACTCGAAATTAAGAAATAAGCATGGAGTTGAAACGAAGGGCCTGTTATATATGTAGCATGCAGGGAGGAAGCTTATCTGCCAAGTAGTTTGTAGCCCATGGAAGGCCTAAAGGAGTATGATGATGTTACACAAGCAACAAACTTTACCAATTATCTATGATCAAAGCACCATTACATTCTTACTCAGGAAGAAACTAATAGCCCTTCTAGAAGAACTATCGGCATAATGGGACTACTATTTCCTTGAAGGAGCTGGCTCTCAGAAATTTTCACTATGTCTCCCAAGAAATTTCAGAATCAGAAACGAAAAATAACAGATGGGATATCAACTTATAATACATATGCACAAAATTGTCATCTGTGTTAGCATTGTTATTCATCCTATTCTTCCTATTGTCGCCTACAATACGTTTTTATCCCTCTTTAAATGCTTTGCAGTATACCGTTTCTTGCTTAGCTTTCAAAAAGTGATTTCTCAACCCTCTACATGCATATACACGTTTCAACAGAATCTAAATGTTTGTGTGCTGTATCTTTTATGTCCACAATGGATTTGAACCCTCTAATTCCACAGCCACCAATGGCTTTGTGCCAAAATTCTTTCCACTTGACAATGAATGATGAAGCAATGAGGACAAAAACCGATGACATATCAGCATTCATAATCATGAGATTGGAAGTAAAATGTAGACTGCTTTATGATAGGGAAACCGTTCATAATTGTAAGTTTGCTGCCTTGTGAAGCAACATAAGCATTCTCTCCTTGCCAGGGATTTCGAGTAAAGAAAGTGACAACAAATTTTATTACAGATTGTAGAGCTTATATAGAAAATAATCCAGACCAAGTTCGTGCATGGTACCACAGGATTACTACAATGGGAAAAAAAATTATCTTCATAGTACTTGCTCATTTACTCGATTGCTCATTTAGCTTGAAGATTCTTCTATTGTACCGAATCATTCGTAGGGACAAGTGCCAATGCTGTCATAACCAAATACATGGCAAAAACATGTGACCTTTCATTTAGGCAAGACCAGCTTATGCTGATTGGCGTGTTCAAGTATAGGCGAGGACAAGTAACTAATCAATGCAGACACAATTGACGAGTTCTGCTAAGTTGGCCCAGGGAAAGGAAAAACATGAAAACAATGAGCCCTGGACCCAAATCAAATACAGCTTGCGAATGAACTCTTTCCAATGGCCTTGTACATCTCTAAATATATAGGGTGCATATAGGAATAAGTGCATGGAATTTTTGCTGTTAATAATTACTCATTCACAACAAAACTGACATAAAATATCTGATAACAATTCCATGGTAAGGCAAACCTGGTCGGAAGCCATGCCAACGTCCCTTTCAGAAGGAACTTCAGCATGTCTGTAATCACCTACCCTGAGTGGAAATATGACTTCTGAGGACTCAATAACTTTGCAGACTCTGTAATTTGCACGCTCACCTCCTGCAGATATACAAGTTAAATGCAATAACAGACTGAGGAAAATACTGTCTGCAACGCTGGCATACAAAATTACCTAAATATGGTAGTTTACCTGCAGGTTTTCCATACTCTGCCTGGGACTGCTTATGATATGCTGCATTCATATTATCAGGCAAGTCGAAACCACTTTCATATGCCATTGCTCTTGCATCTGAACTCGAAGATATGGCAATTTCCTGCTGTATGTTTGTTGGTAAATCCTGTTTGGCAGCATCAGCAGTTCGATCCCCGGTTTTTCCTTTAGGCATCACACGTTTGTGGCCATTGCTTAAGCTGTTGCTAACATCCCTTTTATCTGGCAAGCTGCCAATATCTTCAATTTTTTGCACATCTACATTTTCTTTTGTTTCTTCCTCAATCGTGCCAATACGTCCCTTCACGCTGATACTGTCGCCAGCGTTTCCATTTCCAAATGGTACTCTGATTCTTTTGACATCCCCATTACCTTTCTTATCTCCCTCCCCTGCATCTTCATGGAGAATTCGTACACACTTTTTGTTATATATGACTTCATTTTCAGATTCCACATCATCCCTAATATCTTTCGTTAAGCGTGTTGTCTCACTCACAAATCTTTTATCATCTTCATTATCAGGCACCTGACACAATTCCACAACCATACTGGTTTCAAATGGCCCCACCTCTTCTTTGAATTTGTTGCCACCGTCTTCTCCCTCAAGTGTAATCATAACTGAAGATACCTTGTGCACCCCATCTCTGCTTGCCTCTACCAGCGGTTCATTTTCCTCTGCTCTTACTCCAGTCCTTATCTCAGTCACTTTAAGCGGTCTTTCTTCCTCTTGCTCTACAAACTCACCAAGATCTTCTCCATATCCATTTTCATCTACAATTTCATCCACATTTTCCTTCTCAGATGACTTCTGTGGACGAACATCCTCCCCTAAGAAATTAACTTCTTCCTTGTCCTTCTTAATTGGCTCAAACCTTGCCTCAACATTTCCATTTGGTTGCCCCAGCAACTCTTCTTGATCCTCCTCCGTACTGATATCTCCTCCAAACCAGGTATCTTCTCGTTCTTCTTGCTCTTCGTAGTCATCGTACCCATCTTTCATTCCATTTTCGATAAGCAAAGGTGAATGCATAGGACTTGGAAGTAACTTACTCATGAGCTTTTCAGTGCAAACATAGCTTGCTAAGAAGAAACCGCACGGAATTGAACAAGCAAACCCAATTGCAGAAATAACCCCTAGTGGAGGAAGAATAACTGATGCAGAAGATACCACAAACCCTGTGATTAGAATCCTCTTTCCCAATGTCAGTCCTTTTTCCAATATCCATTTCATTTTCCCACCATTCTCTCTATATCTCTGATTGTCCCATTCTGTGCCTGTGCCTTTCATCTTACAACCGCTAAAGTACCTTCAATCCAGGTAAAACTTGAACAAATTATTCCAACCCTAAAATCCACAAATAACACAAGCGCACGCGCCCGCGCACACACACACTCAGACGCACTCTCTTTCTCCCACTCTTTCTCTGACCAGGTGTATCAAAACCACAAACAATACCCACTTAAAAGGTTTGCCAATGGCGCAGAATTACCATCATATCATACATCTATCCACAAACCAATATGAAGAAAATTTTAAGAGACCCAACCCAACAAGATATAAGCATGAAAAAAAACAACCACCACTATAATGGTAAAAGAATAAAAGAAGAAGAAGAACAACTAAGAACAAAATAAGCTTGATTGGTAGCTTTCTGTTCTTCCCCAACAAGACACACAGAGAGAGACGAAGAAATAATTAAGAGGCAATCAATGAAGTGAACTGTGTCTCAAAAAGCAGGCAAAACAAAACATAAATTGTTTAAAACCTGATTAAGACTTGGTTGGTGGGCGTGAATGTTCATGTTCCCTTCCCTGAGGGAATTGATTTGGCTGGCCAGCTGGATGCAGTTTAGTTTATTAGTTTAGATTACGATTAAGGTTTGGTTGGTGGTTTGGTGTGTGTGCTGCTATCGACACGCGTTGGAAAGGGAAGATAGACAGTTGCATGCATGGGGGGCACTGTCCCAATTCTGCATGCTCATGCACCGCAGCTGCCACTCGTAGATAGGATTCCGCATATTAACATGGCTGCTTACCCCTTTGCCACGTATCTTTCCTTTCTTCTACATCATAATAACAATCACATGATAATAAAGCAAGGGAAATGCAATACCATGGATACGAAATATGGTTATATTATATTATTTTATATTAAATGAGTAATATTTTATATAATACGTAAGATATATATAATTGCATAAAATTGTAAAAAATTTTTATATATTCTATAAAATTATTTTGTATTAATTTGTGTATATAAATTGTGTAATCGTTCTCATGAAAAAAAAAAAAATCATAAGTATGAAGAATAGTCTAGTGATTACTAAACTTAAAGTTAAAGAGTAAGATTTTTAGATTTGATGGATCTCATTCATAAACAGCAAAATTTCTCTTCTTTCGATTCTGGTCACACCTAACAGCACTTTTTTTGTTTTTTGGTTCCTTCATTTTTTTATGGTTCTTTGGGGACAAATCTATTCTCCGGTAAGTTATTTGGCGAAACAAAAATAAAATGATCTAACCACCATTTCGGTGCTTTCATAGGGTACCCTTTTTGTTTTTGCATGCCCATAGAATTTAACTTTTCTGTTGGTATACAACTCTTTTAACGAAATTATGAGATAACACTGTGCTTTTCCATTTTTATTTTCAAAAGAAAGAAGATTCTAATTAGTAAAATCCATCTTTGGTTCTTATATAAAGAATTATCCATATGGTCTAATTCATGACCCATTAGGACTTAAAAACAAGAAAATTAACCGAAGTAAAGGGTAAATTATATGCATGTCGAATTCGAGTCTGCTCAAAACACCAGAAAGTTAATTATGTTGAACTTGTATGAAAAAAATCTTAAAATCTGTGATGGAGATTGTGTCATAAATTTTTCATTGTTTAAAAATTGTTTGGTGTGACTCCCCATTCCTGCACAAAAAGCTTCGACTGTCCCAAACAATTTATGGTTACACTCCAGAGGACTTCAAACATTTTCTCCACCTGGTTAGGAGAGAAAATGTTTAAAAGGAAGAAAAAAAAAAAAATCCAACGGCAAAAGTAGACAAGGCTCTCGTACACATTGCTGGCTACAATAAAAGTTCGGCTAGCTTTAGAGTCATCACTACAGTCAATAAACGAAAGCAAAGCAACAAACAGAATAATCCTCAGGACCTTGCAAATAAATCCAAACCTTCCTACGGCCTCCAGGAAGCTGGCTACCACAGTCATCTCAGAATAGTCTTAATGCTTAGTAAGTTCTTTTATCCAAACCCATTTAGGGTCAGGTTACATATACATAATAATCCAGCACAAAGGAAAGGACCTCATTATTGATTGGCTTCCCAGAATTTCATCCTGATAGTCGACTGGGGCCAAATGATGGTAAATAAGGATATTTCAGGTATTACCAGCATGGAGAATAGATGAAATAGCTGAATGTTCATCGCATGTTTCAGCAGATATGGCTCTTCGAGATTAGCAGAAAGCACAAATGAAACACATCCACTTTAGCCATGCATCTTGTATTTGAATTGCATGATTCTACCAGGCAATCAGTGTGCATCTGGCATGCAATCAGGTAACCTGTGAGCAATCAGTGAAGTATAAGCAGCCACCATATCCTCTTCAGTTTTGCAGTGTCTTGAACCAATGTAATCGGAAGATTACAATGCCTACATACCCATCGCTTGGAGAGCTGCATCAAAATTGGACTATTCCGATAGAAAGGAAACCATCAATTTCTTAATTAGAAACTTTCCAGCCCACAATTGGTATTTTTCTGCTCTGTTTCAGTCTGACTCGTAAGGGAACCACTCCGTATTGGTTGTCGTCCCAAGGCATGAGCAAACATCCGTTTTGCAGCTCCCACATGTTCCCTTTTTAAGTGGTCTGTCCCACTTCTGCCAGTTCTGTCCTGAGCAACGTTCATCTGGTTACACTTTGCTCCTGGCTTTTGGGTTAGATGCTTCTGACCAAGTGATATTGCACCAGTTTTAGGATAGCTATTCAGTTCACCAGAGACGTTAACATTCTTGGTAGGCAGAAAAAAGCTCCCTTGAAAAGCTTCCAAGCTAGAATTGGCAACAAATTTGTCCTTGTCTTTGGCATTCAATTCATTAATTGGCATATCATACCCTTTACCACCCCCAGCATCATCTTTCCCTGATGAATTCATTCTTTTGCCCAGAGCATGAGCAATCATTCTACGGGCAACCACAGGGACACTCCGTGGCCTCTGCTCGACAGTTTCTCTCATTTCACTCACATCTACAGAAAAAATTCGATCTTGAGCACCCAAATAAGCTGCTTCTCTCTCCTCAACCACATAAGGAGAAGATGATTTTGACCTCGATGCTGGAAAAAGTAAAACACTTTCTTAGATCACCCATGCAGTTTTTCTGCAACGACAAACATATTGAAAGAGCAGAAAAACCAAAAATAGGAAAAGTATTCATTCCCATTTGTTTAAACCAAATAGGCTTCTCTGCAAATTCAATGAAACTAGTTGATTTCAATAGTCATATCTCCCAATACTCAACGAACTCAGAATGCTTACCATTAGACAAAATAAATTCAGCATACAAAGCAAGGAATATTGAAAGTCATCTAACTTATGAAAGTCCTCACATTTCATAACTGGGGACATAGGTAATATACAACATGGCTAAAATAAAAGAGAAAAAAAGGAAAAACTAGTAATGCTTCAATTGTCAAGATACAGGATTATAACATGCACACATGATGTTTCAAACAGTGAAAATTTTACCAACGGGAGCATCTTCTCTCCTCAATAAGTGGTGTGATGAAGGAGAATCATAATCAAACAAGATGTCACGAACAAGGATGGAGGGTCTGCAACACAAGAAAAAAAAAAGTTTGATTTATCTTGATAAAATTTATGATTATCCACAAGTTCAAATAAAGAATATATAATTTCATAATTTGAAACATTTTAATATTTGGATGGTGACATTCTCCTAATAAGGCATAAGGCAACAGAACAGCCATACAATTGTTAAAATAATACAAAATCAAAGCCATGATTCAAAAAAAAAAAGTTCCCATCACCAATCAACTAAAACACATGGCTAATATTAAAATTGCATGAGTTAAACATATCGATGATAAAGTTAGTGTCATGCAGTGTTAATGGACTTCACAGTAAAACATAGCAATCATGAATCTCCAGCAGAAATATCCACATATACATGCATGCCAGCATCTACAACATGCGAAAAAGAAAAACATTCAAAAATTGAATCTTCTGTGCAAAAATTATAGGTGTAGCACTTTTAATGTTCTCACATACATAGAAGTTTCTGGGCTACGCTCTAGAATTAAGTGCCGATCATCTCCCTCACCAACAGAACAATGGGCAAACCTAGCACCCAAAAAAAAAAAAAACATTACAATTAATGATAAAACCAAAGCAACTTTTGAACTTTATAGAGAACTAAAACAATCCTTGCTTCTAGTGATGATCCAGATTCTAGAAGCTAACAATGGATTGATTAATAAGTACCCAAATATATCAGCAAGCCGATGCAAGAGAAGTCGGTTGTATGGATTCATTGGTTCCAACTCCAGGGGACTGTCTGAGCTGCAATCCAAATAACATTGCTATTGATGGACATGTAAAAACTGAAAGGCATGTTCAAGCAACTTCAAGGGAATTAGTCTCATTAAGCAGAACATGTGGTACTAGGAAGAGAAATCTAAATGTATTTCCTATTATAATCTTAATTTCATACCTAGGATTATTATGTTAGTACAAATATTATGCAATCTCCTATTCAGTAGCTTCCCACAGGAGGACAACTAAAACCCCTTGGCAAAAGTAAAATTAATGATTTGGAGTATAATTTGATTATCTAGATAGTGCCTAGATGCTTGTAAAGTTATATATATTTACACGTTTTATGTATCTAGTGATACTTTCTAAGAACAATACATATACAATACTTTAAAAGTTGACATAAAAACTAATCCTGAAAATTCACCCAAGCTGTTAGTGTATTTTTGCTCCGTACCCTTAATATCTCAATTTTGTAAGTGTATTTTTTAATAGTGTATAAGTAGTGGTATAAGAGCCCAATATTATGATAACTATCAACAACAGCCTCCCAACATCCAAAAGGGCTATAATTGTACAGTAAGATGTAGTTCAAAGGTACTAACACTGGAAAGGGTTCAGTGATATGTGACCAGAGAATATTATCATCAACCTCAAAGACTATGGACTTCGATGCGGGTATAGCTGGGTCCTACAGTGAAATTTCCTCATGTGAAATTTGGTTATAAAGCAAAGTGGTGGCAGCTACCAAAAGGGTACTCAGCTCACTAAATTCCGAATCAATAAAGATTCTGAAACAGAAAATCAAATCAAATAAGAAACCCACCTGCCGTTGGTATCCTCAAGAAAGTTAATGAGGGACTCTTCCATTGATAGTACAAGATGTTTGCAAGGAAGGTTGTCCTTCACAAGAAACGCCAATTCCTCTACCTGCAATTCACCCATTATCAATTCTATTCCTTTTAATTAATTAATTTTCAACAACCCCCAGCCCCGAAAACAAAAAAAAAAAAGAAAAAAAATCTTGTGCCCCAATTTCCCACTCATCAACCGATAGATGTGAGGAACGATTTGAATAGACTATTATTATTATTATTATTAAAAAATTAAAAATTGAAAGAAATTACCATGGCAAACTGTGTGAGGCTCATGTTTGATGATATACCACCAGAAACAAACAAACAATCAACGAAAGAACTAACTTTGCGCAGAAACCCACAGAGAGAGAGAGAGGGAGAACGAGAGGGTGAAAGCGAGGGAGGAAGGGGACGTCGGAGAAGAAGGCTAAAACGCGAATACCCGCATCCGTGAGCGCAGCGTCGTTTTAATATCTTGTCTCCCACGAAGCCGCCGAGGATGATCTAATAATCCAATCAATCTATTTTTCATTCATTCTGTATTTGGGTCGGAGTCTTATTATTAAAATAAAATAAAATAAAATAAAATAAACTCGAACTTTACTTGTGCAGAAAAATTGTGTATCGCAAGGAATCGAAACGTGCGGTTCGGGTTACCCACGGGCCAAGCCCAGCCCAAATAAAGTTCCCAAAAGAAAACGGTTTCTTTCTTGGTAGTCAAAAATGCCTTTTTAGGATTGTTGTCTCATGCGCGTGTGCACGCGCACCCTGCTGCTCGCGTGCACGCGCACCCTGCTGCTCGCTTGCATTTTTCATTATCACATAAGAAAAGGGAATGGGCCGATTGTAGTAGATGCAGACAAAGCCGGAGGAGCGGCGTTTCTTCCTTCGTCATAAGTATCTTCTTCTATTCACTGTCTCTCTGCTTTTAAGTAAGTGGACGGAAAAAGATTGTCTCCCATTAGCTGAAATTGATGCAGGGGGGGATTATATTGTTCTTAAGCAGCAGTCTTTGAATTGGGAATCTGAGTTGTGCTGTTTCTATGTTACTGTTTAACTCAATTCATATTGAATATAAAATGTTGAGAGTGAGTCTAGTCAGAGGATTAATTAATTATAATTTGTTTTGTTATGAAGGCATCGGTGGAAACAATAAAAAAAAAAAAAGGGGGGGAGAAACAATGGCTGAGAACACTGGACTCCGAACAATTATTGAGGATCAAGTGTTAAGAAACATGATCAACACAACTGCAAGAAGTTGTCAAGAATACTACAACTACTACTACTACTACTACAACAACACTCCTTGGAGTCCCTTCCTTTTGCAGATGGGACATTGGAAGTTAGAATTATTCCTCTGGAAGCGTGTGGGACATTGGATTGGCTATAGGCCTACAGCCCACTGGTTTAAGACTACAAGTCCATGACTCTGTCATTTATTTATAAGGGCCAAGCTGTTGTGCTTTATGGGCAAACCCAAAAAAAAAACAAGGGCAAATATTGATGAATGGAGAAAAAAATTTCAGAATCTAGTCCGCAAAACGGACTCTAGATTTCAGGCCCATTTATTTGCCACCCTCACATTGTCGACCCAAGCCCTCATACTTGAGAATAGTTACAACCAGTGATCCACAAATTCAGAGATGTGTTTGACGACCCACCATCATTACTGTTGGCCACAGCATGGGACCATCAAATCCCTTTGATAATGGGATCGGTGCCGTTAAATGTCAAACCCTACCGACACCCGCACCACCTCGAAGTGGAAATCAAGTGGCAAGTGCAAGAGATGCTAGACGTGAAGCTAATTCCGAATAGCAACAACCTGTTTGCATCACCAATGTTACTGGTTAAAAAGCAGGACGGGACGTAAAGACTCTGCATCGACTACCTCCACCTTAACTTCATCGCCATAAAGTTTAAGTTTATGATTCCCATAATTGACAATTTGTTGGATGAGTTACAAGGATCACGAACTTGATTTATGGTTGGAATACCACTAAATCCGTGTGAAAGAGGAAGATGGGGGCAAAGGCAGCATTTCAAACTCACCATGGACATTATGAGTTCCTACTCATACCATTTGGGCTGATGAATGCTCTAACGACCTTCCTATCATTAATGATTTGTATCTTGACCCTAATCTTACTTTAATTTGTGCTGGTATTTCTCAATGACATTGGTGTACAATCAGGACATGAAGCAGCATGTCAAACACTTAGAGCAGGTATTGCTCTTACTAGAAAAACATTGACTTTATGTCAAGATGACGAAGTGCCAAGTCGGGCAAACGCAAATTGAACATCTAAGGCATATTATGATAGAAGCAGGGGTTACCACTAACCATTCTAAAGTTGTAGCTATGAGTTCATGACTAGTGCCCACTACAGTAAAAAGCCTTTGCGGTTTCCTTGGCTTGATAGGGTATTATCACAAATTTATCCAACATTACGAAATAATTAGTAAGCCACACTGAATTGCTAAAAGAGGATGGGTTCTTATGGAGTTAGGCAGCACAGGAAGCTTTCGAAAAACTCAAGACAGCTATGTGCCAAGCTCCCGTTCTAGAATTACCAGATTTTGCCAAGACTTTTGTTTTGGAGACTGTTGCTTGCGATGTAGGAATGGGTGCTTTTTCGATGCAAGATGATCACCCACTAGCTTATCTCAATAAGCCCTTTGAAGGGGCCGGCCCCTTCCAATTATGAGCTTCACAGATTAAAGTCGCTGTTCAAGCTTTGATTTCTGGCCGGAAATATGCTGTCTAGGAATAAGAACTGTTAAATTACGTGAACAAAGAATTAACAAAATTAAAAATTACAAAAGAAGAAGAAGAAGAAGAAGAAGAAGAGAACTATCTAAGAATAAGAACTATTAAATTACAAAGACAGAATTAACAATTTTTTTTAATCGAATATTTGACAAGAACTGCCTACATAAATCTGAAGCAGAGAAATTCTATCACAAATTTCATCAAAATCAAGTCCACTGAAGAATGAATTCATGAGCAGCTCGAAGCAGATGGCCTCTAGCGAGGCACTTACATAGCACAGCTGTGAGCGTGCCTTTGGCGTCAGCAGGACTCATTTTCCAACCCAAGCAAGCACATTCCAAAATCGCGCACGCGCGCACACACACACATCATTGTCTCCCAGTACTTCTCCTTGAACACCTCCAGCACCATGAATTTCGGCTTCCCAGCAGCTGCACACACCCCACATTGGCAATCTGGAATCTCTAGTCTCGACTTCTCGGGTATTGCCATCGATAAAAAATATTGCTATAATTGAGATCCTTATGAATGATGCGTGGCTCATGACTGCGAAGGCAATCGAACCCTTTCCAGGTTTTGCCTGGACCAGTTTTTGGTTGGCATGATAGAAACAACTGGGTGTCTCTTCCCGTACTCTCTCAGATTCCCTGAGGTGCAAGCTTGGGTTATAAAACCCAACGTGAAGTGCTGTCAGTCTGCCCACTGGCTAAACAATTAAATAAGATTGTTGCTGCTTAAGGTATCCAACAATTGGACTTCCTTATGCAAGAAAACCTGATTCCAAGCAACCTCCGTGCCTGCTAACATGGACCAATTTTGTCATGTTTCGTGGCGTACATGACGAAATCAAAAAGGGAGGGCAATATAATACCTGGTAAGTTCATAATTGTTTCCCATGTTATTTATTTACCCTACTAGTGACAAACAGCACAAACACCTCGGAGGCCTCTAAATTCCACAATCACATGGCCTCAATAACGTAATGACATGGCCCAAAGAATGGCATAATAATGCTTCGATGCTAATAGCAACCGCCGTGCGGGATTCTCCAACCTATCAAACTTGCGTATGTATACAGCTTCTTTAATATTCCCAAACAATTGAACAGAAAAAATGTCTCCCGCATAACCTACACAGCAGCAAATATCTAACTCCAGTTTTTATTTTTCCCCTTCTCCTTTGGTGCACTCGCACTTACACAAGGGGGAATAATTGTTTATGATTTTGAAGCCGCAAAATGAATATTATGCAAAACACCATGGTCCATAAGCCTCCTCCTTCAACCACTTTCACCCGCGCAAGAATAGCACCACCCATCGCACACAAAATGTGGCCCTTCGTACACCTTTCAGCAAAGCTAACACTTATGATACCTTGCATTGTAGATGCCTCTGTCATTTGTATGATTTGACCCTTGCGTCTGAAGAAGTTTCATTGAAGACACTCCAATCCTTTGCTTGAGCTATTTTTTCAACCTATGTAAGATCGGTAACACTTGTCGGTGCCCCTGCACCAAGTACTTTTCAAACTTATTATCTCTTGAGAACAGATGTATGCAGACAATTCTATTTTATCCTGTCCGGTTCTCTGCTCCAGTTGTCTGCTGAGGAAGCTTCGGACTTGGACACTAAAGTATTCAGCAAAGACTGAGTAGCTAAAAGCTTTTCCCTCAGCATAAAATTGTAGTCGCTCAATTGCTGAAAATTTCTCTGGATATCAGACATCTCTATTTTGGGTCCAACCACGGATTCTGCACCAAGAAAGGAAACAACAATGTTCATGAACAAAACAATTAGAAAGTTGAGCAAACCTAGTATGAAATGCAAGTATCAAGGAACTTTAGCTAGTCATTCCTGTTTGATGATGGGAAATTTTTTCTCTGCAAGTCTCTCATTTGATGACACATCAAACACTTCCTATAGATTACTAAAAAGTCATTAGCCATTGCTGACCAACGTCTAATCACCACCAAAATACCAATTAACAACACTTTATTCAATATTGACCTTGCATATATCATCTACAACCACTGTTATACTCTTGGCCACCTTTGCCATTGATGGTAAATCATCAGAAAGTCAATGGCCACTTGTCAAATAATGTCTTACCACCATACACCATTAACCATTGTTGTTAGCCATTTTCACATTTTTAGACCAAGAAAAAAGCATAAATTTACATTACCTCCAAATCAAGATAAGTAATTTATTTTCTTAGAATATATTTTCCATGAAATTTATTTCTACCAGAAGGTTATTTTCCATAAAATAATGGGTGCCTTAGAAAGCCTGACTTATCTCCTAAAGTTTTTTATGCAACTACTGTGCTTAAGGTCCAATTATATGGATCAATCTAGCAATGATGGAATTTTTTTATATTCTGTTTCCAAAATCACATAAAATTTTATCTAACTCTATATATGGAATGTATAAAGAAAATTTTATACTCAAATTGGAATTTGTCATAGATATAATTGGAAAGGAATCAAGAAATTTCACTTTAGTTTTGTATAGAATAGCAAAACAAAAAGTGATTCAATTTATAATATCATTATTATGATATTCAATATTTCAATATGATTGAATATCAATAAACTAAAAAGATTCGGGATTTTATCTGTTTGATGAAATAAAGACCCAATAATCATTCATAATTATTTCGAAATTTGAATTTAGAGTGTTGAATTATCCTTTTCCCGAAAGAATGAAATTAGTCCAATAGTTTTACTTTTACCTACAGTAATTTACATCCCTTAAGATTTAATCTAATTAAGAATCAAATATAATTAAGTTTTTCCCAATCGAACCAATAAAGTCATAAAAAACAATTCGATGTTTTATCTTTTATTTTCCCGTACAATGGATTTACTTAGACCAATACATGATTTTCTTTTAATCTTTTTCGGATTAGGTCTTATATTAGGGGGTTTGGGAGTAGTATTATTTACCAACCCAACTTTTTTTGCCTTTTCGTAGGGATTACCCCAACAGGTTGTCTTTTGGGGAGAAGGTAATGGCCCTATGACAAAAGTGTTGCCAATAGCTTTAAAAAACTTATCACTTGCCAAATATAGGTATGATCAAATTCTGGAGTGAGCTAGACTTTCTCCAAACTAGTGAATAATCTTATCTACCATCAAATGAGCTTCCATGGTGATTCTTTAGATCTCCCGCATTTTGTATGGTAAAAACTGCAGCCTTTTCTTTGAACTTTAAAAGCTTTTAGTGATCCCAAAACTTATAGCCATGACCAATAGAACAGGTTGGTTGCATTAGGCTCCAGCTACGATAGCTTCCATTGAGTATATATAGTGGTCAATGGTCAAGCACCTCTTTTTTATTCATATTGTTGAGTGATTTTTACACAAAAGCTTCTTTTTTTGTCTTTCTTTCCAAACACTGTTGACATTAAAAAAAATGTTACAACTGAGCATCAATATTGCTTAAAAAGGAGAATTGTGAACTCATATTCATGCAAATTTAGCAACATACCACATCTAGTTTTCTAATTTCTCACATCAATAACTTAAGAGAGAAACTTGGTGAAATTGATATTTCTCAGGCAAGCTAGAGGGGATTAGGTGAACCATCTTCTTCTCCACTGTGTTTGGGATAGGGCCTTTTAGAATGCTGTGTATGCTTTGCCAGGAAGAGGTGAGAAAAGAATTTTTGTCACAGTGCCTTCATGAAAGAAAATTGAATATTGATTGGGACAATATTTCTTCCTACAGAATTTTTGTGGCTAATTTGGAGATAGAGGAACTGAAAGCCTTTATGGAAAAGAAATCCTAAGAATCAGTCCATTGACAACTGGAAATGTAAGCTGCACCTTTGAGTTTCAGGGGATCTCCATATAAATTTAGATAAATTGGCTTCTTTCATAAATGATTGCCTTGTGGGAATGAATCAATGTTTTCATCTCATGTGCAGGGTTGGTCCATTAGATACCTTTTCAATATCCAGTTATGAAATCTGTACTTTATATGATGCAAATAAAACAATCTAGATCTACAGTTTGTTTCATGCGCACATTCCAGGGAATATAAAGTTCTTGTGCATTGACAGTTTAAATTTGGCCTTGTTCTCTATGAAACTCAAGATCCTCATGAATCAGGAAAAAAATGCAATTATGCAGAGAAAACTGAAATAAGGCAAAGCCTGATACTTAAGATTAATACTTACCTAGTTGAGGTGGCAGGGGAATGATGTGATCATCACTAGGGGTATACACTTGAGAATGGGAGGTATCTGCCCCATGTAAACTAATTGGATGCTGTTTCCCATCACCAGAAATAGGCACTTGTTTCAAATGCTGAAAAGAAGTACAGATAATTTCCAACAGAAAACATCCTTAGGCTCAATCAAAAAAGACCACAATAAATGGTCTCACTACATCGCCAAAAGTGACGAATAATTGTAAGAGTGAAGCTGAAAACAATAACTGGCATATGCAACCAATTTCTTACGTGGTTGTAAAGATCTTAGGAATGACATTTTAAACCAGCTGGTTAGGCAGTTACTACAATGCCTGGCTATTTGAATATAACCTCATTAGTCCACGTTCTAGGTGAGAAGCTGTGATGCATTTAGTACAGTTTCAAGTGAATAATGGATCTGTCATCTGGAAATCCCAGAGTTTGCTTATATCTCCACAAAGCAAAGGAAGAGTATATTGCAAATTCTACAAATAGTTTCTACAAAAAAAAAAAAAACACCGGGCAATTGTTGCAAAAGCCACTTGGAAGAGAGTGAAACAATCCTTCAGTGTATGAAGTTATCGAACAGAACAGAACCTTACCTTTTCACTGGATAAGCTGACTTTCCTGTTGAAAGTGATAGCATCCTGCTTATTCTGCAAATCAATCTCTTGTGATGATCCATTTCCACGTACTGACTTATTCCCACGAAGGGAAGGAGCAATAAAGCTAGTGCAACTCTTTCCCTTTTCAATGCTTTGGTAATCATCATCCAATGTGCCACATCCCCATGTGTACATTACATATTTCCTCACCTAATAGTGACGAAAATATACATGAATCATTTTAATTACAGCAAAAATAGTGTAAAATTGAATCTCAATGTGCATCAAGTGACAGATCATATGCAAGCATCTTCCTAAAATGGAAGGAACTTACTTTATCCCAATGTTTTTGAGCTTTTAGTCGATTTCTTATCTGTCGCATCCTGCTATCTTCATTACGAAGCCTTTTAATTCTGTGCTCACACTGTGAACCAACAGTTTAAAAAAATAGTATGCATCCCTTAAAAAATTTCAACTGTTACAATCTTAATCTATATTACCCACAGACTCCAGAAGTATGCAAGAATATGATTTGGCAAATTCAACTTATTATTTCCAATAAAATTGACGATTTTGGTATAAAAATAGGAGAACTAGAGGAGGTCAAAACAATGTAATTCTAAAAAAAGGGACTAGAATCATACTTGAGCCAAGAAGGAGAAAAATATGGCAACACTAATGCAATAAAGTCCACCAAGATCCGCAAGGAAGCTCACTGCATCATGCATGAATAAAATTGCATAAGATTCCAACCTTAGTATAATTTTATTATAAACAAGGTTTAATTAAGTAGTACAAGCTGCACTATGCAACCCACAGTTGCATCACTAAACTGAAGTTACACCCCTTTAGCTTTTCTCTGATTTACACCAGAAGTTAGAAAAGAAAATGTTTTAAAGGTATGGCTGTGGAAAAACTAGCATAAGCCAGCAAACTATAAAATCCCAGCAGAAGCAATAGATGGGGCAGTTTTAGGAAGTACACACCTTGAAATTTTTAAAAGTAAAGCCTTAAAGAAATTCTCTCTTCATTACTCAGCAAATAGACAATAGCACCTACAAACTGAACATGAGTAGCAGACAAACAACACTATGCGCATCATACTGGAGTTTTGAAGCTTAATGGACCATATTGCTTAAAAGTATATTTCATAGATGAAAATTGAAAAAGCATGTAACTGGGCTGATCTAAGCAGTTGATATGAACAAATCATGCTCCATTCTTCATATAAGCAACAAATGACAAGGTGCACTCATTAAAATGGTCAATTATTTCCTTCAAGGTTAATTAACAGCAGATAATGAAAAGCAACAGGATGATGATACCGCATCTTCTTCTGTAGACAGAAAAGTTTGTTATGCATTAGGGGGAAAAAGGATGACAGAACCCTTTGGATCAAGGTAACTTAGATAGAATGTTACACCAGTGGTTCAAATATGAACTCCCTCCTTGTAAAGTCTCTACATCAGCAAAAGTTTCATAACCAAATCCTAACAATAGTCTCAAATATGGTTACTATTCCATCGATCTCCCTGCCATTGAGACCACCTGTACCACCACGACCACCTCTTCCACCATTTGTTAGCCAATAAAAGGTCTGTGCAGTTTAAGTATTCTGACTTGATGCAACATGAGTTTTTCTTTAAAGAGGCATGAAGAACAACTGCAAGATATGATAGCTCTACATCTCCAGGAATTTGTGATTTGACTAAGGCTCTAAAAAATTGAGAACCATGATTTTTTCCCCCTGTTTCTGCATGCCCACACCCTTGATAGAGAGAGATTCCACTGCATTCAGCTTTTTGAATCCTCAATACAACTTTATAAAGTAGTAAGCAACAATTACCACTCCTTGTTGCATATTCAAAGTCCTTGATGGGTCAAGTTGTACATTTGTGTTAAATTATTAGAGAGTGCACGTTTGCAGTCCAAGCCACCTCTGAGTCCCACAACAATGATAATGTCTAGGCATCTTGTGATTCAAAGTTTCATTCTCTTCCAAATGGAAGCTATGTCAGCAAGATGATGCTACTAGCCTTGGCCAGTCAAATAAACCTTGAATGCCTTAGCCTGCTAAACATATTTCTGTCTATCCAACTCTCTACTGATAACACTACCAGAATTCATAATTTCCTGAGAATACAATAACTACTGCACCAAAGATGGTCTAGCACAAAGCCAAACTAGTCAATAGCACCAAGAAAAAGAATGAAGCCAAGGCCACACATGACAAACCAGCTTCAGAAATTTATAGCCCAGCCTCTAGGAAAGCAAACAGCCATTCAACAAGCTGAGAATAAAGCAGCAATCCTCATAAGCCAGCACACTAAGCTTAGGCCTTCAAGTCCTATCCTTGTGGCTTGGGTGGTCCTTTTTCAGCATTTCAAGGAGTATGTGCATGTTGGTTTGTCTGCCTCTAACAGGCAACGATCAGCAGCTAACATTGTTCATCATTGGAGATTTAGAACTTTTCAGTCTCTCCCTACTGTTCCCCCTATGGATATAACTGAAGAAGGGGATTATTTTTTGTGCTATCAAAATTGTTAAAGAAATAATGACAAGCCCAGTAATCTTCATGAAAGAAGAGCAAATATTGGAGACATGGCCTTGGGGTTGGGTGACTGAGCTGCATTTTTTCTCTCTATAATTGGGATTCTTGTCATAATCATTTCTTGGGGGTGTGAAGAAAGAGGAGTCTTAGCAGAAGTAAAGAATACATAACTTGTGGAGAAGGCACATGCAGAAGCAGAACAATGAAATGACAAAAGAAGCACCACTCAATGATTGAAAGCCAGAGTAATGGCTTCACAGCACAAAGTACTCAATTTGGAATGCCTCAGAACTTTATCCAGACAAAAAACCTCTGAAGGGACATTGAAAAAAAAGTGTGCAAATTGACACCTTTACTGCCAAATCATAAGAGAAAATTGAAAAACGCCAATGCAATAACTCAAATAAATCAAATGTTTCTTTCAGTCTTAAAAAATGCGCATGGAGTTTTCAATGTTACCCAAAACTGGACGTGGACCATATGGACACTGATATAATTAGACTTGGACCTGATTTCCAATTAGTTGTGCCCTAATGGTTGTTTGGTCAAACTATTAGGGAATGGATTTTGACGGTATCAACAAGAGTGATGACTAGAAATTAGGTTTCTTACCCAAGGATTGAAAACCACTTAACAGCATATCAGTTTTACATTTAGCAGAACATCAAAACTGGCAAACGAGCAGTCTCCTATCATATTGTAATGACCAATTTAGGCTAAGTAGTCTAAAAGGACTAAGGTACCCACACAGAAAAACATATCTTAATGAAACTGCATCACTAAAGAATCATCAAGGGACTATGCATGCATTGCCATTATTCTAAGGATTATATTGAGGAAACACAAAAATATATGGATATTCCAACCATAGTTGCAAATTTAAATGGAAAACACACAACCAAAATAAAGGAGATGCTCACCAGGACCCAATGCATTTTGATTTTCAATTTCAACAATATAGGCAGAGAGGTAGTTGATGTACAATGTGGTGTTGATTAATCCATCACTAGGAGTTTCAAGGGAGGCCCGGAGCTGAGATGTATCAACAAAAGATGAACCCGGAAGGAACTCATGAAATAGAGGTTGGATGAGCCGTAAATCATGAAGATTGTGGTATATTCGAGGAAACAGATTAAATTTCAATATATTTGAAGCATTCCCTCTGAATGTCACTGGCCTAACATCAGAAGTGTCTCCATTCAGCAGTGAACCGCTAACAAAACTCACATGTTTCTTGTCACCATGACTTTTGGCAGTAAGGTTGAACTGAAAACCAACAGCTGTTGCAGGACTATTTGGAAGATCAACAAACTGCCATGAAATGAATGTATAATCTCTATTCAACTGGCAGTTGCTACACCTAAGACTTATAGTTGGCCCCAAACTAGTGTTCTGGCAAGTGTAGTTTACAAAATCTATAAGATGGGCAACCCTGTAGTCAGGAAAGCCGGGGCTTCCCACAACTAAAGTACCAAGACCACGCAAGTTGGAACAGCTCATACTTGATATGGTGGTTATATTAAAATCCATGTCATTGACAAAAGCAGCTAAGTCAGATGCATTTGTAGCTCTCACATTATGCGTTTCAACAGTTCTCTTTGATATGATCTGGTAAAGCAACCTGAGAAAAACTGAAAGACCAAGTCAAAGACTCCTTGCATAAGCAAAACAAGCCAAACAATTTGCAAACGTTGTAAAACATATAATCTAGACAATGCAAAAGCTAGCTGTAGAAGGAATGCCATCATAGACTTACGCAGCAAACAAGCCAATGAAAAGTATCCAAGTTGCTATTGAGAAAGTCCCCCCAAGTTCTGTTTTCCGCTTCACAACTGCCTTTTGATCATCCTGCAAAAAATTTGAAAACCACCTTTTAAAACACGTCACAAGATATATAAAAAGCCACTAACAGACAAAAGAGTCAAAATGCTTGTTTTCCATGAACCTTAAAACTCAATCTTATTTCAGGACTACCCTAGTTAGATAGCTGAAAATCAAAGGAAATAATTTATCTAGCTTCTAGAAACTGGACGACAATTGAATTTAGAATTTAATTCGCTGTAACTTTCTCTTATCTAACTTCAAGAAACTTCACTATTGCTGATGACTGTTGTTGTAGTTAATTATACCAGCATCAAGGCTTCAGATTAACCTTCACTTGTTTCTTTAGGTTTTTTCTTAGGTAAAAGGGGTGGTGATTGTGGAAAGGTGCAGGGAACTCACATTTCACTGAAAACATATAAATGTCTCAAAAAGGTTAACATTGTCAAGTTGAGCAGAAAATCTGTTTCCTAATTTCAATATAAAATTCAATAATATGTATAGCAGCAAATCAATAATGAATCAGATACTTCCCCTGCAACTATCTCCTCTCTGGTTTCTTCTCTATCCTAAACCCAATTCAAATCCTTATTATGCAACTCTGCTTTCTCTTGTTCCTCTTCACTCCTTGTAATTCATTAAGTTTTCTATATACTCGTGTCTACTAAGCAGGCAGTGACATAACATTCTAAATCAAGAACGTTTCGTTTTTGGGCGATAATAGAAATTGTTGAGAGAAAGCGTAAGAAAGAAAGAACGAACCAGCCAATGCCTAGTGGCAAAGCAAATGTCCAGACGACTGATCCGCCAACGAATCTTGAACCAAAAGTTCCTGCCATCGCCGAGCTTCAAAAACCTCAAGAAGAAGCAAAAGAGAAGCCAAGAGAGGAGCACCGCCAGCGTGGCCTCCAAGAAGACCGCCTGCGACTGGGTGAACTTCCTGATGGAATCGAACGAGAAGATCGTCTCCGGGAAAGAAAACAAGGCGTTGCGATAATTCACGCCGGTGGCGGTCTCTATGGCGGCGCTAGTGGCGAACAAGTAGCAGCTGCCGGCGGTCCGGTTCACGAGATAACCCGGAGGGCACGCGCACTGAGTGATGTTGTAGATTATTGAGTTCTTGGGACACGAGCTCGTCATTTTCCCCTCGCCTTTAGATTTTAGGCCAAGAATGCAACTGAGTGGGATTATTCGATTGGTGAAGCTGTAGCATCCGATGCCGACTCGAAGAAAGATAGGATTCATAAAGACGAAGCAAAGAATTGAATGTTCGTTGACGTGGCACAAAAGATGTGACTCATTTTTATAATATATATATATATTATTTTTTTGTTATTTTTTCTTTTCTTTTCTTTTCTTTCTTTCTTTCCGTGACGTTTAGTATTTACTCCTTTCCGATTGCTTTACGGTCCCAACTCTCTCCAGCCCCGCCGCCGCTTACAGCCGTGGAGAACACATGCACCGACGGGAACCAGAAAGCAACCCACGAACGATAAGAAGAAATGGGAAACAAGCGCCTATCACCAGCGATCACAAGATCGAGATCTCCAATCCTTCTCCTCACACTCTTTCTTCTCACTCTCACTCTCTCTCTCTCTCTCTCTCTCTCCCCTCTTCTTTCTCTTATCTCTCTTCCCAACCCACACCCGATCCCCCTACCAGGACCCGCCTCTCTACGGCGCCACCGTCTGGCCTGAGCCGGAGACGTTTAAATTTATGCATGTCCTGTTGGTTGCTCATGAATATTTTGTTCATTTTTAATGCTAATAGATGGGTCTAAATCTGTCTTCATGCATAATGTGCTCAAGAAATTGAGGAAGATTTCCTTTTTAGTGTTTAATTCAAATTGTAAAGTGTATTTATTTGTCTCTGTTGCATGACAAATAGATGGCTGGTAAATTGGTGAATATCAAGCTTCACACACGGAGATCACAACGGGTGGTGAAGGAATCTAGAAGCATCTGCGTTTGCGATTGTAAACGGGCCAACTTTACCGGTTCAAGTCCATTTTGATCTGTGGCTAAAAGATCTCTCTTTTACATGAGATTCCTTTTACAAGGGGCCGGCTAGTTTGCAGATCGGTGGCTTAAGTGCAGTCATATTTAGTTATTCTGACTGATGTGGATGAAAGACCATCCTTCTCATTGCAACTTCTGCATAAAGATGTTTCATTCAAGTGTCTGCCGTCTAAATTGATTTTTTTAACCAAGTAGGTCTTTCAGGTATATGTTTGCATGTTTGATGAAGGAAATGCGGCCAACTTCTTGTACAGTAATTGTTTGTTGTGTTTATATTTCCTTCTGTTTTATCTTAAGACTTCTCCGATTTGAGGCTGACTCAGAATATCTTTGTAAGCAAACTTGAACAGCATGATTATTGGACTCTATTTTCTACTGAGGTAAGGTCAAGCTGAAAAGCTTGACAATTCCTCTGGCAAGAGGTGAAAGGCTGCTTGCCTTTGCATTCTTTCATGGGGGGATATATGGTCTCCAGAACTCCATGATCATGAATGAATTCTGGTCTTGTGTGACGCAGCGAGAAAGTGTAATCAAAAACAGGAAATCAATAACAACGATTGAATTCCAAAAAACAAAAGGCACAAACCGCCTCAGAGAAAAGTTAATACGTTCTGTCTCTCACTAAGAAACCCTAAAATATATATAGTATATAAAATTACACTAAATTACGAAAAATGTCATTTTATAAAATTTAATTAAAATTACAAAAAATGTCATTCAGCTTGGACTCGGTTTTGAAGACTTTCGCAACTTTTTATTCTTTACTCGCTTGTCCATATACTCATCGGCTATCTGGTCCACATCATTCTCTCCTACCAGAAAAGAACTCGACCCGAGTTCTTTTCAGGATATAAAGGCGGATCATCGGGATGGAAAAGAGATAAATCGGCTACATTAAATGTCTTGGAGATGTTCATATCATCAGGAAGCTCGACAATATAAGCATTGTCGTTGATCTTGCACACAACTTCATAAGGACCATACTTCTTTGACTGTAATTTGCTATACTTGCCCACAGGAAAACGTTCCTTCCTCAGGTACACCATCACCTGATCACCAACCTCAAACAGTTTCTCCTTCCTGTGTCTATCAGCAGCCGCCTTATATTTCGCATTTGCCCTCTCAATTTTCCTTTTTACCTCTTCAGTGATAGTTTGACACTGCTCTGCCATGTTCTTAGCTGTCAATAAAGCTGGTACAGCACAAGGACTCATACTGTCTCGAATGAACCCCTTGTTCAACAACTCTTGGACCTTCTCCTGTAAGACCTCAGTTTCATTAGGATTCATCTTATAGTGTGGTAAATTTGGAAGACTTACTTCAGGTACCAAGTCTATTTGATGCTGGATATCCCTCAGGGGTGGTAGTCCCTTAGGTAGGTCATTAGGGACCACATCTTTATACTCCTCCAACGCTCCCTTAACTGCTTCAGGGACCTCTACACTCATGTCTTCATCTCCAACTACCTTATCCTTTACAATGAGCGCCTGAGCCACCTTTGACTCTTTCAAATCCTCAACCATCTCCTTCTCTGACTGGGCAACAGTCAAGAAAGAGCCTCCCTCTATCTTGCGGGCTCTAGAGCGACCCTCTAACTTCAAAGGTAACAAAGTATACTTCACACCCTCTTTCTCTAATTTATAAACATTCTCTTTACCTGCATGTTGGGCATTCACATCGAACTGCCAAGGTCTCCCGAATAGTAGATGACATGCATCCATGTCAACAATATCACAGAAGATTTCATCTTGATACCTCCCTATAGAAAATGACACCTTGCACCTTTCCTTCACCTCAATCTTCTCGGCCGCCTTAATCCACCCAATAGTGTATGGGTATGGATGTTTTTCGATAGGCAACTGTAACTGTTTAACAATTTCCCTCCTGATGATGTTTTCACAACTCCCATTATCTACAATCACGTCAAACACCTTTCCCCCAATCGTGCACCTTGTACGGAACAACTGATGTCGTTGGGTACTTGCCTCCTGCTTTGGTGCTAACATCATCCGCCTAATCACATAAGCTGGCTCCACTTCACCATCCTCTTCCTCATCATATTCATCTTCTCCACCAAGCTCACAACACACCTCTTCTTCATTATTCCTATCCAAGATTGGTCTGACATACGGGTTATTTTGCTTCTGGACTCCCATAAACTCCATAGGCCTTTTCCCTTCAGCCCTTTCATCCCTTTTGGCACTATTTTCTTCAAATTTACTCGACAAATTCTTATTCTTCTCAACACCCACTTTATTACCATTAGCAGCATCACTTACGAACCCTCTTCTTCCGCTTGTATATCTGGTGCTCTGCTCCTGCAACATTAACTCGGCTCGAAGAGCCATATTTTTCGCCTCATTTAAATTCCTTAAAACCGCAACTCCTATTTTGTCCTTAATTTGCAACTTCAACCCGTCCACATATCGTGCAACCTGTTGACCCTCACTCTCTCTCAAATCATTCCGTTCCGCCAACCTCATAAACTCTGCAGTGTACTCATGAACAGATCTTGGCCCTTGGCGACATCGTTGATACTGCTGAAACAGTATTTGCTCATAGTATGGAGGTAAGAAATCGCGTTGTAGTAGTTGTTTCATACGGAACCACGTTCTTACCGGATGTCTCCCTTCTCTCTGTCTCCTAGTCTGCAGCCTCTCCCACCAGGCAGAAGCTCCACCCTTCAATCTACAGGCCACCAATCTAACCCGTCGATCTTCTGGTATCTCCAGGTAGTCGAAGAACCTATCAACATCTGCTACCCAATCTAAGAACTCCTCAATATTAAGACTACCATTAAAATATGGAATATCAACCTTCAAACGGTAATCACCCCCATCTCCTTGATCATACCCATAGTAGTTCCTTCGAGACCCTACATCACCACCTCGTCTCTGTGGTTGCCTTACTCCATACATAGACTCATCCTCCTCAGCAGATTCATCGTCAGAGATCTGCGCATTCCTATTAATAGCTCTGGGTCTGTTAATTGGATTAACATACCTATCTCTTGTCCCAGGCCTATTACCGCTAATATTCATCGAGTCAAAGCGCTCAATCAAATCATCAAAACGTTGTTCTAAGCGTTGGACTCTTTGATCTAAAGCATTGAACTCTGCCCTAAGAACCCATTGATCGGCCCCTTGGACTCCCGCATCCTGAACACCGTCAAGAACACGACCGCCATCAACACTTCGATTGACTGACATCTTCGCAGGAAATTGCCTAGCTCTGATACCAATCTGACGCAGTGAGAAAGCGTAATCAAAAACAGGAAATCAATAACAACGATTGAATTCCAAAGAACAAAAGGCACAAACCGCCTCAGAGAAAAGTTCTCTCAAATTAGGGTAAAGTATAATACGTTCTGCCTCTCACTAAGAAATCCTAAAATATATATAGTATATAAAATTATACTAAATTACGAAAAATGTCATTTTATAAAATTTAATTAAATTACGAAAAATGTCACTCAGTTTGGACTCGGCTTTGAAGACTTTCGCAACTTCTTATCATGTGGCTAATCCAGTAGACATTGTGGGCCTTGTGGCGTAACTTTTGAGAGGAATAAAGCAATGAGCGGAGAAGCAAGACTCAACAACGCGTATTTAAGCACTCTGTGGTGTGTGTGCCCTTTCATTTCCGTTTTCGAGTTATTGGAGAATTACGTTAATAATAACAAAATTTTTTTTTTTTTAAGTTTTAAATTTCAAATTTAAAAAAGAGTGGGTTATTTACAAAAAAAATAATAAAATGAGTAGTGTTATTTTTATCTCATTTTTATTGTGTAATTTATAATTCAATGGGCTCTTAATTAAAAGTGAAATTTTTTTGCTTTCTTAGATCGGTCTTTGTTCGTCTTTTTGCGGGGGGTTTTTTTTTTCATTAATCTAGGAGGCGTTCTATCTATTAACTTGTGCTCATTTAAAAAAAATTTGATTAAGAAAATTCTATTAACAAGTTGTTTTTGGTTCGTAGTTTGATCTTTGGACTCTAATGTCTAAGAGTTCAGTGGTATTGTCATCCAATCACGCGGTTGGTTTCACAAAATATTGACCATATAAAAACTAATAATAAAGATACTTTTATATAAAGATTGTAAATTTAAAGGATTATGAATTTATGAGCATATAAGAACCCTCATTAAAAAAAAAAAAAAATCTCTTTAACATGCTTTATAGGCCTTCATTGAAACAATCTTCAATGGGTCAAATATCACAAATGGTGTCGCCCCAAAACAGACCTTCCACCTTAGAGGTGTCTTAAACTCGATTTAATAAAATAATGAAATTTTTTATTTAAAAGAGAAAGAGATACTTTATTCAATGTTTTGTAGTTTATATCCAATGCATCTTGAAATTAAAAAAAAAAAAAAAAGAGGAAGAAGAAGAAATAAGTAAAAGATTTAAAACTTTTATATGTACATCTAGCATTATTTTTGGAGCTCTCGTGGTAAAAAAAAAATAAAAATTGCAGGTATCAAGAAATATAAATGTTTTACGACTTTGCACTGGTGGGTCATTTCGACGTCCAGTCGTCGTCGTCGGCCCAGCCGTCCTTCCGTTTGTGGGGATCACCAGATATCTGTGGACCCCTGGACCTGTCTGTGGCCTGCAACAACTGCTAAAATGTGTAAGTACAAGCAAAGGACGGTTAGAGGAGTCCGACAAGGGGACCCAAGATGGATAAATGAAACAGGCAGAGTATGATCCCCACAGTCAAATTTAAATAAAAAACTAAGAAAATATAATCACTAATATTGTTTCGTTCGTCTTTACTGTATTTATTCTCTCTATCAATCTTTCATCCTCTCGTGAAAGTAAGAAACTATACTTAGATGATGTCACATGTCAGATAATCAACGCGACATGGCCCCAGAAATCACATGCTGACAGGAAATGATGCACAACGGCAGCCCTCCGATGCGTCCTTTTCTCGTTGAATGTTGGATTGGACAAAAAGGCTGAGGTAAACACATATATATTTTTGGTTTTGATTATTTTTCCTCACGACATATACAAGTTCTTTGCCACAGCAATACTTTGATTGCTAAAACTCCAATTTCTAAAATATTGTGAGCAAATGTAGCTGACTTTTAATTAAAGAAATGATGAATAAATAAGATGGAGTTGTCTTTGTATTGTAGCGTTGTAAGGGTATTATCTTTTTTTCAAAATATAGGATTATGTTACTTTCTTTTTTCATTGGAGTCCCCAATTTACTCCTTTACTTAGATAACTTAACAGTAAACATTAGATTCGAATCAGAATAATTTTAATATCTCTTGTTATTTAGCAAGAGTTGATCACGCTAGTATAATTATGCGTTTCAAGTGTCCGTACTTTTGAATATGTTGAAAGAATTTATAATGTTTGGAGTTGATGCTTGTAAAAATTGGTCCATGAAACCTTGAAGCTAACCTGTTCTACGGTTCTATGGTTAATAATTATAAAACAAGCGTAAGAAATTATCGAATAATATTGCAATTAATCATTCTTCCTAGGCCAAAAACTTTTGTTTCGTTTTAAATGGAAGTTGGCTCAAAAAAAAAAAACATCAATGATTCTGGTTATGCTCCTTAAAAACCATGAGTTCTTTTTTAAAAAAAAAAATCATTTATAAATATATTTGGAACTCATAAAACTGACGAAGATGATTTCCAATGATAAACAATTGGAGATAATTATCTTCTATCACAAATAACTTCTTGAAACCTCTTGTTTGCTTAAAGAGTAGAGCCAATAAGTTTTGAATCTCGTAAAAATTAGAAATCAAGTCAGGGTTTATAGTGTACTTTAAAGAATTTTAGTAGTTAAAAATTTAATTTTTTACTTTTAAAGTTATAATTTAAAAAATATAAAATTTACATTCTTAATATAATTATCAATGCATATCCAACCTAACATAACAAAATTTAATTAAATAACGAACTAAATCTTATACACGAGATATTGAACTAAATTGACTAAAAATAAAAATATAGAAGAAACAAACCAGGGCGTTAAGAGGAAAGTATATACCAAAATTTTATTATTACCTTAAAAATGATATTTTAAATTTTTAAACTTATTTTAAAATTAAATTATTAGGTAGTGAAGGAAGTTCAGGTTTTTATATTTTATTTTATACTGTTAACGTGGCAACTATCAAGTCGTGAAAAAAAAAAAAAAAAAAGAAGATGCTTCCGTTTTGCTGGGATTCACATCTGCACCGTCAAAAAAAATCCAAATCTGATACCGAAAAGAGATACGAAATATACGGGACATCTGCCATGTGAATTCCATACATTATCCTTTCCATTCTCTGCCACGTTTTCAACGGGCTGACCAGCACTTTCAAGTGAGACCGGGTCAAATCCCAGCTCCTTTTTAATCTTTAATTAATTATATTTTAACAATATTACACCCTTATTAAAATATCTTTGTTTCGTGTGTGAATTGTAACGAGTCTTTTTTTTTTTTCAATATTTCTATCTCTTTTATAAGAAAAAAAAAAGAGAGAATATATGCTATATCCAAAAACTGGCCGAAATATAAATTCCAATATTCGTCCATGCATAAATGCACTCGCAAATCTGTTTATCCTTTTTGTTTTTTTTGGTGTATCAAACCTAAATTCTTGAATTTTCCTATTTTGAGTTGGGGAGATATATTTGTGTTTACGAAACATATCTAGTTATAAAATTTTTACATTTTGCAAAAATCAAAATAACATAAAGTTTAAAGTAAATAGATTTAATATCATGTCTTAATTAAAAATTTTAACATATTAACTTTATGAATTCTTATTCTTCTTCTTTTTTTTTTTCAATATAAACTTTTTTAGTCATCAATTTTATATATTATATTTAAAATCTTAATAATAAAAAAAATAACAGTAATAAGTAGATTGCTACGAAACAATGTTTTTGAGTACAAGTAGATAAGTAATAAATAAACAATAATAAAATTAATGGAGGTTGATCGTACAAATTTTTTTTATCTCATTTTTTAATTAGTAAATTGAAATCGACGCTAGATATAATTATTTCGAATCTTTGGTAATTAAAACGTTTGTCATTTACCTTAAGTTGTTCTTACCGTTCTTATAAAAAATCTACATAAAGTTGATCCTCTTTTAATTGGGAGCATTTTCATGTTGACCTTGAATATGTACAGACTAATATAAATGCTAACTCCACGCATATTTTGCTACAAACAACCAAATTACCTGTTGCGAAGGTTAAGATAAAATTCATCCAAGCATTCGCATCTGATGCTTTGAACATATTAAGGAATCATATATTATCATTGACCTAATTACTGTTTAATAAAATACAAGTTCATTGACAACTGACATTAATAGACGAAGTCAAAACCCTATCATCATTTTACAGAGCACAAAATGTTTGGCAACCAACTCACGAGAATTTTTTTTTATTTTTTATTTCAGATTGACCCAGACAACGTTGGTTATTATAAAGTAAAATGAAATGCAATGCACCGCACAAAAAAAAAAAAAAAAAAACGATTGCATGCGTTAAACATCTTAATTAATTGAACGAACCACAAGCACGCAAGATTTCAAAAGGACATTCGTTAATTCTACGAATTATTGTGTTTCGTGTAAATCTATGTAGTTTTAAATAATGAGACTTCAAAGTAACCATAGACAGTTTTGCTTCAAATTTCATATAGATGTTTGGAACTAATAAATTGGGATATTAAAATAAAATTGCCATACGCAATCCGCACAATATTAAAATAAGATTAAGTCGGGATCGATTGGACGTTTTCAAATCGACTTTTTTTTTTTAATTTTATTTTATCGACTCTAGTTGAAAATTCATTTTCAAACGTTCGATTGTAAAGAAGTGCAGTTTTTAAAACATCATCAATCTTAAACTCAAAGTCAAGTTTCTTGCAAGACGAATTATTTATGTTTGGTTACAAACTTACGAAATTTATGTACAAACTAAGTCGATTTGTAAATTGGTCGAGATGATCTAATTGAATTTATGGAAGCTTATTAACAAAATTTTCATTTTCCTATCTCATATGATAGGTGTGAAAATCGGAATCCTCTTAGAATTGCAGCTGTCTCGTTCTTCACATGTGAGAGAGAGCGAGCAAATAGCTTGCAATTGAAGTAAGATTTTGTCAGACAATAAATTAAGAATTAATAGTTAAGATTTGATAATAAACAAATCGCCTTGGTTATCAATGAAAAAAAAAATTATTGTCACTAATTAACAAATTTAATTACGGAATTGTATTGGAATAGTCTCCAAGATATGTCTCATTTGAATCGTTTAAATTGCCATCTAATACTGGCACCTTGTTTACGTATAAATCGCTTCTAATTTACCATTACCATTTCCCTGTCAAGAAAGGCAATTTAATTTAGAAATTTGTTTTTTTTTTCTTTCATAAAGAAACTTATGCCAGAGGCAAATGAAAATTCTCAGTTTTTCTTGTATATAACTAACAGTTAACATTAATAACTTTTTAAAAATCAATTTTTTTGTGATTGCAATCCCCTGTTACTCGACTACGTTTAAATGGAATAAATAAAAAAAAAAAAAAGAAAATTGCCGCTTCCGGCAATTTGGTGCTACTTTACGCACAGTGAGATCCATTATTTTGTTTTTAGCATGACTCAATACCTCGTGGGTAACGTTTTGAGGAAAGTAGCTTAAATTATAATATAGCTTCACTCTTATATTTTCAAACTTCGTTCATATTTTTACGAAAATACGACTCATAAAAAAAAAATCCTCATTCACATCAAATAAAACTATGGTGTTAGAAGAAAAGGAGTAATCCAATTATTACAAACAAATCTTGCTAACAAATTATATAAACATCTTTTTCCTCCCGTCACAACATATTATTTTGAACGTAATTTTGCCCTCTTATTTGCACTCATTATTTGATAGCTTGATTCTTTATATATTTTTAGTCTAGTCAATTAGCTTAGTGCTAGTAGATTAATAAGCTCAATATTAGTGAAATTTAATATGTTTATGATAAGGGATTGAATCCTAATTTCACCACAAAAACTTATAAATAGCCCAAAAACTCCCTCAAAAACCAACTTGAGACACATCATTCCTTACTCCTTTAAATTGTACATTTCCGTGTTGTCTCAGTCGGCGATTGACAAGGTGACAAAGAATCTTTGTATATGCGCCCACCGACTATACGAGGCTTAGCTCTGATACTACCTGATAAGGGATTGAACTCTAACTCTACCACAAAATCTAGTTCAAGAATGGAAGGTTGACCCAGTCCTTATAAATAGCCTAAAAATCCCTTAGAGACCGACGTAGCACAAGTCAGTTTGACTTATTTTAATCTAATTTATTGCATTATGTATTGATTAAATTTGACATGTATCCAAAGAAAATGTTACAAAATATAAAATCTCATATGACTAAAATATAAAACTTTAATGTGACTAATAGTATTTATCTATTTTTCTAATTATAGTCTTAAAATTTTAAGTAAATTTAAGAGGTTATTTTACTACAATAATAATTTTTTGCGTGTCACATTTACTTTATAAAATTGTTTCGTAGATATATCACTTTATGAAAAAATTATTACGATATTTAATATAACCATATGATTTCTAAGACTAGGATAAAATGTTGAGGCCGCTATTATCTTACATTTTCTCTGTAACTTGGGTGGCAAATCCTCTTCCCATTGCGGTAAATACCAAAGTCTTAATTAACTATTTTCAGTAAAGTAGAATTTTTATTGAAAATGAACCATATGAACATTAATATTGTCCACTAATGATATTTTTTTTTTTCAACTCAAGGTTAATTACTATAAGTACGAAGTTATAAAAATGCACTAAATTACAAAAATAAAATTCTTAAATTTATACCACAAAAGTAGAGTGATAATTTCTCTTTTATTTAACTAAAATATTTATAAATTGATTATATATTTGAAATTAAAAAATTAAAAAATTAAAAAATTCACTTTAAATTTAGAAAATAAATAATATAAAAAAAGCATTCTCTAACTATGTTATTAATCTAATAGAATGTAAATACGAATTTTCAAGGTCTTCCTTTTTTATTGTTTCACCAACAGTTCTCTTAATATAAAGAAAAAATATTTAATATTTTCACAAATATTCAACTCCAGCCAATTGCTAATTGGGCTCAAAGTGATTCCAATCTTGAACTTTAAAAGCCTAGCCGGGAGGGCAGTCTAGTTCTCAGTCTCATAGGCTGTTTATGGATTAGCAGGCACTGAAATGATATGGTACGTAATAATTGAACTTGAGATTCATTTGGTAATCTTCTTCTGAAGGTGATGGATTGTAACTAGCGCTAAACCGGTAAATTTTTATCCACTTTGTATGAATATTTGATTTGAAATATAATATTAATATAAATACTAAAATTATAAAAATTTATAGTTATTAATGTAATAACTAAATTATAAATTAAAAAAATTAAAATGTAAAATGTTTAATTTAATATATATATATAACAGATATTATACAAATATTTCAATTGTACTCCAATACCGCATTAAATGAGTTTTTGTAATATTACTATAAATGAGCTGTTAATGAGATAACATGAACATGTTCTTATTTAAGCTTAATTGATTTAATAAAAAAAATTGTAAAATTAAGTTTCAATGTTATTCGTTCAAGAAGATAAATGAATTTAAAATGGCGCTTATTTTTTTTCTTTAATTACAGGGGAGATTAAAAAGCTAAAAAAAAAAATTACTAAAGTTCGAATACATATTCATAAACTTATAACAAGGACTACCACTAGCAACAATTAAACTAAGGGTTATAATATAATTATCAATAATTAAAAAGAGTTTTATTATTTACGCATTGTAATTAAATATACACATTACATGTGAATTTATATTATTAAATTTTGACTATTAATTACAGTTAGTTTATCATTCATCAAACTAACTAACTTACTATTAAAAATCAATATTTTAAAATTTGATCGAATTTCCACATTTATGTAATTTTTTTTTAAATAAAAGTTACCATGAAAATTTCCCCAAAAGTCAAAACTACCTTACCCCCGCCCTCCCAATCCACTAGCTCCCTTCTTTTTCTCCCTTTTCATTTAAAATTTCCTTTACATCCCGATGTCCTAAGATAACGTCAAACAGCACTTTTGTCTTTTAAAAGTTGTCCAAACGGTCTCTATCTCTTTCGTACTCTCTCTCTCTCTCTCTCTATCTGAGCCCTCCTTTTCCCAACGGACACAAAATGGAACCGGTCAGGTCCAAAGAGAGCCGGCGATCCACAATTGCAAAACCCCGCCCCCCCACCAACCTTCCTGCCTGCTTACCTAAGACTCAGAGTCCTCTCTCTCTCTCTCTCTCTCTCTCTCTCTCTCTATATATATATATATAGAGCAACATTTCATGACATCAACAAAGCTTGGCATAAAACTAGCACTGGCAATCACTTGTATTGCATTGTTAGAACTTGGGGAGTTTTGTTCGGGACTCTGTCTCCCAGGCACCCGTTTGGTCTTTCTGTCTCTCTCCGTCTCTCACTCCTAATAAAGATTGTTGATTTGTTTATTGATTATGGACGGAAGATGAGTTTTAAGTATTCCTCACTTCGAAGATCGGTCAAAGTCTTCTGTTTCTCTTCGGAGGGCTTGATTGCATTCTGACTACGATAACGATCCATCTCTTCTTTGAGGACCCCACTTTTTATTTATACGATATAGGTAAGCTTGTTCCTTTTTTCGCGATGTTAGCATAATCATCAGTCCTAGTTCTATCTGCAAGCTTTTGCGTGTGTAATACATGGCTGGATGTCTTCCTGCCTATTAAAAAAAAAAAAAAAGGTAAAATGGTTATGTTTTATTTTATTTTCTTATCTGTTTTTGGGGTTTAATACTTTTACTTTAGTGGGTCTTTCTTTCTTTTCAGTAGGGGCTGTGATTTGAGTCAAGAGTTCATTTTCTTTAAATGTGTTCATTTTAAGAAGGGTTGTTATCGTACAATGGGAGGACTGGTTTGATTTCAGTTAATCCTAAGCCTTTGCTTCGCTGCTGTGAAAATTTTGGAGTAAAGAAAGGAAAGTAGGTAGACTCTTGAATAATTTGGTTAGAGAAAACCAAAAGTCAAAATGGTTTAACCAATTTTGTCCAATTTCACTTTTCCATTTATTTGATGCCAATTTTCTTGTGATCATTGAGTCTTTCTTCAATGAAGGCCAATAGATTTAGATGATTTCTTGATACGGGTTTACACTTTGGCTCATGAGGAGAGATTTTGACTTAGTTTGAATTCTTTTGAAATTGAGTGTTTTGGGATCATTAATCCCCAACACCGTTGGGTGCTGAATGAATATAAAAAGCGAAGGGCTTTTCTTATCACCTTAACTTTTTTTGATCAGATGTCAGTTTGCTAGGCGATGGATCAAATTGTGAATTAGAATTCTTGGGTTAATTTTAATAACTTATTATCTGACTATATATTTGGAAAGTACGCCGATGGAGATTAAGTTTGCCGTATCCAGGATTCAAATTGACTTCTTGATAGTGTCAAGATATGGCCTCCAGATTGTTCAAAGTTAGCAGATCGAATTTGTCAATAAGTTCTGATTCCACTGATTCTCAAAAGCCACCACCGCCTGCAACTGTGACATTTGGCCAGAGAACTTCTTCAGGTCGCAATTTGAGCTACTTGAGAGATGATCTTGACAGTGAACTTAACGGCAGCCATGATGTTGTGAATTATACCGTGCACATACCACCTACCTCTGACAACCAACCCATGGATCTATCTGTCTCACAAAAGGTTGAAGAGCAATATGTGTCAAATTCGCTCTTCACAGGCGGTTTTAATAGTGTAACGCGGGCTCATCTGATGGACAAGGTTATTGATTCTGAAGCAAGTCATCCCCAGATGGCTGGTGCCAAGGGATCCTCTTGTGCAGTTCCAGGTTGTGATGGAAAAGTAATGAGTGATGAGCGTGGCTTGGATATTCTTCCTTGCGAGTGTGATTTTAAAATATGTCGGGATTGCTATCTTGATGCAGTGAAAAGTTGGGGTGCAATTTGCCCAGGTTGCAAGGAGCCATATAAGAACACTGATTTAGATGAGGTGGCAGTGAACAATGGGATGCCACTTCCACTTCCTCCAACGGATGCAGTGTCCAAAATGGAGAGGAGGTTATCATTACTGAAGTCAACTAAGTCGGTGATGATGAGGAGCTCTACTGGAGACTTTGATCACAATAGATGGCTATTTGAGACAAAGGGGACATATGGGTATGGCAATGCAATATGGCCTAATGACGCTGGTCTTGACAGTGGGAAAGATGATGATGTCGTTGAGCCCAAAGAGTTGATGACCAAACCATGGAAGCCACTTACTCGGAAACTGAGCATAGCAGCTGGCATAATTAGCCCATATAGGTACAGTCTTCAATTAATTTTTTGTTTTTTGCTTTTTGTTTTCTTCTCCATAATATGCCTTATTATGATATAATAAAAGTAGAGGCCACTTAAAATTTCACAACTAGCATGCATAATGTCCATAATATTCCATAGCAGTAAGCCTAGGTGATCTCATATGGCAAAACACAAATAGTCAGGAAACCATCATTGGGATGATGAGAAGTTTCAAACATAATCGAACACTGATAAATGCATTAAAAATCTTTGGATTCTACCCTTTCTTCATGCATTCTGTTCAGCTGTTTTGTGCCTTATTTTGCAGTGATAAAAAGGCACAATTCGTATTAAAGTCATGCAGCTGTCATGTAACAAATTCCTAGTTTGAAAATGCTATTAGGTCCATTGTCATTCACACAAGGCCTATAATTTTTTAATGTTGGTCAGTGGAAATATAATCTTCTGTCAATGTAATTTTTCTCTGTTAGGTTTAGACAATAAGATTTATCTTCAAAGAAAAAAGAATAAAAAGAGAAGATAAAAAAAATGCTGCCCTTATCTCTTTGGAGGTTCTCTTTATTAACCTCCTAGTTGATTTGATGCAACTTATATTCAATATCAAGCACTAGATCTTTAGCTTTATGTGCTATTGCAATGGTTGTTGTAGGAAGGAGGAATTAATCAACTAGGTTGAGATGAGAGTTCCTTAAGTCCAATGTAAACAAACCTGCAGTACTCGAATTTTCACCTTGGAACAATGTCACCATTATGCCCCTTACTATAATTGCTGTATGAGATCATCTAGGCTTATTGCTATGGAATTGAAAAGCATCATCCAGTGTCTCAAATAAGTACAAAATGTGGAACGATTTAAATTCCATCTGTGGTCAAGCTTCTGTTATTTCTTTGTTACGTTTTAGCCCCTATCTATGTCTTTGGAGATGGGACTAGACACTGGGTCTCTGAATGACTGTCCAAAGAAGTTAGAAACAAGCTAGCTGAAGATTTTAGTTTGAATTCAAAATGTACACCTGCTTTCCTGGTTGTGTTTCAATTTCTGGATCTGTTATACTGTATAGGGAAGCAAGTCCTTCCTTTCAAATTCATCTTGTTCAATGCCTTTATGCTTTTTTGCTGCATCTGTTCCTGTAGGCTTCTTGTTGTTATTCGTGTTGTCATGCTTGGGTTATTCTTGGAATGGAGAATCAGCCATCCAAACACTGATGCAATTTGGCTATGGGGAATGTCTGTCGTATGCGAGATCTGGTTTGCTTTTTCCTGGCTTCTTGATCAACTTCCCAAGCTATGCCCAGTCAATCGTGCTACAGATCTTAATGTCCTGAAGGAGAAATTTGAAACAGCTAATCCTAGTAATCCCACTGGTAAATCTGATCTACCAGGAGTAGATGTCTTTGTCTCCACTGCAGATCCAGAGAAAGAACCACCTCTTGTTACTGCAAACACTATATTGTCAATTCTGGCTTGTGATTACCCAGTTGAAAAGCTTTCTTGTTACATATCTGATGATGGAGGTGCACTGCTAACATTTGAAGCCATGGCAGAAGCTGCAAGTTTTGCCAACATATGGGTTCCCTTCTGCCGTAAACATGACATTGAGCCCAGGAATCCAGAATCCTACTTCACTTTAAAGAGGGATCCTTATAAGAACAAAGTGCAGCCAGATTTTGTTAAGGATCGCAGAAGAGTGAAACGGGAATATGATGAATTCAAAGTTCGAATTAATGGCTTGCCCGATTCCATTCGCCGTCGATCTGATGCCTACCATGCTCGAGAAGAAATCAAGGCTATGAAGATTCAGAGGGAAAAGAGGGGAGATGAACCTATGGAGAGTATAAAGATTCCAAAGGCTACTTGGATGGCTGATCGTACCCATTGGCCAGGAACTTGGCTGCATTCAGCACCAGAGCATTCCAGGGGTGACCATGCTGGTGTAATACAGGTATGATACACCGATGAAGAATTTATTTATGTCAACATCATGAATGATAAAGAAACTTTTATTATTTACAAAATGTCATAGACTATAAATTGGAAACAATATGCACTTAAAAACTATGAGGGGGAAAGGGAAAAGGGAAAAGAAAAGGGCTGTGTGATTTAATTGTACATGATGCAGGTAATGTTGAAACCTCCCAGTGACGAGCCACTACTTGGAACTAGTGATGATAATGAGATCATGGATCTCACTGATGTTGATATACGCCTCCCATTACTTGTTTATGTCTCTCGTGAGAAGCGGCCTGGCTATGACCACAACAAGAAGGCAGGGGCCATGAATGCACTCGTTCGAGCCTCTGCCATTATGTCTAATGGCTCGTTCATTCTCAACCTAGACTGTGATCACTACATCTACAACTCCCAGGCTCTGAGGGAAGGCATGTGCTTTATGATGGATAAAGGAGGGGATTGCATCTGTTATGTTCAGTTCCCTCAGAGGTTTGAGGGTATTGACCCTTCTGATCGATATGCTAATCACAACACTGTTTTCTTTGACATAAACATGCATGCCCTTGATGGTCTTATGGGCCCATTTTATGTTGGAACTGGATGCCTATTTAGAAGGATAGCACTTTATGGCTTTGACCCTCCTCGAGCAAAAGGGTACAACCCAGGCTGCTGCAGCTGCTGCTTTTCCCATCACAAGAAGGATTCCTCAAATGCAAACAACTCAGAGGAGAACAGGGCACTAAGAATGGGTGATTCTGATGAGGACATGAACCCTTCTCTCTTTCCAAAGAAGTTTGGCAACTCAGCATACCTCATTGATTCAATTCCAGTGGCAGAGTTTCAAGGTCGTCCCCTTGCAGACCACCCAGCTGTTAAGAATGGACGCCCACCTGGTGCCCTCACCATTCCCCGTGAGCTTCTTGATGCATCAACTGTTGCAGAGGCAATTAATGTCATCTCTTGCTGGTATGAAGACAAGACTGAGTGGGGAAAGCGTGTAGGATGGATTTATGGGTCTGTTACTGAAGATGTTGTCACTGGATATAGGATGCACAACAGGGGATGGAGATCAATTTATTGTGTGACTAAGCGTGATGCCTTTTGTGGCACAGCTCCAATCAATCTCACTGATAGGCTTCATCAAGTCCTAAGGTGGGCTACTGGTTCTGTTGAGATATTCTTCTCCCGCAATAATGCTCTCTTGGCCAGCCCTAAAATGAAGTTTCTGCAGAAAATAGCATATCTCAATGTCGGCATCTACCCCTTTACCTCTATCTTCCTTATCGTCTACTGCTTCCTTCCTGCTCTTTCCTTATTCTCTGGTCAGTTCATTGTTCAGACACTTGACGTCACTTTCCTTGCCTACCTACTGTCAATTACTGTGACACTATGTTTGCTTGCTGTGCTTGAGATTAAGTGGTCTGGTATTGAGCTTGAGGAGTGGTGGAGGAATGAGCAATTTTGGTTGATTGGAGGTACAAGTGCGCACCTTGCTGCTGTGGTTCAGGGGTTATTGAAAGTCATTGCAGGAATAGAAATTTCTTTCACCTTGACTTCAAAATCAGCTGGTGATGATGCTGATGATGAGTTTGCTGATCTCTACATTGTCAAATGGACATTTTTGATGATACCGCCAATCACAATCATGATGGTTAACTTGATTGCAATAGCTGTTGGGTTTAGCCGAACAATATATAGTGCTGTACCACAGTGGAGCCGTCTAATTGGTGGGGTCTTCTTCAGCTTCTGGGTCTTAGTTCATCTCTACCCTTTTGCTAAAGGACTGATGGGAAGAAGAGGTAGGACGCCTACCATTGTGTTTGTGTGGTCGGGACTAATTGCGATCACAATATCTCTCCTTTGGGTGGCAATCAAACCTCCATCAGGTGCTAGCCAAATCGGAGGTTCATTCCAGTTCCCTTGATGGATCATTCTTTGCTCCCAAGTTAATTTTATTCAGTGACATTCCTTCATCAGAGTTTTCCTGTTATCACGTTGGAGAGTAGATGAGGTTTACAAAAAGTAACATTACTTTTCAGGCTAGTCCTTGGTGGATTGTTTCCTTTGTTTCCTTTTCATATAGACGCTTAATTAGAGGAAAGCAAAGTCCTTTACTTGCTTAACTGAAAGTCAAAACGTGTGGTTTTTGTCTCTCTGCCTCTGGTTTTGCTCACTGATTTGATAGTCTTAAAGAGAATCTTGAAGCCTTCGATTATCTATGACCATCCGCCATTCACATTCATCTTAGTGTCACTCTTTTAAATCTTCATCAAAACCATAATATATATATATATATATACACACACACACATATAAATTCTTCTAAAGGTAGCTATGCACAACTAGCGAGTTAAAGATCTAGACATTTATGTAGTATCGGGTCGCAACACATGATTTGCCGAATGCTAAATTTTACCTTTAATTCAGTCAAAATAGGAATACAACATATCACCTTAAGTCAGTCAAAATAGGAATACAACATATCGTAATTTAGAATTATCATTAGAAAATATTGCAGTGACGTTGTTTAGCTTTTCTGTTTGATTGCTGTTAAGTTTTTGCTATTTTAAGCGTAAGAGTCATGGTAAATGAGCCTTATTGAGCTTTTAAAACAACCCTCTAGCCAAGTTTTAAAATGAGCTTATGATAGGCGAGTCTAAGAAGAGCTTGTGTGTCCCTTCCTACATGGATCCCCCTCAAGCCAGTTGTTCACGAATATAAATGAAATCGAGCCACCAATCCTTTTAAGTGAGGGTATCAGCTCGTTTTCATCGCCCTTGTCTCGTTAGGTTAATTCAGAGTTCTCTTGTGCATACACGGTGAATGGAATATTGACAAATTCTACTGAATTCTTAAATATTAAAATGTCTATAGAATGACTCTCATTTGTCTATCTATTTCTTTGCACTGTTGCGTTGTCTAAATGCTCCTCCAAATTCCCAACAAACTGAATGGCAGCCGGTTTAGAAGTGCGTATTTGCCCGGATCGAAATGTATAAAATTTATTTTTAACATCCACAGAACAGCAGAAAGGGATGAAATGGCACTGAGACGAAGAAATTTAAGACTCTTTTGCTTCTGCTTAGGGCTATCCTACTCTCTCTCTCTCTCCCTCGAGAAATCTGGCTTTTTCTTAATCAGACAATACAAATATATGGTCTTTCAAGGACAAAAGCAACTAGGTTTGTGAGGTATATGAAATAATAAAACCATAAAAACAAGATGACGCCGTTGCTGACATAGAGAATTGATTGAGATTAAACTTTTCAGCTTTACATTTATTTCTCCGAGGTAGACATGATCGCTCCCTTCTATTTAATTATTAATTATTTGGTAATAAATTACAGCAACAAATTGTATAGTTCTTTGTGTCCATGCATGTCCCCCGCGTAAATCCCTTTTTTTCGCAGTCTTGAAAGCATTCAAATGCTCCATAGGTATTGGTACAATGACCCAAGCACACTCGGGCGTCTTGAGCTACTGCTTCAGCTTCATCTACAATTACGCACAAAACATTAAGAATATTCCCTTTAATTGTGTGGATCTAGAAATTTTTGTGGAGTGGAGGCAAAGTTTTTAATGCTCGAATATAGTCAAATTAAAATAGATCATAAATATATAAGAATGCTTTGGCTAATAACTAGGAAGCGAGTTTTTTTTTTTTTAATCTTTGAACTTTATAAGTATAATTATTTTATACATATTTTCATTAAATAAGATAGGACTTATTATACAAATATAGCAATTTAAATTTAAAAATCTATACTCTTTAAAGTTATATGTACTTTAAATGTAACTTACTATGCATAGCTATTTTTTAAAAAAAAAAATTTATTAATATAAGAATCATTTTGTTCACAATTAAGTGCGATTATAAAATTTTTGTATGTATACAACATATCATTTGAAGAAAAAAAAAAAAAAAGAGAGAATGCAATCTACTAATTTACATGCATCCAATATCTACTTAAAATTATTCTTTTCCCTTGTTAAACCCGTTTGTACCTTTTTTCCACTACACAAAGATGAATCTTCACACACACACACACACAGACACACGTATTACAAGAACAATTTTCCGTTTATTAACACCCTGTTTTTATTTACAATTAACGGCAGTATCAGCTTCAGACAAGGAGTACCAGGGCATCGAGGTATTTTTAGTGAGTCAACGTCCTAAAACTAGCATAACTTGTATATTTTCTTTGGTTTCTGGCGGTTTGCCTCCTAGACTTAATGTTCGTCCACCGCCAGCCTCTAACTAATCTTTTGTTGAAGAAAATAAATTCGAGATATATATATTCTTTCGTTTCTTATCATATAAGAGCATGTAAAACGAGCGAGATGTGCATGCATGCAGATGAGACTCATACGAGGGGAGGAAAGAGAGTACCAGAGATTAGAAAAGCTGCAGCAATGAAGAAAACAAGGAGCAATTTTGTCGAACTCATATTTTTCCTTAGTGCTAACCCTCAAGTTGGTTGGATTATTAGAACCCAACAACTCATTATATTGTCTCAAGTCCCGACATAAATATAAAATTTTTCAACCCCCATTAAATGCAAGTAAAATTTCTTATTCTTTGTCTTATTCTTTTTAACATAAACTTATATTAATATCAAGTAAAATTGTACTATTGCAAGGGAAAAAAAAAAACGCCTCTTGCCTGGACAAAGTTTATATGTCAAGTAAATCTTATCTTTCTAAATAAAGTTTTCCTACCTTTTTTTAGAGACAGTTTTTCCTTACTTTCCTTTTATTATTAATTAAACTAACATTCTCAATTTTTAAGATTAATTTTCCTTATGCTTTCCTTTTTCAAAATTTAGCATTAGAAGGTCACTTAATTCATCATATCTTACATAATTTATTGCTTAGATGACCAACATGCGATTTGCTTCCTTTATAACGATTATTTGATAGGGAAAATTAAGTGTACACACAAAAATGTTGTATACTAGTAGTTATAAATAATTTTTATATTGTACGCTATATTAATATTTTGTATATAATATAAAAATATTTTTTGAGTATTTGTGCGTGCTACTTGTGTGGACACCTGGTTGTGATTATTGAATTCATTCTCCTTAATTTTGACACATAAAATGTTTAAATGGAATTCAATATTTAATACAAAAACTTAATTATTTTGCCCATTAATTTCTTAGTTTGGGAGGGCCAATAGAAATACTGTAAACATTGGCCATGACGGCTAATAGATATTATAAGTGTCTGACATATGTATTAATAAGTGTTAAGTAAATTTTGTATGCAGCACAGGTGGGCTAGAAAGCTTTCTTAACCATTGCTCTCTAATAAATATTTTTGCTTATTTGAAAAATAAAAAAATCCAATAAATGAGAATAAACTAAGTTAATGGGACCAAATTTTGTTTTCTTATTTTATTGGTCGGGCGCTTACTATTCTCATTAATTTCATATGTATGGTATTGAAATTTGATCTTTGAAGTTATTTCAATTACTCTTTTATGTTATGATTCTTAATTTTGGGTGCTTGATATATTCTTATAAAAATTCCTTAATTACTAGGATTGATTGACAATACTTACTAATATTAATATCATAAGTGTGCCTTAAAACACTCAACATCTGTTTTCCCCTTTTCTTGATTCTCTGTGCGCATAATTCTAATGTTCATGTTTTTAAGATAAGTTTAAATTCTATTTGTTAGAGATATACTTTGAGGCTGTTTTTGACGTCATGTTGAACAATTTCTAATTTATCATTTTCAGATTCCTTTTCATTATCACACATAGCATCTTCAATTTCCTCATATTGTGATTGCATTGTGGAACCATTTTCAATCACTTTAACATCAAAGTTGTATACAATTTTCTACAACCTTTTGTTGTAACATCTGAAGCTTCTTCCAATTGGTAATAGCCCAAAATATCCCTTAATTAGCCTTCTTATCAAAATTTCCAACGTTTTTGCTTTAATTTTAATAAGGCATGGAATTCTAAATACTTTAAAATGTTTTACACTTAGCTTCTTTCCATTTTATAGCTTATAAGGTGTCTTCTCTGTATGTGATCTCATTAAGCATTTATTTTGAAACTAGCCTCTCTCTAGTAGCCATGTGAGGTACCATGCTTAGCTAACATGGTATTTACCATGTTTACTAGGCTTTTATTCTTTCTTTCAGTCACTTTATTTTGTTAGGATATGTAGGGACTAGTATATTTATACTTTACTCCATGCTTCTTTAAATAATTTTTAAATTCACTACAAGTGTATTTTGTCTCATTATCTGTCTTGAGTCTTTTAATTCTTCTCTACATCTAAATTTTAGCTAGCTTCCTGTAGCTCTTGAAATTATTGAGAGCATCTGATTTATTTTTCAAAAACATAATACAAGTCATTCTTGTAAAATTATAAATAAAAGAAATAAAGTACCTATCACCCTTTAATAATTTTTGTTTCATAGGCCCATAGATATTTGAATAAATGAGTTCCAATGACTTCTTTATTTAAATCTCCACGTTTTTGTGGGTAACATTCACCATTTTTCCTTTTTGACAAGTGCTGCAAATGATGTTTCTTTCTTTTCTTAGCTTGGGTATCTCTTTCACAATTTCATTTTTGGATAATTTGTTCAGTCCCTTTTATCCAAAATATCCCAATATCTTATGTCACAACAAATTCTCATCTTTGGTACTCATGGAGCATGTGTTTTTGTTGCTAAAAACTTTGTATAAATTTCTATTTGTTCTTTTTCCCTTTATAAAAATAGCACAATCACTTAATCTTTTTATTGTGCAGTCACTCTTATTGAAAGTAACTTCATATCTATCATCACAAAGTTGGCTAATACTGATTAGATTATGTTTTAACTCTTCAACATAAACCATTTCCTTTGATTTCAACTTTTTTGCACCAATTTCAGTAGCATCAATACCTTTAATCTTTAAAGCACCATCATTGCCAAATGTGATTAACCTTCCATTATATTTTTCTACTTCCTTCAGCACCTTGGAGTTTCCTCTCATATGTGACGAGTAACCATTATCAAGGATTTATGATTATTCTTTCTTTGAAGCTATTAAGGCTACTTCTACAACCATTTCCATTTCCCTTCCTTTTTTTCTTCTTTGGCCAAAAGTAAGAGCATATATAGGTATTCTTCTTTGTATTCTTTGACCTAACAGTAATGTCAAATACTTTTCAGCAATATGTCCAGCCTTTTCACATCTTCTACAAATTTCTTCTAATATATCAAATTTGTTTTTTAGTGGAATTTGATTTCTTTTCACTTGAAGTTATCTTCTTTCTTGATAGAGTTTTCCCCTAAACTCTTGCTTCATATTCCTCTTTATAATAGACTTATTACACCAGCATAGAATAATCTTGTGCCTATATTTATCACAGTACCAGCAAAATCTTTCAAATTTGAATTTTTTTTCTTTCAACAAATTCATATCTCCTATCTTCAGCATCTGTTTAGTATTATAATTATTTCTCACACCTTTTGCAACCTAATTTTTAAGTGTGACAACCTTTTTTCTTTCTTTGACAGTCTGCCTCCTTTGGATAAGAGTTTTCATCACTTCTTTCCTAACCCATTTTAACTTGGGTTGGTTTTTTTTCTCCATAACATCAACTTCTTTTAATTTTATCTTTTCTTTGTGTTTGCTTTCAGGTACAAACATATTTTTCTTCTTCTTTTCTACTCTCATTTGGCTTTTCAATATAGTCTAAGTCCTTTCTGTTCCATAGAGTGAGGTCTTTGTTTGCTTAGACACTCATCTAACTTTTTGGTAGCATCCTTCTTGATAACATTTGTTGAAGAGGACATTCCTCTCAGTTGCACAGCTTGTATAACGATCTTCATGCTTCTTCAATTTGGATTCAATCTTGTGGAGTTTGGCTTACAAATTCCTCACTTCTTGGTCTTGTGTAATTATCTTAGAGCAAAGATCTTCGTGTTCTTTGTCCAATGATCCATATGTTGGATATCACCAATCTTTTTATTGGTATGCCTTCAGCAATGTTTACACATAGAGGAATTAGTGTCTTTCTATCATGCCAACAATCAAAGCGACTAGCTTTTATGTCAACCAAGGAGAGATGGAAAACATCCTTCTTTTTCAGGGTTTCATGCACCTCCTCACCATTTCTAGAAGATTTTGTGCCATCTGACCAATGTCAATATGTTGAGTATATGCCAAGATGGTTCTCCTGTGTACATATACTTGACCAAAAGAAAAATAAGAAGAAGAAGAAGAAGAAGGTCACCACAAGCACATAAGCAAGAGAAGGGAGGTAAATGACATCAATTTCATTAACTGATAATGTAATCAATCAAAACAAGAACATGGATTCACATTGATAGTAAGAAGAAGAATAACCAAATGCATACAGACAAGATGGGATTGTAGGGGGGGGGAATGAAATCGATTTGCATTAATTGCAAAAGTAATCAAATTAAACAAACAAGAGTAGAAACATACTGGTAACAAAAGGTGGGTAAATCCAATGACTAGATATGAATATTGTCTTACATTATTGAGAAATTTTCATAGTGAAGAGAAATAAGATCATCAGAAAATCAGAAGGCAAACATTACATACCCCATTCATTGCTCTAGGCTTACTCTCACTTGGCTTTGATGAAAGCCATTGTGGTGAGAAGGGAATAGGATTATCAGATCTAGGAACATCTGTAGAACACAGGCAAGCATAAATAGGTATACTTCCATTGATTTATTTGTTCCTTTAATTAAAAATATTTGAATATGTGATATAATAATAAAAATTGTCGATTACAATATGCACTGATTTTGTGACTGAAAAAAAAAAAAACCTCTTCAGGATAAACAACATGCAAACAAATTATGGATTTATATAAATACTTTTTTCCTTCTCTAAATTCTGGAGAAATAATTTAATAACATAGCTAAGTTAAAAAAAAAAAAAAACTGCCCAAAGCAACCAAGGAGATAGAAGGAAGATAAACATGCATAATACAACAAATTTAATAAGTATCCATATGACATGTCAACAACCAAAACTCAAATCAAAGTCCTATCTTCTTTCATTTTTGGATTACAACCCTTCCCAGCCTATATAAGTGTGGCTTTAAGTTAGTTGTGAACATATGTGAAAAAGTGATATTTTATGGCCACAAAAATTTAAAGACTAATAGGATTACCAACTCTTAGGAAAATATACATATAAATCAATAATTGAAATAGATTAAGTCAATATAAGACCCTATTGCCTGGCTAATGGATTCCTACAAATAAAAACTGAAGCCCCCTAGTTGCAGACACTACAATTATAATGGTACTAATATCACACTTAGATAAATAAGTTAAAATGAATAAAGTGTCTCTCAAATTTTAGCAAAATGATAAAGCTAAATAAGACAAAAGTAAGAATCACTGTCAAATTGTTAATTTTCTCTAAGATTTTTATTATATAAATTTTTTTCAAAAAAAATCAAATTTAAAGAATTAAATTTCTAAAGTAGGATTATGGCCTTCTTCTTCCTTTGTAGATTTTTCAATTTCTTTCTTTTTTTTAATTAATAATTAAATGACATAATTAAAGTTAATAAAAAGGAAAAAAAAAAATTAAATCAAAGTTCTTATTGGATTTTCTGTTATGTGTGGACACTACAACTTTTTTTTTTCTTTTTGACAGAACAAATCATCTTCCCTATTACTTCTTGTTTTTTTTTCTTCTTCTTTTTTAAATTTCATGGTTTGTATAAATTGTGATTATTGAAGTTATCTCAAATTTCTCTTTATAAGATCGAGCTTTCTTGTTTTTGTTTTTTGTTTCTCTTTTGGGGCAAATTTATTTTAGTCATTTTAGTTTCTATTTCTTGCCTTGTGTTATCATTGGAATTCAACACTCGTTGTCTATATATAATGTAATGTACATGATAGGCTTCCTAATTTAGTTGGTTTATGTTCATGGAATAAAATTACTAAAAATATGTTTTGGGTGTATTTTTTTAATTTTAAATTTCCAAATTTTATATGCTACTTGCATGGAAAAGCTACACATGGAAATACTTTTCATATTATTATTATTTTGAAATTGAAAAAGAATGTAATTTACATATGAGCCTTTGGCCTTTGGTTGAACTTGCCACAAAACTTAAATTTATATTATTAGTTTCCAAAACACATTGCACACGTGGCCAAATTCTAGATTATAAACTAATATATCATCAAAGAAAACTAAAATAGATTTCCACGAGCATTCTTTAAAAACATCATGTGTAAGAACTTAAAACATGGAAGAAATATTTATGAGTCTAAATGGCATTATAGGAATTCATAATGCCCATGATGGATATAAAAGGCTGTCTAATATACATTCTCGAGGTACATAGAAATCTGGTGATATTGAGACTACAAGTCTTATGAACCACCTAGCTCCATGAAGCTCTTTGAGTAGCTTTTCCACAATTGGAATAAGAATTTATCCTTAATACTTAGTCAGTTTAGCACTCCTTAATCCATACAAAACTGCTAGAACTCATCACTTTTCTGTACTAGGAGAATAGAAGAGGAATAGGGACTTTAACTCAAATGAATAATTCCTTGCTTAACATTCAAACCACCAATTTTTCAATTTCCTGCTTTTAAAAACGTGAATACTTGAATGGTCGAACATTAACAGAGGGCACTTCCAAGAGGCATAGCGATCTGTTTATAGCATAAGAAGTAGGCCAATAGGTGCCTTGGAAGGCTTTGAGGTATTATAGTTGGAGGCGCTCCTAATCTTTTTTACTCGGAGGTCTCTGATGGTTGCGTGGAATCTAATATCAATTGTAATAGCATCACTTTTCCATTGTCGTTCTATAAAGCTTAATGAAAGGCCTTCTTACTAGCCTACTATAATTCAGATAAGTCCAGACCGCAAAGTAGGACAATATGTGGCTACTTCTAAATTTCATCTCCAGATCCTCGAAATTCCAATTAAAGCCATTGATCTCTCAAAACTGCATCACAAGCCTCTAACAACAAGAGTGAAAAATCAATATTGAAAAGAGAAATTTGAAGATAGACAGGTACTTTTTTGCAAACTCTCATATTCATCAGCTTCTCCCCATTTGCCATTAATACTTGCATTGCGAACCCTAGTTGGATGAGTAGGCCTACTACATTGGTTATCCAATCATGTAAGTTGTATGTAGAACCACAGTCTAGAAGCATGGTGATGGCCAGCCCTTTCACCCGTGCTTGTATCTGTATGGTGTGGGGAGTAAGAACTCTCGTTAGCAGATGCATGGAAATTTCATGAGGATCCAAGACGTTATCTAGCTCCTTTGCTGCTTGGGAATTAGAAGGATCATCAAGCTTGTGCACAAGCTTAATAAGGAATAGTTTTTTACATTGATGGGTAGTTGTGTAAGGTTCGTCATAATGGAAGCAGACTCTCTGTCAATTTCACTATTGGTGGGACTAGCATTAAAGCTAATGATGTGACCCCATGAATTAAAGTTGATGTTTCAAGCTACCCCTAAAGGACAATGTGGGGGTTCGGGTCTAGGACTAGTAGTTCAAGCTTTTTTGTTACTTTGGTTGTGATAGACTTTAGCCAAATTAATTACAACATTAAGGTTTCAAGGTTGTTGTGTTTGTACATCAATTCACAAGCCCTCTTAGAGCCCACTTATAAAGGCTTCGACCTCTTGGTAGTTCGATAGGGTGTTAGCCTTGGACTCAGAGAGTTCCTATTTATTTTAGTTTACATAAGTTAATAAAGGAGACTCAAAAACAAATGTACCATACCTGTTAAGGAGGTCCTACTTCAGGGTCTCCTAAGTCAACTCTTACTTGATTTGTCATTAACATTGATACCATAGCCGCATATTTCTCTCCATATGGTAAGCTACAATACAAAGTTGATTCTCAAGAATAGTTTATTGAAATTTGAAAAATTGCTCAACACGGCATATCTAAGAGGTCGGGTCCTCTAACCTCTTATATTTTGAAAAATCTAGCTTTGCAAATTTCGGGTCAATGCTCCTGCTAGTTGTTGGACTTTTCTCCCTTGGCTCGTGATAATTCTAAAAGTAGCTTTATCACTTGCTCTAATTCCACCCTAAAGCCAGCCATTTACTACTGAAGTTGGTGGATGTTGGGTTTCCACTAAGGTTTAGCTATCCCTAGCTTTGATACCAAACTATTATGATTCTTATCAAATTAATGGTCAGGGCCCTGACCTTGAAGACAACCTAATTGTCTACGAAGTAAAGTTGAAAAATGCAACAAGGGTGAGTTGAGCAATAAATTAAATGCTTTTTGTTACTTGAATTGTTGTCTTATGTCTATGTAAAATTACAATGGAAAATCAAAGAAAGTAAGCAATGATTAACATGCCATTAACGAAAGAATTGAGAAACAAATAACTAATTTCTAAACCAAATTAAACCTAATCTATGCATTCTTTAAACACATCAATACTATTTCAATTTGTTTTAAATATGTCCAAATCAAAGTAGTGAAATTAGTGATATAAGCCAACTTTGTTCTAAAAATATGACCCTAATAAACCCACTTGGAGTAATAATCTAATAAGATAGCAAAATGACAAGTATGCCTTAACAATCTCAAGTTATGAACCTTTCATTTTTCATAAAATTAAATGATTTCCTAAAAATCGATAACAACAATTTTTATTTTTATTTTTGTTTTTAGTACATTGAGACAAAAATTATTCATTCATAAACATGTATTTTGTTTATAACTCATTTAATGGCCAAATGTTGCCGTTGCAATACAACATAAGTACATTCATTCACTTTGGAGAAGGAAAAGTGATAAAAAATCCAAACCCAAGAAGGCCCACTTGAATTTCCTCTTTCTTTACGAAGAAAGAGCAATTTTATATGTTTACCAAAACATAAAACCCACCATATGTTTGCTAAAAGTACTAAGCAACATTTGTCTTACAAATTGATCACATTTTGCAACAGAGAAACACAACATCATTAGTCAACACCAAACAAAAAGTCCATACAATCTTAAACACCAGTAGATCCAAACCCACCATCACCTCTGAGGGTAACATCCAAATCCTCGACTTCAATAACATCAGGAGTCGCGATCTTTTCGATAATTAGCTGAGCGACCCGGTCCCCAACATTGACTTTGAAATCAACGTCAGAGTGATTAAACAAGATAACCCCAACTGGGCCCCTATAATCCGCATCTATCACGCCGGCACCCACATCAATCGAGTACTTCCATGCGAGTCCCGATCTTGGGGCTAACATAAAACACACCGAAGGAGAGAAAGACAAAAAGAAAATGGAAAAAATTAAACCACCTTTTACAAGACAAAAGCCAACGATCTCTAACCATAAAGGAACAGAATAAGATTTACCAATACGAGCATATGTTCCTTGAGGTATAGCAATGCTCAAGTCTGTAGGGATAAGTGCTTTGCCTCGAGCTGGCACCTTAGTCTCTGTCGCACTAGAGAGATCATAACCTGCAGAGAGAGGAGAGGCTCGAGAGGGCAAAACAGCCTTCTCAGAGAGCTTCTTCACTCTAAAGAAAGACATGGGGAATTGGGAGACTCCATGAACGCCATCCTCATGAAGCTTGGGGATCTTTGGGGATGGCACTTTGATCTTAGGGCTGTTGCTGTTGTTTTCAAGCTCTGCCAGTGGTGCTTGTGCCATCCTAACCTGAGAGAGAGAGAGAGAGAGATTGGAATTGGAATGTGACATATGAGGGATTTAGAGACAGCTAAAGGCAAGGTGACTTTAGAGGATCAAGAAAACCGATGGACTTATCGGGTTGGGGTGGGTTAAATTAAGAAAAAAGGTCGCACCCCTGGCAGATGCTTTCTAATTGGGAGTGGCACAAAATGTTGCTGCCATCCATTTTCGTGGTATATTGTACATCATCCACTCCATACCATACTCAATTATTAAGATTCAGTACAAAATATATACTTCAGCTCTTCTAGATAGCTGGTTTTAACCTATGGAAATATTATTATATGGCAAATTAATAAAAATTCAAACTTAATCATAACTTTCTTCCATACCCCCTCACCATTTCCAAAACATTTTGTACCATCTGACCAATTTCCATAAGTTGAGTATGGGCTGAGATGGCTCTCTTGTGTACAAATGCCCAGCTAAAAGAAGAAGAAGAAGAAGAAGATAACCACAAGCACACAAACAAGAAACATGGATTCACATTGATAGTAAGAAGAAGAATAACCACATGCACACAGGCAAGATGGGATTGGGGAGGGGGGAATGAAATCAATTTGCATTACTCAAAAAAGTAATCAAATCAAATCAAACAAGTAGATGCATGTTGGTAACAAGAGGTGGGTAAATCCAATGACTGGATATGAGTGTTGCCTTGCATTATTGAGACATTTTCACAGTGAAGAGAAATATGATCATCAGAAAATCAGAAGGCAAAGATTACATACCCCACTCACTGCTTGAGGCTTACTCTCACCTGGCTTTGACAGAAGCAATTGTGGTGAAAGGGGAATAGGATTGTCAGATCCAGGAACATCTGCAGAACACAGACAAGTATAAATAGGTAGACTTCCATTGATTTATTTGTTCCTTTAATTAAAAATCTTTGAATATGTGATCCAACCACAGAAATTTTCTATTACAATATGCACTGATTCTGTGACTGAAAAATAAAAAATAGACCTTTTCATGAGAAACAACATGCAAACAAATCATGGATTTATACAGACTTTTTTTCTTCTCTAAGTTCTGGAAAATCAATTTAATAACATAGCCAACTTAAAAAAAAAAAAAAACTGCCCAAAGCAACCAAGAAGATAGAAGGAAGATGAACATGCACAATACAACAAATTTAATGAGTATCCATCTAACATGTCAGCAACCAAAACTCGAATCAAAGTCCTCTCTTCTTTCATTTTTGGATTACAACCCTTCCCAGCCTATACAGAGCCATAGCCCAGCCACTGCGATGCAACTTAACATAATGAATGAGACGCATCTGTGTAACTGGACAAGTGTGGCTTTAAGCTAGTTGTGAATATATGTGAAATGTGATTTTTCACGGCCATGGAAATGTAAAAACCAACAGGATTACCATCTCCTAGGAGACTATACATATAAATCAGTAATTGAAATGGATTAAGTCAACAAAAGACCCTATCGCCTGGTTATTGGATTCCTGCGAACAAAAACTGAAGCCCCCTAATTGCAGACACCGCAGTTACGATGGTACTGATAAATAAGTAAAAAAGAATAGTTTCTTTCAAATTTTAGCAAAACGATAAAGCTAAATAAGAGGAAAGCCAGAATCACTATCAGATTATTAATTTTCCCTGGGATTTTTATCATAATTTTTTTTTCAAAAAAAATCAAATTTAAAGAATTAAATGTAAAAGGCCTGGCTTTACATTAAAGAGGGAACGAAAAAAAAAAAAGAAAAAAACATAGCACGATTGGAAGAACAATACCACAGGACCGCAAGGTATTGTAACGAGACAGGAGAAAATAGTAGGGGCAAGGCCGAATCCAAGTTGGGGTTTAGCACCAAAAACCCTAAGGAAGCGAAGAATTGGAGAAGAGAGGAGACAGAAGTTTCGAAACAAAATTTGAGAGGAAGCTTTTTAATTAACCTTTGGAGATTCGGTGAGGAGGCACGACGGAGAGGCCGTGGCGAGAATCGGAGCTTGAGCTGCTGGCCATGGCTGAATGATCGGTCAGAGAGAGTCAAAAAATAAAAAAAATAAATAAATAAAGGAGAGCGCTGGAGCAGGAGAGAGCCAATTTTTTGATGAACTGGATTACTTTCGAACGCAATTTTTTGATGGATTGGATTCTTTCCCTTGTAACTCACACGAACACGACGTGGTAGTCGACGGGGATGCCAAAGATCATCCGTGATTCCCTCGTCGGTTGGTTTAACTTGGAATTGGTAAAGGAGTGGGAGTGAAGTAGGGGCGCCTACCTGTGCCACGGGCTGAAGAAGCGTACTTATTCCCCTATCAACTTTGCCATGCTGCACCTCAAGAGGTGCATTGTGTTAAAAAAAAAAAAAAAAAAACTACAATTTTGGTTAATCAGCAAAAACGAAACGATATAAATCGAGTCAAATTTTATAATTAATCAATTAATAAAATTGATGAAATTAATTTTTCAGTCTTGTTATAATTCTTAATTTTAAAAAACTGTAATTCACATATTAAAATAAATTGAAATATTTTTATATGTATATTTTATATTTTTATTCTAATAACACGAAAAATTATTATTAATAAAGCTAAGTATAACAAATAAATATAATAATAATATTATTATTATACCTTAAATAATCTTTTATTTACTTTATTTATAATGATATTTATAAAACTTTTTTAAAAAATACATCAAAAATTTTATTTTCTTGACTTTGCTTGGATATGGATAAAGATTTTTTTGTTTTATTTAGAGGTATTTTATACAAAATGTTTTTTTTTTCCTTTTTAGGGCTTCCCTTTTGACTTTCAATAATAATTGCTTATAATTCATAATGAAATCTATAATTAATGACTTTAAAATCAATTTCTAGTCAATTGCTTTCTATTATTTGGTCTCTTTATTTTGTTTTTAAACTAAGAAGTTGATCTACTTTTTTTATGGTAATTGCCATGTCGGAAAAATTTCTTCACTGCAAAGACTTAAATGACATATCTTTCTACACTTAATGGTACTACTCTAATTTTAATAATTTTTGTTCATTGGTATCTAAATTACCTTTAAGTATAATTGTGATAAATTAAATAAAATTACTAAACAAATTAATATATAGTTTTTTTTTTAAAAGTAACAAATAAAATAAATTTATACACTTTTCATTTCACTCAATTAAAGATATTATTTGTAAAATTACTAAACAAATTAAAATAAAATCATATAAAAATTTTAAAATAAGGTAAAGGTATTAATGTTAATTGATAATAATTTTCTTAAAAAAAGGGCTTAATACATAGCCCCAAAAGTGACATTATCAAGATTTTCAATTTTATTCATAACTACCATAGTATTCATGCAAGTCCAAACCAATAATGAATTTCAAAGTATCTCATTTTATCATCACGTAATAACTCGTTAAGTAATTTTAAAATTCACTTTGAACACTTATAAAATTGTTAGAAAATAATAAATAATAAAATATAATATTTTAATAAAAATAAATTAATAAGAAAATTATGTCTAAAATATATCAAAGATTATTATTAAGGATAGTTTTTGCCCCTATATTAATATTTCCTTAGGTTAAAACCAATTGTATAGAAGAGTTAAAGTATATATTTTGTACTAAATCCTAATAATTGAGTATGGTATGGAGTAAATGATATACAATACTCTATAAAATGCACCACTCCTAATTGGAATGTATTTGTCAAGGGTGTGCCCTTTTTTCTCAATTTAACCCAACCCATCTCTATAAATTCATCAATTTTCTCAATCCTTAAAAGTCATCTTAATTTTTTTGTTTTTTCTTTTTTTCCCCCTTCTGTAAGTTTTATGTTAGCCTCGAGCTCGGTATTCATTTAAAAGCACTTGATTGATGCGGGTGATAGCATGATGGATGTGGATTATAAGGGCCCAGTTAGGGTTATCTTATTTAATCATTCTTACATTGAAGTTGAGGATTTGGATACTACCGTAAGAGGTGATGATGGGTTTAGATCTACTAACATTTAAGATTATAGGAACATTTTGTTTGGTATCAACTTTAATAGGAACCTAACATCCATCAACTTTAGTAATAGATGGCTAGCTTAAGAGTGGGATTAGAGCAAGCGATGAAGCAACTTTTAAAACTATTATAAGCCAAGAAAGAAGAGTCTAATAACAACTTAGAAGAGCATTTCCTAGAAATTGACAAAGTTAGATTTTTCAAAATATAACTAGTCAAAAGACTCGACCTCTTAATTATGTTGTGCTAACCAATTTTTCAAATTTCAATGAACTATTTTTAAAGATCAACTTCATATTGTAGCCTTACCATATTAAGGGCAATATGTAGTTATGGTATCAACATTAGTGGCAAATCAAATAATAATTGACATATGAGACCCTAAAGCAGGCCCTCTTTAATAGGTATGGTACATTGGTTTTTAAGAATGCCTTTATTGACTTATGTAGACTAAAACAAATAATAACTCTTTGAGAGTATGAAGTCTAGTTTGATCAACTGTTGTTAAAGGCTCTAAAATGGCTTACGAATTAATGTACAAGCACAATGGCCTCGAAACCTTAATATCGTAATTAATTTAGCTAGAGTCTATGACAAACAAAGTAATAAAGAAGCTCGAGCTATTTATCTCAAACTTAAACCCTCATAAGGTCCTTCAGGAGTAGTTCAAAACATCAACTTTAATCCATAGGGTTGTATCAATAACTTTAATACTAATCCTACCAGCAGTGTGGTTTGCCATTTTATTTAGGCAAAATTATAAGAATGACATTGACAAAAACTTTACTTCTATTGTAATGAACCTTACATAACTACCCATTAATGTAAAAAGCTAATCCTTATTGAGTTTAAGCATGAGCTTGATAATCCTTCTTATTCCCAAGTAGCAAAGGAGTTGGATAACGTTTTGGATCTTCATGAAATTTCCTTGCATGCATTAATAAGAGTTCTTACTCCCCAAACCATACGACAATAAGTACGAGTAATGGGGTTGGTCATCACCATACTTTTGGACCTTAGTTTTATATATAATTTCTTACATGATCAAATAGCCAAGGTAGTAGGCCTACTCATCCAACTAAGGCCAACAATACTAGTATTAATGGCAAATAGGGAGTTATTAATGAGAATGGATGATGGAGGTCCACTTATACCAATATCAAACAATTAAGGAATTGATATTTTACATAATCTTTGGGGCCCAATAACAAGGATAGTTGTATATGTGGCATCTTTGCCTTCAAATTTTGTGGTGTACTTTTCTTTAACTTGGACTTTTTTGTTTCATCTTTGGTTAATAATAATGAGAGCATTAACCATAGCAACATCACTAATATTTGTAATAATGATATTGTTCGAACACATAAAAATAATGGTGTAATAATATTTATTATAACAGCTACAAGGTACCAGATGATATATCAATATAAAAAGCACAATTAAAAGATTAAAAATTTATGGACATAGACATTCCTTGAGGTAATTATTTGTAGTTTATAGAGATATTAGTAGAGTTGTTTGTGTGTAGTGCTCTATCTTTGGCCAATAATAATGAGAGCATTAACAATGGCAATACCCCTAATAATAGTGATAGTAATGGTATTTATAGTGACAACTTAAGACATCAAATGACTTATCAATATGAGAAACACAATTAAGAGATAAAATTTAAGGATATGGGCAATCCCTGAGGTGATTATTTGCAATTTGCAGATATATTAGCAAAGTTATCCATGTGTAGTGCTCTATCTTTGGCCAAAAATAATGAAAGCATTAATAATGGTAGCACCACTAATATTTACAATAATGATATTGTTTCAATGCAAAAAAAAAAAAAAGCAAGAGTAATGATATTTATAATAACAACTATAAGGCATCAAATAACATTTTAATATGAGAAGCATAGTTAAGAGACTAAAAATTTAGGGATATGGATAATCCCTTAGTTGATTGTTTGTACTCTACAAATATATTAGCAAAGATGTCTGTGTATAATGCTAAAATTAACAATTTCTTTACTTATGATATATATGTATTCTAAATAGTTTGTCACCTATAAATGTACACTATAGGTAATATCATATAATAATAGTTTCTCACATTTTTATATCTTTCAATTTATCATTTAGAATCATAATACCACATTAAAGACATACACATGTAAAATCAAAGCTTGGTGAAGAAATCAGTAAACAATAAGTAAATAAAAAAATTACAATGAAAGTCTAAAAAAATGGGTTCCTTAATAATATCTGTATTAAGATTAGTCAAATTAAGACACAAAAAATTATCGATGTAACTCCACAATCTATCAAATCCTTTGCCTTTTTATTGTTTTTACAATGTCATTCTTTATATTTAAAATACAACTGTCATAAATTGTTATATAAAGATATTACAGAAATAAAAGAAATTATCCTTATGATTATTAGAAAATAATTAATAAAATAATATAATGTTGCAACAAAAATAAATTAATAAAAAGAATATTATGTTTGAAACATGTTAGACACTGTTCTTACAAATAGTTTTCACCCCTATTGACAAATTATCACAGTAAGTTATAATAATTATTTTCTCAAGGTACGACAAATCTTTCCACTTGTGTGCACTTCACATAATTAGGTAATAAAAACAACTTAATTATTTTATTATTCCAACAATAGTTCATAAATTGTTAATAATAGTGTTTACTATTAGGAAGGAAAAGACTAATTTATATTAATGATAACTTAATAACTTATAAAGTGTAATAATGTTAAACATGAATTTCAACAAGTAATAAACAACTAGTGTTATTATGATATATATATATATATATATATATATAACAACCAATTTAATGGTCAAATGATGGTTCATTTGATATTTTTAAAATAATTAGCAAAATAAGTTTTAAAATATGGTAATTAATTTTTAATAGTTCACTAATTTACAATAAAAATAGCTTCAATGACATAACAATACTATTTTTACACTTTCTTACGATAAGGAGCCAAAAGGCTAGCCCATCATGGGCATTTGTCATAATTTCATGCACATTTCCTTTACTAAATTTCATTCTGTAAGTAGTGTTTGTAAAATAAACTTTGTCCATAGATAAAAGGAGTAATTCTTCTTAATGAGTAAATAGTCACAATTGTTGCCTTAAATAATTCCATCTTGACTCAATGCATTGCCATGCAATTGAGGGTAACATGGTAATTTCATAAACATTATCTTAGTTATGTCAACTTTCTCATCAAATTAGTGAGATTGAAAAATATTGATTTCAAGAGTTTTTTGTTTCTTCTCTCTTTTTTTTTTTTTTAACTTTCTTTTCCATATTAAAACTAAACAATAGAAAATACACTTTTCATAATAGTTTCTTTCTTATGATTTTCCTTCCCCTCTTATTCATAATCCAAATATGCTAATAGTTACCATATGTTTAATGTAATATTTGATGTCTCACTCACTTTTTCTCCTAAATTATTTCTTTTACTTTTTATAATTTTAACTAATTTAAACATTAAAATGTTAAAACTAGATGAACATCTAACACTTTATAACCTTTTTTTAAATCTCATAGCTAGTCATTTTGAACCTACTTTAGCTTGAGCTTAAAACATCTTAACCTAATTTTAACTTGAAATTAAACCTTTAACATTTTATGAGAAAGAAAAAAAATCCTTTATTATCAATGGTCAAAACATGAGAAATAAAACATTAGACATTTTTTTCAATGTTTTTTAATTCAAAAAAGAGTTGGAAGAAAATCAAGTAATTCACCATATACTACATAATTTGCATTAATTTATAGATTAAATAATTCTTTTTCATTTAAGATAGTTAAAAAAGATAAATTAGAATTATTAAAAGAAATTACGCTAAAGATTATCAACTTTCATTTCTATTTATTAATCACTTATCATATGATTGTGTTTATATCTCATAACGTATATTTTAAACATTTAGTTATGAGTTAATGTTATAAATTTAATGCTTAAATTTTTTAAAAAATTATTTAATGATATCACTAGAAAAAACATTAAGATTGACGTATTTTTAGGAATGAAATCTACTATACGGTATGATCCTTACTTGTAATTCACATAACCTAAACCATTATAAAAGACATATCAAAAGTCATTAGAGTAAAAGAGTTAAAGAGACATTTGGTTGAAGATAATTTTAGTAGGAAATGAAAATGGAAAGAATCTCATTCATAGTTTTAGTAAAAAGAATTAAGGGATAATATGATAATTTTATAAAAATTATATTAACTTTTTCATCAAATTAGTAAGATTGGAAAATATTTTCAAGAGATTTTTTTTTTGGGTTCCTTTTGCATATTTAAACCGAACAAGAGAAAATACAATTTTTATAACAGTTTCTTTCTTATGATTTTCTTTCCCCTCTTGTTCACACAATCCAAATATGCTTATAATTACTATATGTTTAAGTTAATATTTGATTTTTCACTCATTTTTTCTCTTTAGCTATTTCTTTTACTTTCTATAAATTTAACTAATTTAGACATTAAAATGTTAAAATTAGATCTAACACCTCATAACCTTTGTTTTGAATCTCATTGTTAATCATTCTTAACATATTTTAGTCTAAGCTTAATACTTCTTAACCTAATTTTAACTTGAAATTAAACCTTTCAGATTTTATGAGAAAGAAAAAAAAAAGGTCCTTTATTTCAATGGTCAAAACATGAGAAATAAAATATGGGGTATTTTTTTCAATGTTTTTTCATTTAAAAAAGGGTAGGAAGAAAATTAATTAATTCACCTTATACTATATAATTTGCATTAATTTATAGATTAAATAATATTTTTAAAATTATGATAGTTAGAAAACAAAAACTTGAATTATTAAAAGAAATTATGCTAAAATTTATCAACTTTCATTCATATATATTAATCACTTATCATATGATTGTATTTATATCTCATAATGTATCTTTTCAATATTTAGTTATGAGCTAATATTATAAATTTAGTGCTTGACTTAAAAAAAATTATTTAAAGATATTGCCCAAAAACGAAAATGTTAAGGTTAACGTAGTTTTAGGAATGAAATCTATTATAAGGTGTGAGCCTTACTTGTCATTCACATAACCTAAACCACTATAAAAGGCATATTAAACATCATGGGAGTAAAAGAGTTAAAGAGACATTTTACTGAGAATAATTTTACTAAAAAATGAAAATGGAAAGAATCTTATTCTTAGTGTTGAGTAAAGAAAAATTTTATTTTTATTCCTTTATTTATGAAAATGAGACTCCTTTATACATGATTGTTTCATCACTTTTCTAAGTAATCCTAACTAGGCCTTTATAATCCACATTTATCACACAAACGCCCACTTCAATCAAGTGCTTCCATATGAGTCCCAATCTCAAACCTAACATAGAACATACCAAAAGGAAGAAAGAAAAAAAGAAAAAGGAAAAAATTAAACCACATTTTAAAAGATAGAAGCCAACGAGCTCTAACCATTAAAAATGGAATGAGATTTACCAATACAAGCATATGTTCCTTGGGGCATAATGATGCTTAAGTTTATAGGGATAAGGGCTGTGTCTCAAGCCATCAACTTATTCTTTGTCATACTATAAAGAACATAGCTCGCAAAGAGAAGAGAGAATTAATAACGCAAAATAGCCTTCTTAAAGAGCTTTTTCACTTTAAAGAGAAATGTAGGGAATTGAAGGACTCGGTGAATGTCATCCTCGTGAAGCTGGGAGATCTTTAAAGGTCGCTCTTTGATCTCAGGGCTATTGCTATTATTTTCAAGTTTTATTGAAGGTTCTTGTGCCATCTTGACCTGAGAATAAGAGAGAGAGAAAGATTGGAATTGAAGAGTGACAAATAAGGGATTTGGAGGTAGATAGAGACAAGGTGAATTTAGAGGATTAAGAAAACCAATGGATTTATGGAGGTAGGGGTGGATTAAATTGAGAAAGAAAGTCATACTCCTAGCAAATACTTTCCAATTAGGAGTGGTGCAAAATGTTGTTGCTATCCATTTTTTACGGTGTATTATACTTTATTTACTCCATGTCATACTCAATTATTAGGATTTAGTACAAAATATATACTTCAACATTTTTACATTGTCATTTTTAACCTATACAAATATTATTGTATGATAAATCAATAAAATTTCAAACTTTGTCATAGCTTTTTTGAATCGTTAAACTATGTCATTCTTTTTGTAAAATTAAATGATGCAAATGTTATAAGAACCTAGTTCTCCAATTTCTAAGCCATTACATACTGAAAGATATAAATACACAAGAGAAAATTGCACAAATAACAAAAAAGGTAAAATTAATATATAAATAAATCTTTAATTTCAAAATCGTAACAAATTTAACTTAAATTTTAAAATATAATAATTTTGTCTATATAAATTTTAAAAAATTATCTCATTATTTAAATTTATTAATATTTTTTATTAATCTACATGATGTAAATGATAATATAAACAAAACCATATCATTATATCCAATATATCATCCTAATATGTCACTCAAATCAAATAAAAATGTTAACAATTTTTTATGACTAGATAATTTTATTTAAAAAATTATAATGTCAAAAATTATTATATTTTAAAGGTCAAGTTTAATTTGCTATAATTTTCAAAATCGAGAATTTATTTATATACTAATTAAAAAAAATTAAAAATTTAAATATTTATTTATTGTCACACATGCATATTTATTAAAAACAAAATAATTAAATTAATGAAGCTAATATAATATTTCTTATTAATGGCCAAAACAAATTAATAATTAGCAGGTACAAAATTTTTTGAAGTAAAACATGCAGTTATTATTAAATACAATTATCACTTCTTGTTGCATGACAAAAATATATATTTTAACAATAAATAATAGCACAAAAAAACAATCAAATTATAAAAATATATCAATTTAATTATTTAAATTAAAATAATTATAGTTGAGTTTTGTGCTTTCTGACAGAGAAACTGAGAAGTTTGGAATCTATAACAAGCTAACACGGGTTTTTTTACTTTTTATTTTTTTTGGTAATCATTTTCTAATCCTTCAAATCTCACGCATATGGAGAAGAAAAGTAAATTAAGTGTTGTCATTCCTCTGGTCAAGGCTCTCCTCTCTCTCCATTGTGCAGTTTTTAAAAGCCATTTGCATTTGTACTTTGTCACCAAAATACAGTTTTGTCTCTTTGCCTTACCGGCCTGGTTAATGGTTTAATTGGGGATGTAAAAGAAGGTCTATGAAAACAGACCTTTGAATTGCAGAAAGCAAAATCAAACAGAAAGCTTTGGAAACTTTAACAACGAAATTGTAAAGAGAATCCAGAAGCATAGTGATCATGGTTTTTGCCATGGTTTATCTCCGAATAAAATGCACTTATGCTATCAAAAAAGAAAATAAAAAAGAGAGTATCCGGAAGCATTCGACTATTGAATATTTAATTACCAAAAAGTCAGCAAGTAAGAATTGAGAGCAAAAAATTGTAACCATTTGAGTCATATTTTAATCCCACTTTCTTAAAAACTCCGCAAAATGCTTAGAAGGAAAATGCAAGAAACGTGAACTTCAGTTGTTGAAACAGCCCGTATGCATGCCGAAGCTAACCTGGTAATCAGGAAGTCTTGCTAAGACTGATTTCTGCTTTTCTTCAATCACAACAACAACAACAAACCCAGAAGAGATTTCCTCAGCCTACTCACCAGAAAGCCTTAAAAGGAATTCAAATGGCAACTTATTATTACAATACTTTGTTGGTGCTAATCATCATGACAGTTGTTTCAGCAGCAACAGCAACAGCCGCCGCTGCGACCTCTTCCGTCAACACTACTAAGAAAAGGCAAGATCTTCTTGTTGCCACGGAGGAGATGGAGAGAGCCACCTACTTCACCTTTGTCACGCTCCTCAACATGTCCCCTCTCGATCAAAGACTCCAGGGGAACGTCACGTTCTTGATGCCCCACGACCGAATGCTATCGAGGATCCAGATGCCGCAAGTTGCTGTTTCTGATTTCTTGCTTCGCCATTCCATCCCATTGCCTTTACTTTTGGATCATCTCGAGCACATCCCATCTGGTTCATTGATCCCTAGTTCTGATCCTTCTTACATGCTCCACATTTACAACAAGGGAAGAAGGAGTTTCTTTCTCAACAATGTCAAGATCATTAGCCCAAATATATGCACTGCTGGAGGGTCTTCCATTAGATGCCATGGCATAGATGGGGTCTTGGCGACGGCGAAGAAGCCGCCTCTGGACACCTGTTCCAACAGCACAGGTAGTAGTCCCAACACTGTGAGGCCCACGCCTCCAGCCCCATTGCCACAGCCAGCCCCACAACTTGATGAACCCAATTACCAGATTCCCATGGCTGCTCCATCAGCTCACAAAAATGCTGCCCCAAGAACATCAACCGAGGAATGCCTGCTGAAATTTTTGTTAACAACTTCTGCTGTGATGTCAATTGGGGTCTCCTTTACCTGGTATTGAAATTGGTAGTTATCTTCTGACAAAAAAAAAAAAAAGAAAAAGAAACAAAGGGCGTTCTGTTTTTGCTAGTTAATCATATTGGCAAAAGCACTCTGGTCAGGTTGGCAATTTGATGGTTCCTGTTGATGAAATTTAGCTAATCCTACATACTGGTGGTGATAAGAATATCAAAATTTGGTTCGCCTTGGGAAAATGTGCTCTCAATTCCACCCAAAACAGAAGTAATCTCCTGAAGGGATATACCACTATCTGTGTTTGAAGAAATATTTTTTATACATTTTGTTTAAAATCCAGCATTAAACACCAAATAGAGTTTTTGACACTTCTGAAAAACTAATCGGTTACAAGCTTTGTGGTATAAAGTTTATTCTGTTTGCAAATAATTGCCGCCTCTTTTCAGACCAAAATTATGATTGAAAAATCAAAGACCAACTCTAATTAAAATAAGCCCTGGAAGTTAGAAATTCACTTCCTCGCCAAAAATTCTATATCTAAGGAATATTGGAGTTTCTTGCTCGACATTCTTTTGTTGGTTTTTTTATTTTCATTCTTTTTGAGCTCCAACCAATTCAAGTGCTTCGTGCTCCAATTTCACTCTCTTCCAATGGGTTGGATTACAAATTTCCCATAAAGTTTATCGATTCATCCAAAGTCATCTTCAATGTGTTTTCTAGATATAAAATCTGTCCAAATAACAATCAGTTACACATTAATAATATCACTTTTTTTTTTTTTTGTAAACAACAAAATCGATTAATGAAATCCTGGGTAACAACAAATAAAATATTTTTCTATTTGGTTTTTTCTGTTTGAAGAGGTAGCACGTATGGTACTAATTTATTTTAAGATTTTGTCTTAGGGATTCCGAGTGTATATTATGAGATAAGAAAGCCTTACTTTAAATGTTATATCCTACAATTCAATGAACTTTATTTATTATTGTGCTAGGAGTCTGAACTACTTTTAAAAATGTAATTTTTTTTTACATTTTAAAAATTAAATAACAAACACAAACTTTATGTCCAATTGTTGCTTGCACCCCGTCCTCGACTATGGCAGCAGGTTTAGTTAAGTATGCGAATATAACATAGAAATCCATGACATGCCTTGTGGGCGCAATGAATTTTTTTTTATTTTAACAAATGTTTTCTTGAGTATTTGACAAATTTATGATAATGCGACATGATTTATTTTTCTCCTTTTAAATCCATGTCAGAAAAGCTCGAAGCCGTCTGACTTATCGTTAACAAAAAATATCTGCATATTTTCTGGTGCCACCAGCTGAACTGGAGGCCCTACTGGTGGGCCACCCACACGTTACGGATGCCGCTGTTGTCCTGTAAGTAAAATATCAGCAGGCCTATTCATGATTAAGCAAAATCATTGCTACTAAATCCAGAAAACAGCGTGTCTCTCAAAGACACTAACAAATGTTCCAATTCTTTCAGATGCCTTCAGCCAAAAAGATGAAGTCGCAGGCGAAATTCCTGTTGCATTTGCGGTTCGATCAATCGGGTTCAAGCTCACCGAAGAGGCTGTAAAAGAATTCATAGCGAAACAGGTGGTATTCTGCAAGAAACTTCCCGAGGCCGCCTCACTGGCCTAGAATACTAGATTTCTTGCCTGAAATTCGGCCTTTGTTCTTTTAGTCGCTTACATATGCTCATTTAATTTTTCTTTTTTTTTTTTTATACGTAAAGTTGTATTAATGCATGTTGGCTTGATGGCACCAAAAAATAAAATAAAAAAATAATAATAAAAAAAAACACAACTCCCGAGAGTGGAGAGGACTTCTCCAGGTTTCCAGTAATGTTTTAGCCCTCCTCGTCGTTGTTTAGTTTTTTCTCCCTCAACGCGATGGAATTTTGAATTGTTTTATAAGAAATCCCGAATAAAGTGTTAGTTAATGTTGTAACAGTGAATGTGTTTGGGTACAGAAAAGATTTAGCAATCAGCAGGTAGTGATTCCGCCGGTAGCATTTCCATTAGCTCATACAACAGAGCTGACATTGACGACCATTGTTGACATGATGATTCAAGGAGTAAAATACCCCTCCCGTGCACACGAAGCCAGGAACTAGAACACGGAAAGGCGACTCAAGGAATTTGGTTTCGGCGGTTAACCACAGGCACGGCCTGTGATTGGGCGCAATGACTTCAGGAAACGGCTGTTATCGGTGTGTTGATATGCTCGTCTGAATTTTGATGATGAAGGCCTGGGATTCTTGTTGATAACTGCGTGCCTTTTTTTACTTTTTTTTTTTTTTTTTTGGTTGTTGGCGTATATGTTTATACATACCAAAACCTAAAGCTAGCTAATTAGAACCGTACAATATCCACTTTGGTAGGTTGAGCAGTTAAATTATTGCAATTGACACACTGACATCAAATGAAAGTAACTTTACCCGAGTATTCTGAACAACAGTTATGCTACTAACATGTGCATATTCATAACAACTTATATAAGCTCACCATCATTACTTTGGGAACAAGACCTCACTACATCCCAAGCAAACAAGGTCAGCAATAATCTGACTCCTACAGCAGATTTACTAAACAATCATATAGCAGCATAACACAAAAAGAATATCATGAGTATTGTTATAAGTACAATAACCACCACAGCTTCCTGTAAACACTTCAATTCATTTTAGACAGAAACAATGCCATGGCATTAATCTTGGGAAATATTACAAATTGGCCTTGTTCTTCTCTTGTACTTTTTGGGGTTGCTTATTGAATTGTCCCTCGGAGAGACAGGAAACTACCGGTCAAGGCCTTACAAAGTGCTTTTATTGTCTAAGTTCATTCGCTAATGATAAACAAAAGATGGTGTACATATAGGAGATCTGGGGATTGGGGTTGTCGAATTTAAATGGCAAAAGCGAATTCTTCAGAGCAATTCTTTTCACTTATCAGCCATGCTTTACAGTAGTGGGAGGGAAATCAGAGAATTACACAAAACAAGTAGCTGTAACACATGATAAGCGATAACTGGTCCAGCATATTGTAAATTACAACATGAAAGAAAAAGAAGTGCTAGCTAGTTGTCTTTTGCAGAAACAGACAGACATTAGATAGTTGACTTTTTGGCCTTTGCATCCAAAAATGATTATACAAGGTTTCTTGTCTTGGTCATACAATTGTTGGTTTCCTCTTTTTCTAGATTTGCAGTTTTGCAATGTTTTTTCATTTCTCACATTGCTGGATCAAATACTTACATGAAATTAAAACAATGACCTCAAATGAAAGCAAACTTGTGAAAATTAAAGACTAGACCGAACAACAATTGTGCTACATGCTTGTCTACATTCATAATTTTACAGCAGAAGCCTTGATGACGACTCAACATCATTTCATCACTCCATTCCAATTGGATGCAGTAAGCGATAATCTGACTCGTACAGCAGATTACCAAACAACCAGACTTAACAATGACATCTTCAAACATAAAGTCAATGATGAGATAAATTGTAATAAGGTGCAGTGACTTGAAATTCAATAATGTTTCTTCTCCAAGGGAAACTCGTTGCAGAATTCATTCAAATATATCAAGTCATTCTCAAGCTTGTTATGTAGTTCCCAGAACGAGCACACTCAAAGAGGAAGCAGCCACTCGAGTAGCTGATGCACTAGCAAAACGGTGTCCCAGTAGAAAAATTGATTTAGTTGCTAAGCTTCGGGAGTTCTTGGGTTGCCTAATGTGCAATCTACTGCGCTATTTCCTTAACCTCTCTACTTCTGGTTTTGATTAACTTTAATAAATCTTCTCTATTCATTAAAAAAAAAAAAAACTTGAATTCAGGTGAAGACACAAGCTGTGTCAAGCGATGGAAAATACAGCTACAAACAAGAACATTTTCATTGAAAATACATTAAAACAAAAAAAGTAAAAACCATATTTACAACACAATTACACACGTACATTCAGTCAAAATTCAAGGAATTATGGTGCGTGCCGCATAAATAGGGATAGTAATTAATAGATCATCGTCGCAGCGAGCTCAGTACCTCTCATCTCATCGCTTGCTATCGTAATCGACGATCTCAGAATCCGTCACAGATGTCGAGTGCTGCACAATGGACCGTCCGATCGAGTTGATCCAGTCCTCCTTCTCCTTCTCGGAATCGGCGATAAAGTACATCGTGTCGGTCCTCGTCGACAATTCGAACGCATACTGTTTATTGAGCACGTCCTCCGCTCCCTTCACCGTCAAACAGGCGGCCACTGGGATCACGCCGCGTGGCTTCGACGCGCGCGTCACGGCGGACTCCTTGAACCAGAAAAGCTTGCCTTGTTTCAGAACGAACCAGCGTCGCCTCCAGGTTTTGATGTACTCACCTTGCTTGGTCAGCCATCCGGTTCGCTCAGGGTTCGACCAGAACTCGACTCCTTCGTAGTCGCCCTGGTTCGTTTGCGTCTGGGTTAGGGCCGTCGCCGCGCGCCAAAGAGATTCCATGGGAATGAAACGGACGGTGTACGGCGGCCTGTTGGATTAGAGAGAAGGAGTTGAATTGTAGGTGAAATCAAAGGCGAGAAAAAGACTCATTGGCTCTCATCTGTCTCCTTTTGGATCTGGACAATCCGCCGGCAGCAAAGCAAGATTTTCGATTTTTGTTTTTATTTTTTAATAAATAATATATATATATTATTTATTTATTTATTTAATTTTATTGAGTTTAGAATCGTGCCAAAAAATTATATTTATTTATAATGTATTTGAAATAAACTGAAAATATTATATGAAAATAATTACTAGCAATAGAAATGATTTAATATTATTTTTTTCAAGTATTAAGTAAACCCAAAAAAAAAAATACAAAGTTTTGTATGAATGAGAGCAGTCTTGTATTTAATCTTCATTGAAAAATAGAAAATATTCAAAGTAATCATTTCAAGAGATGCACTGACTGGTTTTAAACAAATATATATATATATATATATATATATAGTACAGGACTTAATATATGAGAAAAATAAAATTATTTTGAAAAAAACTTATCATATTAAATAAAAGAACAATATTTAGTTTAATATATAAAAATATATAATTATTTTATTAAAAAAATTTAACAGTAAGCTTTCAATTCCCAAGAGGAGGAGGAGGCTCATTTTGGAGATGGGAGAATCTCCAGCTTTCTCTAATTTACTAATTATATATACACTGGTTCAGGAAATTTAATAAAGAGAAAAGCTAGCAGGAAAAAATTGAAAAAAAAAAAACCTAATCCACAAAAATAAAAAATAAAGTAGCCGGAAAAAGAGAGTTAAAAAAAAT